>JBBYHM010000027.1:16742978-16849334 GCA_038381775.1 Adansonia rubrostipa | reverse complement strand
TCTTTCAACATGGATAAAAAAATCCATGAACTTAAGCACATTTTTGGCTCACCAAAGAGAAGAAAAATGTATCAAACCAACAAAAATTTAAAGATTAAAGTGGAGATTTACCTTAACAAAGCTTTGAAATCTTTTTTTTTAAAGTATTTTCTCTCTTTTTTTTTTAACTCTTTTTTTAAGGCTTCCTAAAACTAAAAAAAAACTATGAAATAACATCCTTCCCTATTTATAAGGGGAGGATTCGGCCAAGGAGGATTTTCCCTCCTTGGCCGAAAGTTTCATGCCTTTTTCATAGGATTTTCTTTTTTTTTTGTAATTTTTTTGATGTTAACTTTGCTTGTCAGGTTAGAACTAATAAATGTTGTGTCATAAGCCCATACCCTTGTCATTTTAGAGTGATGTCATTCATAACATCTTTGATTGCTAGAGATATTTTGATTGATATTCGTATATAATATGTAAAATTATATCGTAAAAATTAATTAAAAGATTAAATTGTAAAAATTAAAAATTATGTTTTTAATAAAATTTCAAATGATCAATTTATTTCAATTTAATACTAAAAATAAATTTTTTATGTATAAAAAAATATTTAAAAATAGCAAAACTCATAAAATTTTACTAGAAAAACCTTTACCGCGGAAAAATTGACAAATATGAAAAAAACTCAAAACTCATAAAATAAATTGATTTTTTTACAAACTGATTAATTTGGATTAAAAATAATATTTAAAGAATTTAAAAATTATGAACTTCAAAAAATCTTACTAAAAAAATTTACAGAGTAAAAACTCTGTATTTCGGTAATAGAAAAAATTCTGAAACAAACAAAAAAATAAATTAAATTTTTCAAAACTGATTTAATGGGAGTTAAATGACAATATTAGATGAATTTTAAAAATTTTAAACCGAAGAAAATTCCCTCAAAAACATATATGGAATAGAAAACTTGATTTTTCGAAAACAAGTGAAGTTCAGAAAAAAATCAAAACTCATTAAAATGAATGAATTTTTGAAAACTGAATTAAGATGAATCAAATAATAATATTGGATGAATTTTGATGTTTGAAACTCGAGAGGATTCCACCAAAAATTTTACGAGTAAAGAATAATTCATATTTTAATATCAAAAAAATTATGAAATTTTATTGATACTGAAGTAAAACAAATTCAAGACCATATATTATTCAAAACATTAACTTCTAAAGTGAAGAGAATGAACTTGTAAAATTTTAAAAATAGATCAACAAGAACCAAAAGTAAAATTCATAAGCACGATACTTGTAAGACTACAAAGTTCAAAATTAATTTATAAAATCTACAATTTGATACTTCATGATAGAAAATGCCAATACATATTTTCTTTAACTATTTTTTATTTTTTGGGGTAAGAATTGGCATAAAACCATATCGGTGTAGGTAAAAATATCCGACCACCAATTTCTTGAGTTTTTCAGAAAAAATTCCTAAAATTAGGAAAATTGACCATGAGATCATCGGCAGAGGTAATTTTCAAAATTTTCCAAGAACTTGTTCAAAAACAAAAATTATTCCTTTACAGATTTGTCTTTTTTCCCCGAAAAAATGAATTTTTCCATCATGTGCATATACAGTTTATTTACATATGACTGATTAAAATTACAAAAATGTGTAACCCCTCTGGTGGAGGTTGACCTCCATCAGAGTGGACATTACATTTTCATTCTCGAATATTTGAGACTTTCGATGACAGATAGCCCGGACGAATTCAGGTGTCTACAGTTTGGATGAAATCTGAAAAGGTGAAATCTGCCTCTAAAGATATATAAGTAAAACGGTACACTATTCCCTTTAACCCTTATCACGGGTCACCCAAAAATTAGGTTCAACACTTCAAACCGCCCAAAATCAAAACTGAGATCTATCAATATATCTTTCACGATAGCTATATTGATCGCCCCGACATATGAATTTGCCACGCTGGTGTCTGTCTGTGTTGACCCCGGCTGTGCTTCCTCTCCTTCCTCTTGACCTCTTTCAACTGGACCCCTGGCCCTATTCTTCATTCACCCCCTCTATTCCATTCACTCCTTGCACCTTCTCTTGCACTCCTCCTTCTTCCACCACGATGTAGGGACTTTCGCTACCCTCATCAATTTGAACGTTCTCCGTTATGAATAATTGCTTCATTATTTCTTTACTTTTTACCTTGAGATTTCTTTTTCTTTCTATCGATTTCAATAAAAATTGAGTTTTTTGCATACCTTCAACTCAAAACTCGTACAAAAATTTTTCCTACAAATGCAATAGGAATACGATTCTTACCCTGGAAATGTGCTTTTAACTGCACTTGATCTTCGCTCGAAATAATGGAGGCATCGAACGCACAAGTTGTTGCACTGTAACTTTTTTTGCTTTTCACTGCTTTAAAAAATATCCCTTTTAGGGTTATTTATAGGGACAGGACCTGCTATTTCACGAAAATGAGTGCACGGTCTGCAGCCATTGCCACGTGTCTTATTTTTCTTAGTCCGCATTTAATGCATGGTACGACATCTGAAATTCAAAAAAAAAAGCACAAACTCACCTGCCTTTTTTTTGCTCGCCATTGATATGGCGACCACACCTCCAGTCCGCCAGTTATCCTCAGATCACCATAACCAACAGAAACTAATCATTGGTAACATATGCATTTGCTTCTCATATTTATCTTTACTCGACAGTTTTTAGGTGACCTAAGTTCTCTCAAATCACTATTTTCTTGGTAAACATTATTTTTGGTTTGTGAACGGTCACTTTATAACCACCCACAGCCTTAGGGGGCAATTGTTATATCCCCTCAACAACTCTATCACCCAATCTAACTTCGATAAGGAATAAGTCTTGAAGGATAGATGGATAACTTCAGACTCTGTAAGTTTAATAGTCATGCAATCTCTACTCGCCCAGAGTTCCAAATGAAGTAAAACTCCTATTAAGGCCTATATAAAAGAGTAGCATCAGCACTTCTAAGGGATGAGCTCTTAGAATTCTATCATTCTCTCTTCGTTCTTTGATCATAGTATCTTTACTGACTTAAGCATCGGAGTGTCCCCCCAGAGCAAAACTCCAAGCCTCTCTCACATTTGTTGTTTTGCAGGACTCCTCCTTAGTATCTCCATTGTTGCATCAACATATATAAATATAAGGAAAAGTCTTGATACCAAACTGGTTAGAAAAATTAATTTCTTCCCCTTTTTAGCTCATTGTATTCTTTCTTTTTTGCTTGATTCTCTCTCGTTACCTATGAGAGAAGTTCTTTCTCTGATCATAGGTGCAGTTAAAATTATTATTTAAAATCATAATTATTATTTTAATATGGGTAAATATTTTGGTAGAATAAATTTTCAAAATTTTAAATATTAAATAATATTAAAACATACTTAAAAATAATTTATTAATGCAAATTTGATTTAATTATTTAATATTGAATTATCATTTTCGCTTTAACCTTATGCTATGTTTATAATCACATTCAAAGGAATTCTAAAGCACAAGTGAATAATAGTAATAATTGTAGAGCCGTAAATAAAAATAAGGTTTTAGGAATGATTTATGAATAATTTGATTTTTGTTTGTTTATCAAACAAATAAACGATTATGAATAAGATTTTGTGATTCGTTTATCGTACGACCAAACTAGAATTAGAGATGTTCAATTTTTGTATCTTATTTTAAGTTTATAACATAATTGATAATATATTTAATAATAATATAAATTTAATAATTATTTTTATTTTATTGCTTTTATGTTTAATAATCGTTTAAATTTAACTTATTTGTTTGTCTATTTAAAGTTGTTTAGATTTATTTATATATTGTTTATGAGCTGATTTTTAATTATTAGTGAACATTTTTTATTATACATTTATAAACATATTTTTTCAATATTCATAAATAAATTCATTTAATTTAAGTAATGCGAGCTCAAATACATCTGATTTTAAACGAATTGAGCTTTAACACAAATTTTAAATCCTTAATGAATACGAGCCGAACATGAATAAAACTCATTAGTAAACGAACAAGCGTGATATGTTGGTTTAAACCCAATTCACTAACGGCCCTAAACGATTGGACCAAATGGATCCTAGCAGAAGTGCCCAATGGCTCCTGCCAGCAAGAGCTTTCGTTAGTTTGATATGAAATATGAAACAAATTAGTCAGTAGCGTATAAATAAACATTCTATAAAATACAGAACACTAACCTTCAAACTGTATTACCCTTTAGTGATTATAGCAAACAATTTAACAGGTGGATACGCAAATTGTAGCTGAAATTTTTAAACTTCTTACTCACAGGTGATACAATTCTGATGAATAGGCTTTGTTACCCTCTTCTTTCCCTAGGTAATTCACATCGACATAGAAATTTAAGTTATCAGCAGCCTTGTCAGTTGTCACCCTCTTTCTGTAGTTTACATTTAAATACAACTTTAACCGATCAATTCTGATTAAAAATGACCTTGAACCCCATCAAATAGCGCTAGCAATGTATCAGCAAAAAGGGAAAAGCAATGTATCAGTTACCCGGAACATCAAGCCGGTGCTTGACAAATTAATGAAATGAATAACCATTTCATTATCTTTTTTCTTCTTTTGTGGATGTAAAAAGGCTCATACTGGCCAAGAGTCATGTAGTCTATCTTGAATCAAACCCTGGCAATCCCAACTATATTAATGGAAAAAAAAGCTCATCCTGAAATTCTTTCCCACTTGATTTGCCACAAAAAGAATAATCAAATGGAATAAGGATAATGAAATGGCATGCCAACACTTCCTGAAATAAGCTCGAAACACATAATCCTGTATGTGGAAGGAACATCAATGGCAGAGCCGCTTTTCTACTTGAAGGCACATCAGAGCATTCAGAAACATTTCAAAAGTAACATTATAAGTTCCATTGTCAATAAAGAGCATAAGTCTAACACGAACAATATTATCCACAGTAAGAATTCATGATTATACATGCAAGATCATCCACGAGTAACACCTACAACATAATGTCAACTTTCAAAAACTTAAACATGAAATCTTTGAACGAGTCCAAGGGGCAAAGAGTAAAAAACCTAAAGCCAGCAAAAAATAAACACAATATTTATTCATTTAAATAATATTCCAGCATGGAGCTGGAGGGAGAGAAGATGAAAGTCTTTCAATCATGTCTCATTCAGTAGCTGGAGGGAGAGATGATGGAAGTTTTTCAATCATGTCCCATCCAGTAACAAAAGAAACTCTTTAAGTGTCCTCAGCACCATACATCATCTGTATTAGGAAATCTTTGCGCTCCTCAACTGGGAAGCTAAAGAATGCTCTCACCCTCGCAGGATCTTCAACAAGGAAACTGTAAGCACTATACATTAAGTGCTTCTCAACTCCTATGTTCACCAATTCTTCAAAAACTTCCCCTTCCGAATAAACATGTGCCCGGCCTCTCTCCATAACAGCATTTCCCTGCCGGATTGCCTCTGCAACATCTCTAATTGCATCTCTAATTTTCTTAAATTCTCTCTCCCACATATTAGCCTTTCTCTCCTTTCCTTCGGAACACTTTCCGAGCACATCATTATGTCCACTGTAGTACTCTTGGTACACATAGATAGAATACACTAAATAACAAAGAACTTGAACAACCGCCATTCTTCTCCTTCTATCCCAATTCTCCATCCATTGTTCTTCATCATTCTTTTCACAAATTTCTCTTTTATCCATCTACCAAAATCAAGTAACTAATAAATGGACATAAGACAGTCAACTTAACATATTAAAACAAATATGTTTCAAACAGATAATGAATTTAAACAACTTAGCCTAGAAATGGCAGCGGATAATTGAAGCTCAAAATCAAATTTCATCAGAAATAAAGGGTTTCATTTATCAATGAAAGAAATCGAACCAAATCCAGTTATTTAACAAAAGAATAAAGAATAAACAGTGATGAATCCCAAAAATATCTAAACTATTTCTTAAAAAACTGAAAATAATACCTGGGTTTTATGAATGCTGAGTTGGGGGTTTCTTGTATTTGAGAAGCAGAAGAATATTGAGATGATTGTTGAAGAGCTTCAAACAGTTGAGCTTTTTGAAGAAAAGGCTTATATCCGAGCCGTAGGTTCAAGTACCCGAATGCAAAAGGATCCGATTTCCACTATAAGTCTATATCTGATATCACTGCGCTGGAGATGCCCTTTCCTTCGTTCTTTTCCTTTACCTTCTCTTCTGTATCTAGAAATTTGCGACCCTTTCCAAACACGGACCAACCATGCCGCTGTCTGTCGGTTTGGTTAAGGGTATGAACCACAAATCTATGCTTGCAAGTACACATTTATGCGGTAGGTTGGATCAGGTTCGACTCTCACTTGGATGAAATGATGATGACTTTTATATGCTTCTAAATTTGATCTGATTTAAAATATGATTAGTATTTTTTACCAAGTCCAACCTACATATCTAAAGAAAACTCTGGCCAGGGCTGCCACTATTTAGATTTATTTAAATTCATTAAAAAATTTTTCTTATATACAAAAGATAAATAAATAAAATATTTAAATATTCATTTTCTTTTGCAATTTCATATCATTTCTAGTAACCAAATCAAAGTAATCAATACCGTATCAGTTAGAATACTTTTTTTATTTTTGTAATGGTACATATCAATATTAATGTGTTTTCGTATATCGTTATGAGTTTTTCATATTTTAAATATTTTAATTTATATATATATATATAAATATTTTTAAATATAAAATAAATGAGATTAAATAAATTTTATATATTAAATACTAATCAATCATATAATGTTTTAAAAAACTTTATCAACTATAACAAGATTAATATCAGTCTAAGTAGTAAGATTAGAACTTTTTAATAATCGTCAAACTTACTAGTAATTATATCTAATATTCATCAACTTTATAAGTAATTATATCTAATATTAATCAATTTAAGATCAATATCAGTCTAATTTTTTAGAAGTTTATGTTACGTACTAGGTAGTACAACTATTTTAGAAGGTAAAATTAAAACAGGGTACTAACCTACCAGTACCAAAGCCAAAATGGTACCAAAGGTATTGGTATTAGTTTAGTTAAAAACTAGTACATATTGACTTTATATTCTTCATTGAGTTTCTTTTCTAAAGCTATTATATTTCATTTCTCATCTTTTATATTCTTTATTTTGAACTTTTTTCTAAAAGGAAAAAAAGAAAAAGGTTTAATGTTTTAAAAGGTTTTGTTGTTGAAAATGTTTGTAAAACATTCTGAAAATGTTTGTAAAATATTCTAAAAATGTTTTTGAAAAAAAATTGAGATCTTCATTGTTGCTATTGCCACATGCTCAAGACATAAATCCCAAACACATAGGACATAAAAAAAATTTGTTTAAAACAAGGGTTAAGTTGTTTGAGTGAATCCCTCATCTAACTTTTCCATGTGTTTATTATGAAATAGCCAAAAAAATTGGATTCCAAACCAATCTTTTTTGACTAGATGTCATAAACAATTATCAAAAGTGGTTGCTTTAAAATTTTTGAAATTATTTTAAGAAATTGATTTTAGATTCACATTCAAAACTAAAGAAAATAGAGTTGGGTTTAGGAGCCAGTTAAGTGTGGGGAAGGATTAGCACCCCTACAACACTTGTTGATTGGTACTTATTTATCACATTTTATCTTAAGTGTTGAATAAGGTTAATTTGATTTCTAGTATTTAAGAATAAATTCCTTTCCTAAAATGAATAGTTTTTGTAGACACTTAATTTTGTCCAGGCCCCTAATTGACTTTTTCTTGGTTTTTTTATGAATTAACAGTATTTTCTAAGTTCAGATATTCTCAGATGGAGTGTTGATGATTAATAGGTCCAACCTAAGTATTAGATTGATTCAAAGGGTTTCATTTGATAAGGAAAGGCAGAAAACCAAGACCTTGAGTCTCAAAATTCAAGTACGATAAAAGTTTACTAGCTTATGTATCTTAAGAGAAATAAAGTGATTATTGTAGACATTGGGAATGAAAAGAGGCTCGATTTAAAGGTCAAATTGAAAAGTCAATAAAAAATCAAAAGTCAATTATAGGCAAAGTTAATAATCAAATGTCAACCATATGCCAAAAGTTTTGACTTTCAAATTGGTAGAGTTCCAAAACTTGATTTCGAAATTGATTAGAACAATATGAAATTGAGCATAAAATGTAGGTCAAGAAAGTATAATCAAGCTCGGGTCATAAAGATAACCTAAAAATTGAGTTATTGAAAATTGTTTAGAGCTTAATCCAAAAGGTCCGAGATAAAAAATTTCAAATTTTTTCAAGAAGTCATTGGGGATTACTACAAGATGGAACATCCCAAGTAAATTGTTATGAGACAAATCATGGTCAATTAGATGGAAATAAAATTTGTATAGAATTAGGCAGCAATTCGGTTATGGTCGAATTCCACATGTGCACCATTTGGGAAGTTCATTTCATTTATCCATTTTAAAAAAGGCGTAAGCTAGTCATTTCAC
This sequence comes from Adansonia rubrostipa, assembly GCA_038381775.1. NCBI lineage: Eukaryota > Viridiplantae > Streptophyta > Magnoliopsida > Malvales > Malvaceae > Adansonia > Adansonia rubrostipa. The sequence continues at coordinate 16,840,813 of JBBYHM010000027.1, read as the reverse complement.
TTAAGGTGACTATGATTGGTTAAGTGGTTAATAGTTAAGTTTAAAGTACCTAAAGGTGACTCTTAAATAACCTATCTTAAATCTCTATAAATAGGTGTTGGCTATCAAAATTTCATATTTTTTATTTTTTGCATACATTTTTTCTCACAAATTCTCACCATTTTGGATTTTCTCTCAAGAAATCTAAAGGGCAAAGCTTAATAGTTGCATTTCTATATTTAATCTTTTAACTAATTTGATTGATTTGCAAGACCATTAGCTTAATTTCACGATCCTTATGTTTTTATGCTATTTGGCCTCCATGATTTTATGCTTGGATGATATAGCTAGGACTAAATGAGATGGAATTGTGATTAAATCTAAGATTTGTTGATTATATGTTTGATTTGGTATGGTTTGACCATGATTTCTTAGAATATAAGCTTGAAACATGCTTCATTGCTTGTACACATGAATCAACTAAGTTAGATTTATGAGATATATGGTTCTGTCACTTAGAAGTGCTAGGATTTAGTGTGTTTTTCCAATTTGAGCTAATGACATTTGATGCTAAAATGCTAGCAAATGACATAGCTAACCTAGATATCATAAGATTACGTTTCAGTCATGGTATTTGGTTGTGATATCTTGTTATTTTGATGATTTAAGCTTAGATCTATGATATGTGAGCTAAAATTCGGTGTTAATTTGATGAAATCATATGCTTAAATGTTAGATCTAGTGTTTGATCATAAAAAACAATGATGATCTTGAGTTTGATTGATGATCATGCATTAGATTAATGATTTAGCTTGATTTCACGCATATTTAATCAAGTTTGATGATCTATTATTGAGAAATTAGTGTTAGATAAGCATGAATTTAGTACGATATGTTCGGTCATGAGCATTTGTTGAAGCTTGATCTTGTTTTCTCATTTGTTTATGCATTTATATTAATCAGATTAGCATGTGTTTGTAAAAATGATTGTGTTATAAGCTAAAAAGTTGTTTTCCATAAAAAGATCTCCAAGCATGAGTCCTAGCTTATTTAATCATTGGATAAGTTGGATCTTTTTTTTTTTTAATAAGTTTCTTTAAAGAAATATTGGAGATATTAAATAAAAATAAATTTAAAAAATAATGACTTTCAAAGTGTGTGTAAGTAATTTAAAAAGCATGAACATGATAATCTTACTGGGAGCCATTAGGTTTAGTGTTTTTATGATTTGGTTGCTATTATAGAATCAGTAAGAGGTCTTGCGGTGCTCATAATTGTTTTGATGAATTAAAGAAAGAAATAGAGTAAGCAAAGTAAGACATTTGCATGTCTTGCATTTACGCTTTTGGTTTGGATTTTATGGTCATTATGGTGGTATATTAGGAAGATTTAATGTTTAACTCTCTAATACTCGGATGTCCAAAATTTGGTTCCGAGATAAGAGGCACAAGTGTCATTCTTTGAAAAACTGTAGTTTTCCAGCATAATAGGATTGAACCAAAAATTACTTTTGTCTATGAAAATGATTTTTTAGATTCTTTTTATAGTACTTTCAGTGTCATCCTCATTGAATTAGTGTTCAAAAGAGCTTTCAAAAGCTCTATTTCATGTCCGGATGAGTCAGGAAAAATTTTGCAAAAAAAAGCTACCCAGATAGTCTATTTTTAGATCTAAAGCATAGTATTTTTGACCTAGCAAAGTATTTTCTTGATTTTTCTTATAGTTTTTGATTAAATTGTGTTAAATAAGACATCCAACATGTGTGGTATGTCTAAGGGTGATGTCAGATGCACTGGCAATAAATTTTGTATTGTACATTGCTTGGATTGTTCTCATTACAAAATGTTTGATTTAAAAGATGCTTTGAGCCCTAAAATGAATTTATGGGATTGCGTCACTAATTTTAGTCAGAAGTATATTGAGTTAGCTTTCCTAGAAATTTTAGTTTTTAGCTTTTTGTGTTCAAAATAGTTCAGGATAAATTTGAGAAGCTATAGAAGTCAAAGCTATCCCCTATTTTTGAATTTCTTTGAGTCTTTATTTTAATGGTTTTGAGGAATACGTATGCCTCGGGATTGATTTGCTAGGGTCTTTTTCAGAGTTCATAGACTTAGGAATGCCAAGTGTTAGGTTCCTAAAAGCTCACTCCAAAGCTCTCAATTTAATAAAAAATTGATTCAAGCTTTGTTTTCTATGTTTCTTTTTATTCAATTTCATCTTTTTATTCTTTTTCATAAAAACTTAATAAAATGTCCTGTTTTGAAATAAATTTGAATTTCTACTTGATTATGAATTATTTGGAGTCACAACATTTTTGAAAATTTTCTTTCATAAAAAGTTTTTTGTGCCAAGTCATATTATGAATTGAAGTTAGTCATTGTCGCAACGTACTCTGGGGTGGATCCTCGTGGATCTATGGGTGTATAAGACTTAAAATATTTTTTTGCCTAGGAAATGTCTTCTTGATCGAGACTTTTCCTTTGCAAAGTGATGAGACTGAGAAAGTGCGGATTCTTGACTCGTGATACAGTGATAGGGACCATAAGATGAATGACTTATCTTATTAGTCTCGGATGATCATCACAAAGCAGCCAACGCTTGGAGTCGCCAGCAATCATTTTGGGATAGGCATGATCGAATGCTTATTGAAACTTATGTTTTGAGTTATGAAACTCAAAACATCGATCCCATGGTCTGCGTGGCACAAAGATTCACCATTTGAGTTTAGGAGTTGGTTATGCACAATGAGGCATGAACCTCTTTGCGATGCCCGAAATTAGTACCTTACTAGTTATGTCTTATCTCAGTTTTGATTCTTTCAATCTTAACTCGTCACTATGTTGATGTAACCCTCTTTTAATGCATCAATTTTATAGAAATACAAATTTAGGTTTTGATGAAAAGATTTAATTTCATATATGCCCTAGATAGATGGGGAATATAGAAATTTTTAATAAAAATGACCTCTGGATTTTACTTTGAAAATGGAATATTCCATTTTAGGCATTGGAGAGATAGCCATGCAGAACATCACTTTTAATTTTACTTGAAATGATTCACAAATATAAATGTGAGTAATCATCACAAAGAAATCACGTTAGTAAGGCAACCAATAAAGTAAAATAACATGAACCATTCAATGTAATGATAAAAAGAAGGGATGGACTATTGAAATTTATCTCGCAATTGGCGTCGATTATCTGGGAATAACTGAATCAATAATTTTTGAGATGGATCTGGGTTCCTTGATTGAACAAGTTTTTTAAAAAATAAAAACGGGTTTAACTTTTGGCACATTCATGGAAATTCGAGAAGAAGAAAATTTTAATTGTAGTTGAAAGACAGGGTTAGAGTATTCCTTCAGAAATATGGGGTTGGAGTATCCTCGAGGATGATGAATAATTTGACAAAGGAAGATTTTTAAATCTTAACAATTTTGAAAAAGTGGGGTTGGAGTATCCCTTCGGAAGGTTGGGGTTGGAGTATCCTCGAAAGTGACATGTTTGACACTCTTTAAAGAAGTCGAGTTGGAAAACTTAAGTTGACAAAACTTTCTAATTTAGAAAATGAGTGAGCATTTTGACACTTTTTGATAAAGGAAATTATTGTGAATGAGAATGGTAAAGATGTAAAAATAAAAAAAAAATATTCATGCCTTAATCGAGCCTATGAAAGGTCAGAGCATGTTCTCGAGGCTGGTTGAGGTGATATGTTGACATTCGAATGTCTCGAGATGAAGCTTGAAAAATAACTCAATTTTGACCATAATCAAAAACAGAGGATAACGTTGCACTATTCCACTTTTTGAATTTATTCTAAATTGGTTTGATGGCTTAGAGGGTGGACAAGATACATTAGAATGGTAACTCGACGAGGGTCAATCTAAAACATATTCCCAATATCCCAAAAAATCACTTTCCAGGGTAATAAATTTTCAAGTTTGGATTAATTATACTGTTGGTAGAGCATACGAGGGACAGAATATGTCAAAATTTGAAAAATCACATTGGACTCGTTTAGTATCAAAAAATTGCAAACGACACTTTTTTGAAAAGAGAATTTCATGAATTCTTTAGGAAAAATTTTTGAAGGTTTTAGAAAAATCATTTAATGGGTCTGAATGGCCCGATCAGAATACATGTTGCTGATCTAGGGGTTCTAGATAGTTTAGATTTGAAAAATCATAGCTCTTTCATCTGGAATGATTCGAGGGTGAATAAGACATCATTTTAAAGATAATTTGGCATGCTTTGAGAGAAAATATCAAAAAATTCATGAAAAATTGTTTGGGATTTTAAACTGATTTTTTCAATTCACAACAGCTGTGCTGCTAGCAGGGGACAAAGCAAAGCAGGGGATATTTTTTATTTTTCTTTGTATTTTCGGGTCCAACTCGAGTCATTGACATTCGAATGTCTATGATTGAAGGGAAAGAGTGGCATGAGTGTCATGAACTCATTTGCAAAGCATTGGAGTAGTTTGGAACGATGAAATAGCCTGTTGATCATACCACTCAAGGTTTCGACTCAAAAACAGGGCACAAACATTTCGAGAACAAGTGCAGGGCCATTTTCATTGGAAAATCAGAAGATTTGATCTCGTTTAACCAAGATTCCAGATGTGAAAAACTTGATTTTCCAATGAGCTCAACCTTAAGATTTTTTTGCTAACTTAAAGGAAAATGCTAAGTTCATGCTAATCCTCATTGGTTGAGGTTAACATGCTTGGCTTAGGGAGGTTTTGAAAATAAATTTTCGTTGACAGCCATCAAACATGCACTTAGACAACGAAAAGACAATGAACATACAAAGGGATGGCACATAACATGAATGGGGATGCTAACTTTACCAACGGTCTTGACAAAAAAAGTGCTATGCATACATCTTATGAAGTGAAGAATGTAGAAAATGATAATGATTCTTGACAAAATGCAAGTTAACGTATAAACATGCTTGCAACATGATAGGCTAAGTATTTGTGCATGGATTGAACATAACATGATGCATGGATATGGCATAAAATGCATGAACAAGAGCTTTCAAAAATAATGAGGATGAAATGGGGCACTTTGCACATCAAAAGGGGCATCAAGGCATCCAAATCCTAAGCTACCATAACCAAAAGCCACAATAATGCATGAGAATCCCAAGAGGGTGATGGAAGCATGGAAAGCTCACTAAAATGATGAAGATATTGAAAAACCCAAAATAAAAGTGATTAAGTAGGAAGTTATACCAACAACAGCTTCAATTTTGGTTAAGTGGTTGGAGCAATAGAGATGGCCTAAATTCCCCTCTTTTCTTTGTTGTTAATTAACAAGAAACATGAGAAAAAGAAAGGCTTCGATTCTAGTATGGGTAAGGATGATTTTTTAGAGTGTATAGTGGTTGGAAGTAAGTTTTTTGGGCTATTTTTGGATGCTGAGTGAAGGGCTGCGGGATTCTTTTTTTTTTTTTATGTGTGAATAAGTTGGGAGAGTTAAAAACAAGATGAAAAAAAAGATCATTCAACTGAGATATTGATGGCCTATTTATACTAGTATTTTGAGTTAATTTGGAGGTGTTTTTGGTCATTTCTCAAGGGGACAAAGTTTTGACAATTGATAGCTATAGGGTGGCTGTAGGAAGCAATTTGCTGCCAATGTGATAGATATAGGGTGGCTAGTTTGATTGCTAAAATGATACCAGCAAGTAGGGTGGCTGATGGTGATCTTTGTCAACAAACAAGGGAGGAGTAGGGTGATCATATGACATTAACCCTTTATGATCCGATTTAAACTTCAAAAATGTTTTGATTAATTCATAAGTCTAAACTCGTAATTTGATATGGGTTTTGATATTTTTTATGCAAAAACGAGTTAAATCTGAGCTTTGGATCAATGGTGGACAAGTTAAAAATGCCCCGATTATGGAAAATAGCCTGCATGTACCCTTACATTGAAGAATGTATCGATATATTTGGTCTAAAAACCCTTGAATGTATTGATATAATAAATATTGTATCAATACAATGATCATTGTATAGATACTATGAAACATTGTATCGATACAATAGAGCATTGTATCGATACATGTTGATATGTATCGATACATCTACTTTACAAAATGCAAGTTTTGGTTCTGGCATGGCCTAGTATCGATACATTTTATGCATCGATACATAAACTCATGTATCGATACATTTACACATTGTATCGATACAAATGGGGATATTTTAAATTTTTGGGTCGTTGGAGCATTGTATCAATACATGAGAACCATGTATCGATATATTCAGGCAAAATTATGAATTTTCCCATGTCTTTTATCCCTGAACACTTGGAACTACATGGTTTGATGCAACATCTTTGAATTTCTATTTAATATAATCCATAAGCATTGTTGATCACTGCCCCCTTTCATGTCTATGTCCCAGATTGCTAAAAATTAGTTTGGAAAAATAAGGTGTCTACAGTCCTAAACCAACATTCGATTGGTCTCTTGGGAATTCGTTATGAGTTATAGGATTCGTGTCTTTTTTTTCCTAGTATATGTTCTAAAAAAGACTAAGGACTATGGTTAAATTTTGAATATTTGAAAATGAAGAAAATAAATTTGGATAAGTGTGACTAGTTGGTATCAGTTTTCAAACGTCATGAGTGGGATCAAATCTTTAGTTATGTGTAACTAACTCTTTAGACCAATTACTAATATATCTTTGGATTGACACAGATCATAAAATCAAATCCTTTAGAGTTTCGTAACTCTTAAATGAATGGTTCTAATAAGTGTTTATTCATACTTTACCCAAAAAGATCGATGGTGACTTTTATTTTCCAACCATCTCATAATACCTTTATAGGAAGCTCAGATGAGCAATTCATTCTAATAGTTAGGGTCCTATAATGAACATAAAGTGTTTTCCTGATCTGATGTATTGAGATTTGCATTTAGGTATGTTATGACAGTTTTATTTAAGAATGAATCAAAATTTATCATTGAAAATGTCTACCATACTCTTTGGGAAAACCAAACAAAGTATGGAAGTTTTTATTTTTTGAAATCACTCAATTCATCTTATTTTAAGAAGTATTCATTACTAATGATAATTGTCACAATGTACCCTTAAAATCTTGCTGGATGGGAAGTGCACATGACTTGGTATATAAGAGAAATGATAAAATTCTTGACAATTAATCAAGGCTCTTTCTTTTTAACATCATGAGAGCGAGAAAGTATGGATTCTCAGTTCTCAATCATGGCAGAAGATCATCAAATGAATCACTTATCTAACTGGTCTTAGGTGGCCACCACAAAGTGGCCAACGCTTGGAGCCACCACTAATCATTTGTGCTAGGTGCAATTGGAGGCCTATTGAAACTACTATTCCAAGTTATGAAACTCAAAAAATTGATTCCTTCATGGTCCAAAGATTTGACGATTGGTTTGGGAGTTGCTTATGTGTGAGAAAGGATTAGCACCCCCACAATGCCCTATCAATACTGTCTAGCCATGTCTTATATTGATTTTGATTTCCTTGGTTTTATTTTTGATATAATCCCCTTTTATGCATGAATTTGTGTAAAGTGATAAATCTAGGTTTCAATGAAAAATTTAACCGTGCATGCATTCTGTAGGGGTAGGAAATATAGAGATTTTTGAGAAAAATGATCTCCCAATTTAATTTTGAAAACCAGATATCCATGTCAAGCACTAAAGTTATACTAACACAAAACATTACCTTTGTAATTTTCAAAAATAATTTGGAAATATGAATGCAAAATGAACATCATAAAGAGAAACATATATGTAAGACATAACAAAAATAAGATAATATTGCGTAAAGTAAATCACACACAATAAAAAAAGAGAAAAGAATGGTCAATTGGGATGTATCTCATAATTATCATTGGTTATTTAGAAATAACCAAGTTAGGAATATTTGAGACATGTTTGGATTCATTGGTTGATTGAGCCATGAAAGTTGAGTTTGGATTTTGGAAAATTTGGAGAAATCTAGGAGATAGAAAATTTTAATTTTGATGATCTTAAAAAGATAAGATTAAAAGGCTTAAATTGATGAAAATGCAATAATACTTCATAAAAATGACATTTTTAGCTTTTCTTGACAAAATCGATGATTTTTGGTTTAAAAGGTAGGAATTAATAAAAATATAAGTGATAAAATTTGAAAAAAAAATGTTCATGCCTTAATCTTAGCTTAAAGGAATTCACACATGTTTTGAGACTCAATGGGTTTGATCGAACTCTTCTAGAAGTATTCAAATGCCTTGGAGAGGGAATTCAAAAAAATTAATTAATTCTAATTAATAATAGAACAGTGGATATTGTCATGCTATTCCTCTTTGAGATTTTAGTCTAGACCCATCTGAAGGTTTTAGAGTTGTGAGAAGTATCATTGGAAAGGTAACTCAATGAGGATTAATATAAAAATATTCCAAAAATCTTAGAAAATCCCTTTCTAGGTGGAAATAATTTTTGAATTTGGGTCTAGTTTGACACTGATAGCACGTGCAAGGGAAAAGGTTGTGACAAATTTTGAAAAAACATTCCTTGCTCATTTTGAATCGTTAAAATGCCAACTATACCTTTCTTGAGAGGAATTTCATGTAGTGTAGGAAAACTATTAAAAAATTCTACAAAAATCATCTGTAGGGTCAAAATGACCTAAACAGAATATTAATCTTTGATTCTAGTGGTTTTAGATAGCAAAGGTTCAAAAAATCATAACTCCCTCATCTGAAATTATCTGAGAGAAAACAAGATACCATTGGAAAGGTAATTCGATTCCCTCTAAAGAAAAAATGCCAAAAAATATAAAAAATTGTTTAAGGTTCAAAAATAATTTTTTTATTCAGGGTTATAGTGGTGCCAGTGCCAAAACAAGGGAATTTTTGGTTTTTGAGTTTCCTAGAGCTAGACTTGGGTTACAAACATTCAAATATCATTAACAAAGGGGGGATTAGTGATAGTAGTTTCATGAGCTTATTTGCATAATCCTGGAGTACTTTGGGATGATGAAACAACCTATTAACCATTTCATAAGCAAGAGACATTAAGCATAAGATTAAGGCACAAACAACTTGAGAGGAATTAAAAGACACATTTGGTTTTTGAAAATTGAAATATTTGGTTTTGTTTGACCCTGAATCCAAACATGAAGCTTGATTTTTCCCTAAGATAGGAAGACCAATTTGTAGACATGCTTTTTGTCCAAGCCAACATCTGTGGCATCGAAGGTCATCATTCCTGGCATCATTGAAGCCATTCAGATAGGCATGGATGAGTTCCCCATCATTTCTAGCAAAAACAAGGTGTTCAAAGAGGTAAAAGAGTGTAAAGTTCACATTTTTGCACGTATGTATTGATGCATAACCTTTATATATCAATACAGGGCCTCAACACCATCAAAATTCAAAATTCCATAGACTGTATTGATATAGAAGGCAATGTCGATACACAGAGTCATGTCATAGCAAAAATCATGATTTAGCCAAATGTATTAATAAATAAGTAAATATATTAAACAAACATCCTGGGTAAAATTGCTAGATTATCGATGCATTACGCAATGACTCAATACATCTGTATATTGGCATTTTCATTCTTTTGCCCCACTGCATTAAAACACGAATATGGCCATGACTTTGGCTTTGAAAATCATCAAATTTAAAACTAAATTTCATGAAAATCATCCTATATATTGGCATCGTTTTGGGCCTTAAGGATTGGGTTGTCACATTTTGAGAGGTCCATTAAGCTTGGGATAGGGACATTTCATGTTATAAACATTGCTCACTTGGTTAGCCCATGCATGACATTTTTTGGTTGCAAGAATAGTGCAGCAACCAATGAATTGTTGAAAGCTAAACCCATGATACAATGACTTATCAAATTATAAATGAAAAATGTCACACCATTTTTTTAGGTTTTTTTGATGGCTAAAATGTTTTGCTATATATTGAACAATTTTAGCTTAGATAAGGGGATATACACACATATTCTTACATGCTTTTTTTAGCCAAAAACATTCTATTCCCCTAGCTCCCTTAAGCACCCACCAAAAACCCTCTCAAAACCCTTTATTTCACTTATCTCTACTTTCCAAAACCCCCTTCATTAGTAATGTAACCCTTAAGCTCATTTTTAACCACCTTTCCTTACTAATCTATAGCAAAGGAACGGAAGAAAGTGAGCTAAAAATGCAAAAAGTATTCCATTTAACAACAAATGCAAAATTTTAAAGCCTTTAACTATACTTCCTATCTTTTCTCTATTCATTTGCTTTCTTTTATTCATTATCTCATCTTAGTGAACCATTTTAGGAAAGCTATGACCTTATTTTAGGATATCCATGCATTATTGTGGCCATGGTTATGGTAGGATTAGGATTCTTAATGCTTGAATGGTTCTGTAATATGATTTTCTTAATATGATCATGTTTAGGCACTTTGTTTATGTTGAAAATCATATTTTTATATTGTCTTGAAAATTTCAATATGCTTTTTATTACCAAAATATGCCTATGTTAGTTTCAATGTCATGATTTTTTATGTCATTCATGAAGCCAACATGCTTATGCATCATTTAGTTCTCTTTTTTTTCTTGCAATTTTATCATCATTTTCAAATGTCATGTAGTTTAATTAAGCATGTTCTATGTGTTTATTGTCATGCATGTCACATTTTAGTTCATTGCATGCATGTCAAAAATATGTTTTCAAAACTCCCTAAGTTAAATGTATGTTAACTTTAATAAATGGAAATTAACATGGATTTAATTTTTTCTATCATTGGTCCTCCAATCTTGGGAAAAATCTAGGTTTACATGTTTGGATTCAAGGTTAAATGAGGCTTAATATTCTAGTTTTAGAACAAAAATGTGTCTTTTAAATTTTTTTCAAATCATTTCTGCCTTAATCTTGTGTCTAGTGTCTTTTGCTTGTGACATAGTTAACGAGTTGTTTCATTATCCCAAACTACTCCAGGATTGTGAAATAAGCTTGTGAAGCTACTGTCATTGACCTCTTTTGTCATAGACATTTATATGTATGTATCCCGAATCTAGCTCTAAGAAATCTGAAAACCAAAAATTCCATTGTTTTAGCCTCATAGCTTGAAAAATCATTTCCAAATTGATTTTCATATGCTTTTTTAGTATTTTTTCACTAAACGGTATTGAGTTAACTTTCCAACAATATCTTGCTTGTCCTCAAATCATTGTGGATAAGAGAATTATGGCTTTTCGAACCTTTGCTATCTGGAATCCCTGGAATCAACAATTAACATTCTCTTTGGGTCATTTTGACCCCTTATACGAATTTTCTAGAATTTTTTAACTGTTTTTTTGGTAAAAACTACTTTAAATTCCCTTTCCAGAAAGGTATCATTTGTAGTTTAATGATTTTGAAGATGCCTGAAATGATTATTCAAAGTTCGTGGCCCTTTACCCTACGTGTGCTATTAGCATCAAACTAGACTCAACTACAAAAATTATTTCCTCCTAGAAAGAGATTTTTTTAGGATTTTTGGAAATTTTTATTTACCTTTCCAACGATACCTCTCTCGACTCCTAAGACCTTCAGATCAGTTCAAAATAAAATTTGAAAAAGGATAATGTGATGTCATTCCTTATTTTCAACATTAGTCAAAATTAATTAGTTTTCCCAAATTCCCTCTCGAAGGCATTCGAATGCCTCCAAATGTGTCTGATCAACCCTCATTAAGTCTAAAAACATGTTGCAACCACCTAGGCTCGGTTAAGGCATGAGGATGTTCTTATTTTTTTCATTCCTATTTTTATCCATTCCCACTTTTTAAATCAGAATTATCAATTTGGTAAAAAAACATCAAATATGTCATTTTGTCAAGAAATTGTCAGATTTTGTCAACTAAAGTCTTCTAATCTTGTCTTTTTAAAAATCACCAAAAATCAAATTTACTCCTTCCTTGATTTTTTTCGGTTTTTCAAAATCTAAACTTGGTTTTACGCATTAATCAACCAATGAATCCAAATGCATCTCAAAATTTTTAATTTGGATATTTTTAAATAACTGATGACAATTACAAGGTACATTCAAATCAACTCTTCTTTTTTCCCTTTTTAGTGTGATTTATTTTATGTAATATTATCTTATTTTACCTATGCCTTATTAACACATTTCTCTTCATGATGTCCATTTTGCATTCATATTTTCAAATCATTTTCAAAATCATAAAGGTAATGCTTCATGTTGGTGTCTCTCTAGTGCTTGACTCAAATATCTGATTTTTAAAGTAAATCCTGAGGTCATTTTTGTCAAAAAATCTCTATATTTCCCATCTTTCTAGGGTGTATATAGGATTAAAATTTTCATTAATACCTGGATTTATCTCTTTACACAAATTCATGTGTAAAATAGGATTATTTTAAAAATAATGACAAGTCAAAACTGAAGAAATTGAAATCAATATAAGACATGGCTAGACGGTACTGATTTCGAATGCTGTAAGGGTGCTAATCCTTCCATATGTGTAATCAACTCCTAAACCCAACTAATGAATCTTTGGACCATGTATACCTTAGAATCAATCTTTTTTTGAGTTTTGTAACCTAGAATGCTGATTACAATACGTATCTAATCATGCCTAGCCCAAATAATCGATGGCGACTCCAATTGTTGCCACTATATGGTGACCACTCAAAACTGGGCAAATAAATGATTTGGCAATGGTCGCCCCCCATGATCAAAGCTGAGAATCCATAGTCACTCTCATCACATCAAAAAGAAAGAGTTCAAGCTAAAAAGACAATTTTTGTTATAGACACCCTATTTTGTTTGGGCCTCTAATTTATTTTTTCTCATTTTTAAGGGTTAGATGGAATTTTCTAGGTCTAAATCCTTTCAAATAAGTTATAGATGATAGAAGGGTCCAATTAAGGTTTTGGATTGTTCCTATTAGCTTAGTTTAATGAAATAAGGCATATGAGCTTAATTTTATGATTTACGAGGTAGGTGTCAGATTTAGAAAACCAAAACTTGAGTCCTGAAAATCCAAGAATGTTAAAAGTTAATGGGTAGAAGTTTTTAAAGGTGATAAGACTGTTTATTGATAACATTTAGATGAAAAAACTTGTTTTAGACATTAAAATCAAAAGTCAATAAAGTGACAAAAGTAAATTATAGGCAAGGTCAACTAAAAAAAGTTACCCTTTTAGTAAAAAGTTAGATTTTGAAATTGGAATAGTTCTACAACTCAAATTTGAAAATTGATTACACTAAAATGAAATTAAACATGGACTATAGATCAAGAAAGTGTAATTGAGACCAAGTCATGAAAGGAGCTTAAAAATTTAGAATCATGAAGCTCTTAAGGGCCTAACCTGAGAGGTCCAAGATAGAAAATTTTTAAGTTTTTGGAGGAAGTCATTGGGACATATTCCTCTATGGGGTGGAACATTTAATTGCATTTTTACATAGACATATCTCGATTAATTATGTGTTACAAAAATTTGTACATATAATAGTGTAGGAATAAGCCTTAGCCAAATTTTACCATGTGATTAATGTGCTAAATGTTCATCCATTCATTAAGGGTATAAATGTCATTTCTCCTAATGTTATGAAGTTAGCGATTAAGTTAATATTACCTTAGGATGATTTAAGCTCAAATCACTAATTCTGGGCCTATAAATAAGGATGGATATTTACATTTCCAAAAAATTGTAAACACATATAAAATTTTATATATTCTAGAATATTCATTTTCTCTCAAGCTTTCGTTATTTCTAGGAGAAGATTAAGCTTGAATAGGTAAGATTTCTTACTTTTCTCATTAATTTCAATTCAATTTCATGATTTAATGCTTAATCATGCTTATTCAAGTTTCAGCCATGATGTTTCCTTATTTCTCTTGGTTTGACCATCTTAAATCCATGATATTTTGATGTTTTGATCTTGATTCAAGTTAGGTTTAAGTTAAAGCCAATGATATTGAAACATAATTTAAATGTTAATTGAAAAGGTAAGTTTAAAATCATGCTAAATGAACTTAACCTAGCTTAATTAAGGTGTTCAAATAAAAGATATTACTTTAGAGTAGGCTTAACCAAATTGATTTCATAAGATCTTGATGATTTAAACTTAGTTGAGCTTAGATTTAAATATGTTAAGCTGAAATCATGAGCTTAAATGATGAAATCCTTAGTATTCTAGCTTTTTTGAGGTTTGAATAAACTAAGAGGGCTTGAATCATGTTCGACTAGCTTAGATTAATTGGATCATAAGTTTAATTAATGAATCATTTCATATCTTGGGTAAGTCAAGCTAGTGCGAGTTAAAACCTTAGTAATTAGAGCTTTAATCTTGTGCTTAATGATGAAAGCCTAGTTTATTGAACTTATTAAAGCATTCAAACAAGAGGAAATACACTTAGCTAGATTTGGCCAAGCTTAAATGTTCTTGGTCTTGGCTCGACTCAGATGATGATATGCTAATTAATCTTGTTGAATCAAGTTAAGTTAAACTTGGGTGAACTGAAATTGATGCTTAATTTGGTGAAATTAGAAGCTTACATTTTTAGTTATGGAGCTCAAATGGTGGAAAGCATGATTTGATTGTTAACTATATTGGTTGAATTAAATCTAAGCTTATTATTATTTATTTGATTGTTAAATGTTGAGAATTTGATGGAAAGCGAATTAAGTGTAGATAGATTCAGCTAGGTTGTTTAATGTTTAGATTAGGTTTTTATGGTTGATTAGTTGCTAGAACTATAGGTTAATAGACTATATGTTTGATAAAATGCATGTTGGAGTGTTTAGAATGTGTAAATTGTTTTCCAAAAAGATCCGTAAAGGCAAATCTTTATTCATTTAATCAGTTAGTGAGTTAAGGTTTGATTTTGTTTAATAAGTTCTTATATGAACAACTTAGGGACATTATAAAATAGGTTGATTTTAAGTTGATTAGGAGCAAATAAAAATGGTTTTTTAATGTTTTTGAACATGTTTTGTTAAGTCTCAACTTGGTGAGTCTTGATGTAGGTCATTAGGTAATGTTTAGGTGAGTCAAAATATGGTGTTTAACTATCACTTGGTTTATGGTTATAGCATACAAGTGAATGGAATTGGTGTGCCTTTCACTTGTTGAGAACAACAATAATGAATAAAATGTGATAAAAACAGAGACATTTGCATGACTTCAAGGCATATCCCCAACATCTGAAAACAAGTTCTAGGTCAAGTCACTTAGAGGTCCTTATTATTTTCTTTTATAGGACATTGATAGAGTCTATATGGTCTCTTTGCCAAATATTCGAAGTCTAAAAACATGTTATAAAAAATTGACAAGGCGTTTCGTGATCACAAGTTATGTAAGAGCTACTATTTAAATCTATCATAGAAGTTTTAGAAAAAGAAATATTTTCTATAAGTTATAGACCTTAGGAATTTTTGTTAATATTTTCCTGTAATCATCATTGATTAGCCTACATATAGGCTTTTGAAATGTTTAATGTCATGATCTAATGAATATAAAAAATCTCGAAACACGAGTTGTTCGCATAGCTTTGTTTTCATGCTTGATTAGTAATACGAGCTGTTTTAAATAAGGATTATCGTTGTTGTGTATTTTTCTCATATTAGAGCGAATAAGCTTTCCAAGCATGTATGGCTTATCCGGTGGGTATTTTGATCAGATCGAGAAGAAATTCTGGAAAGTAAGCTAGTTAGATATGTTGTGCGACGCAATAGCATCAAATTAGAAAAATACACCTGATAGCCAAAATGAATTTTTTTGCATTTTTGAATATTTGTAGGTTGAAGTATAGTAAGTAAGCATTCATTAGAATTTGGTTTGGTGATTTCATATGATAGGAATAATTCAAAATAAATTTTGAAAGCTTGAAAGGTTAAATCTGTCCCTTGTTTTGATCTTTCCAAGTTTGGTGTCTAGCATTTTGAGGCATTCAGATGCCTCAAAATTGATATCGAAACTCATATTTAGTGTGTTACTCGGTTTAGGAGTGTCCTATAGAATGTCCCTAGTGGTTCACAATAAAGTTTCCAAGGTGGATTAAGTAAAACATGATTTTTAATCT
Organism: Adansonia rubrostipa; assembly: GCA_038381775.1. Classification (NCBI taxonomy): domain Eukaryota; kingdom Viridiplantae; phylum Streptophyta; class Magnoliopsida; order Malvales; family Malvaceae; genus Adansonia; species Adansonia rubrostipa. Next base: position 16,824,756 of record JBBYHM010000027.1, on the reverse strand, counting down.
TGTTTAAAGTTGTGATTTCTTTTAAAATAGAGTCAAATTTAATAAATAGTATTAAAAATGGACTCAATTAGTGAATATATTTGGAGTCAACTACTTTTATAGAATTTTTCCTTTTTAAATGGTTTTAGCTCCAACTCAGTTGTAAATTCAAGCTAGTCCTAGTATGAGTTTTAGGTTACATGTTTTCTATTTTTGGTGATATTTGTTTGATTTTGATAAATAAAAGGGGGATTATAATTGAATACATATAAACCAAGGAAAAACAAACTTAGATATGTGTGGTTACTCAGTACCAATTTAGTGGGCATCACGAGAGGGATTGAGTCCATACTTATGGTGTAACCGACTCTCGAGCCTAAATTTATAGATATCTGGTATGCGTAGACCCTAAAATCATTCTTTAGAGTTTCGTAACTCTTTAGTCACACCTAGCCAAAAAAGATCGATGGCAACCCCTTAATTTAGTCACTCTCGTATTTCTATATGAGAGGTTCAGGTGAGTAATTCATCCAGCTAACTAAGGCCCTACTATGATTCAAACATTGTCTACTCTGATATGTTGAGATTCACATCTTGATATATTATGATTTTTTTGATGACTTCTTTATGGACGTTAGAGAGTCAGGCCTTAGACTAGTTACACATTATCTGAATTTTGATTTTTCTCAGTTTTTAATCGGTGTTCAATTATAATCCTCCTTGATATTTATTGTTGTGATTGTTTGATCGATTGATTATTATGATATTGCTATGTATGGACTAAACATGTTGCAGCGTTTAAATAAAAATATGATGTTGTGCTTGTTTATAAAAATAAGCAAAATGATTGATATATATGTTGGATGATGAAGTAAGATCCTAATTTAGAGCTTTTCTCGACACACACTGCACTAGCATATGCATTAAACTCTTTGTTAAGTATCATGCAGGGAGAGATATAAGACCTATAGTACGATATATGGGGTTATTAATTAACCGAGTGATTAACAATCCATTTGGTTAACCAAAGCCCTTAGGGTGTGTTGCTTTTGCTTTTGAGATTCATCCATGAGCAGTGTTTTCACCTGGATCGAACCCATTACAATAAGCCTGCAATATTCCTAAGATCGAGTGGCCTCAGCTATCTTTATCGAGCTAAGGGAATGATTTAGGGATCGCATGCATTAGAGGTCATCTTAAATGCGCGTATAATGAGTCATAGGAGCCAAACTCAATTAACCATATTGAAAGTTTAAAGGTATTCAAAGATTAGGTACAATCAGGGAACACTTCTAAACTTCTCTCGCTTTATTTTTTATGAGTTTAGATCTCAAGTGGTGTCAAATGAATTTCATCACTTAGGATATTTATTGTCTTATCAATACGAGTTTATATTTACATTAATTATAACTTGCCTTTTGGCTATCGGGTTGATGGCTAAAACATGTCTAGAAAATAAATCAAGCTTAGGTGAATGCACATCTTAGGCTTTTTACTTCATGAATGTTATAATGTTGAGAACGTTTGAAACATACCATTACCCTGTCAGATTGATGGCTAATGCTAACACTAGAAACATCATGATAGCTCAGTTTTGAGAAAAGTGTCCTAAAGGGAATCAGTGATCTAAACTAGGATCATGTGTCGATGGGGCTAGTCTTTTAAAGTCTAGTTATAGGGTACTACCTTAATACTAAAATAAAGATGTCCCTTTGATTGCAAGAGGCTGCGAAGCTGATAACAAAATTTTCAAGACTATTTGATATATATGAGTTATTTTTATTTGTAATTAATTTGTAATTTTTGATTTTGCATGTATAGTAACATCATCCTTAGGACATTTGAAGGCCATTGGTTAAAAGTGACAATGTGTGTTCCAAGAGTATCCAATATGGGGAACACATGTAGTCTTGGTAGAGGAGAAACATGCCATGATAAAAGTTTGGTCTGAAGAGATGTAAAGGAATGCTTTGAAATAGGGTATGTCTCATCATTTCTAGTAAAGGTCAATATTAAGTTTCGACAGCATGGCCTACTAGACCTATAGGCTATATAGGATCAATAGGATAATACCAAAAAAGGTTTGTTCACCCAGAAGTATAGAGATATCGCATTGCTAGTTTAAGTTAAGGTAGATGAGGGTTTATTTCAAGTTATAGCTCAGTTTTGGAATAAAAGATATCATTGCTTCACTTTTAATAGAGAGGATATTGTTTCAACCATTGAAGATTACACTACCTTGTTGCGTATGGAATGTGTCATTCTTAATTGGATGTACATTAAAGAGTCTAGTCCATCGATGTTGATAGTTTGCCAATATTACTAGAGCATCTATGGCTCAAATTAGGGCATATGTAGTCCAAAAGGGCCAAAGCAATTGCATATAATGGCATAGATTACAAGATTTAATGGATGAGTGCCTGGACCTTGAGAAGAAAATGGATGTTTCTGCATTGGCCATCTATGAGTTAATGGTGTTTCCCTTAACTTTGAGGTATATCAATGTAGAAGTGGTGGATTTCTTCAATCAGTTGAAGTATTATATCAATCTGACTATAGTGATTCTGGCTGAGATAATTTACTCTTTGAACTTTTGTAAAAGGAAACCTATGAGTAAATTTTTTTGGTCTATGCCATTGTTGCAAATCTAGATCCATAGCTATTTTTTGAAGCATATAAAAATCGACATTGGAATGTGTATTAGGTCATTCTCACTTATTATCGAGTTTTGAAGAAAGATTGGCCATCAGATTATATCGGGGATCAGTGGGTATTAATATCCCAAAACTTGAAAAAAAGATGCCATATGAGAGCACCTTGGGTATTTTCTAGGGTTATGCTATATCGACGTGAATAGAGGCATTTAGTACCCTTGTTAGGTCTCTCCACATGTATAGGTATGCTCTTTTGTTGGTGTAAAGGCAATTTAAATCCTGACTGTCGCCACATGCTTGCCTTTAAAACTTCGGATGATTCAAAGGGCAAATGGCACACTTCACTTAAAATAAATGATTGTTTGTTATGGTCAAGCCTTTGAGTTATCCCATGATTGGGATTTGGACTAGGCATAATAATGTGAAAGAAAGGGAGACTGCAAGGTGAATTGCTCATCCAATCAAGTCTCAGGTGGCCACCATAAAGTGGCTATAAACTTGGAGTCGCCACTATTCAGTTTAGGCTAGGTAGGATCGGATGCCTATTAAAAATAATATTTTGAGTTGCGAAACTTGAAGCATTGATTTCAAGGTCTACAAAGTCCAGAGGTTCATTGGTTGGGTTCAGGAGTTGGTTACACACAGGAAAAGATTAGCATTCCCATGATGCCCGAAATTGATAGCTACTAACTATGTCTCACTTTGGTCTCAGTTAAATCAGTTCCATTTAGTCTTTATTTAAAAATAATCCCCTTAAATGAATGAAGTTTTGGAGGAATTACAAATCTGGTTTTTATCAAAGATGTGAGGAACATAGGGCTTTTTGTGAAAATAATGTCCGGATTGGATTTAAAAAAATTAAATGTTTCGTATTAGGCACTGGAAAGATACCAACATGGAACATTGAGTTATAAATTTTATGGAAAAACAAATTTTAAATATGAATGCACGATAATCATTAAAAAAGGAAACATATTAGTAAGATGGAAAAGGAGAAATATAATAATATCATAAACAAGCAATCACAAAAAAAAGAATGTGAAAATGAAGGACAATGGAAATGTATCTCATAATTGCCTTCGATTATTGAAGAATAACTGGGGTGACAATTTTAGAGACAGGTCTGGATTCGATGGTAATTTGAGGGTCAAAGATGATTTTAATCAAAGCAATCTGAGGCACCTGAAATAGAGAAAATTTTGGATTTTTTTTTAAGGTAAAGCAAGGTTGGAGTATCCTCTTAGAGAGGTGGGGTTGGAGTATCTCTAAAGATAAAGTTAGAAAAATATTTAAGAATAAAGAGAAAATATGAATCTTTAATTAAAAATGGGGTTAGAGTATCTTTTTAGAGTAATGGTTTGGAGTATCCCCAAAGATACAGTTAGGAAAATATTTAGGAATAAAGAGAAAATTTAGATTTTTAATTAAAAATGGGGTTGGAGTGTTCCCTCAGAGAAAGGAGTTGGAGTATCTCCATTAGCAAAAATTTTAATATGAAATCCTTTTTTATATTTTTATATTTTAACCTTGATCCAAGTCAAAAATGGTAGGTGTTGTGCAGGAACCAACCATATGCATTTTGAAACATTCGAACATCTTGATAATAGGAGATTCAAAAATTAAGTTGAAAATAGAGGACAACATTATCATCGCCATTCTTGAATTTTTTTGGGTGCACCTGAAGGCTTCAGAGGGTAAATGAGGTACCATTGGAAAGGTAACTTGATAAGGTTTAATATAAAAATATTCCAAAAATTCTAGAAAATCGCTTTCCAGGTAGAATTAAATTTTAAAATTAGGTCTGTCTCAACATAGGTAGTATATACAAGGAAAAGGGCGTGATGCACTTTGGAAAATCATTCCAAGCTTATCCAAAATCGTTAGATCATGAACAATACATTTCTAGAAAGGGAATTTTGAGTACTTTTTAGGAAAAATATTTGAAAATTTCATAAAAATCATTTGATGGGCGAACACGGCCCAAACAGAATGTTGCACGCTGGTTCTAGGGGTTTTAAATAGCAAAGGTTTGAAAAATCATAACTCCCTCGTTCGGGATGATTTGAGAGCAAATAAGACACTGTTAGGAAGGTAATTCGATACCTTTAAGGGAAAAATATTAGAAAAATCAAAGGAAATATTTTGTGGTTCAAAAATGATTTTTAAAATTTAGACTATGGTGTTACCAGAGACCAAACAAGGGATTATTCAATATTTCAGGTTTCTTAAGGTTCGAATTCAATTTATGGACATCTAAACATCCAAAATGCAGGGGAAAAATGGCACAGGCATCATGAATTCATTCCATAATCTCAGAGTAGTTTGGGATGATGAAAAAACCTGTTGACCATACCATGAAGATGTTAGACTCGAGATCAAGTCTTAGTATTTTTTCGACCAAAAGGAGGTTGTTTGCTTGAAAAAAATAGCATCTTTAAACTTGTATTATCATGAATCTAGAGCTGGAATGTTTACTTTGTCCCCAAGATTGGAAGGCCAATCTTATGAAAGCATTAAGTCCATGCTATTCTTCATCTATTGAAGGTAGCATAAACTTAACTTGGGGATTTCTTTTAAAAATCAGATTTTTAACAAACAAGCATGCATCTTGATAGGAATTACATAAACAAAACATAACATGCACTAAGATGAATATGGAGTAAACATGTAATCACACACAAGTGACACATTAACATGGGAATAGGTGACAAAAATGTCAAAAGATGACAAATAAGGTGTATTAACATATTTAACCAAAAAAAATGTAGGCTGAAGTTGTCAAGATAGCATTTTTATGTCATGAGACTCCTTAAATCACAAGAAAATGCATGAATATACATAAGACATGTTGAGGTAAACATTTAAGCATATGTTAAGCATGACAAGATATTTGGCCTACCATGTAATATCAAGGCATCAAGAGAACAACAACAATCTAAAACTACCACAAACAAGGCAACAATAATGCATGAGAACCTTAAAAGGGTCTTGGTAACATGGAGAGGTCACTAAAAGGATAATAATGCTAAAAAATCAAAGAATATATAGATTCAAGTAGAGAAAATATACCAAAAGTTTCAAGCTTCAGCCTTTTCTCTAAGTAGCATTTTTGAACTTCCCTTTTTTTTAGGTTGAATAGCAAAATAGTGATGAAAATGAGGGGATTTTTAGTTAGGTTTGGATAAAGAGGAGTTTTAAGAAGGACTATGGGTGAAATAAAGGTTTTTGGAAAGACCTTTGGTGATGGTTTTGAAAGGATTCGAAGATGAAGAATTGTTTCTTAGTTTTGGTAGGAGTGGGAATATTGAAGGGATAAAGGAATGATTAGAAGTGGAAGTTTTTCTGCTGAGAATCTTTTTTTTACCCTTTTTTCTCAACTGAGTCCAAGGTTGGCTTATATAGACCTGTGGTCATGAAGATAAAAAATGAAAAAGCAAGGGCATTTTAGGGTTTTGGTGGATGTACCTCATGTAAAAGTTAAGTACAGTGCTTAGCTACCATGCAAACCCATTGGTTTGCTCAGCAAAAATAGTGGATCTAGACTACTTTATGCAGCTGAGCATTAGGTAAGTTTAGCCTTACCCTTTGACAAAATGCGTAATGTCAGGAAATGTCCTTTATCATTGGCTATTTGGACTTCAAAATTTTGTTTAAATACAATCATCGGCCCAAAGATGAAGCCTAGTATGAATTTTGGTGATTTTTGGTGCAAGAAACGTGTTTGAATCAGATTTTGAATCGATGGTGCAGGGGTTGAAAAATGGCTCAAACTAGGCAAATATGTCTTTATGTATTGATATAGAACATTGTGTATCAATACATAAGGTAATTTTTACCCATGAGTATCAATATAATGAAGCATGTATCGATACCAAAAGAAAAATTAGTTTCTAGTCTCAAGACTTAGAGGCCTGTATCAATACTTCATGAACTTGCATCGATACACAAGCTTGTGTATCGGTACATTTTGCCAAAAATCACAACTCTATCTACTACCAAGGTCTGTATCAATGCAAACTTGCTAAGCATCGATACCATATCTTATGTATCGATACCAAACCTTCTTGTATCAATACTACAAGTAAACATTCAAGTTTTTGGTGCCATAAGGCCTCTTATCAATACTTCTGCACCAATATAACTTGCACGTACCTATGGCTCATTGACTTACCTAACTTGGTCATAAATAGCTGGAAATTGATGTGTACTCATCTAAATGGCTCCGATAACATCATGGAGAATGACCTTTGTTGCCATATTTTACATTTTTCTTTAATGTGACCCACAAGCATTGTAGACCTTCCCAAAAAATTTTTTTCGCCTGATATAATGTCGCTTGATAGTGCCTGGCGACATGGCACCCAATAGTTGTCCCCCACATTTTATTTTTATTTTTGATTTTATAATCATTTAATTGAGTCTTGGAATAACAAAAGTGGGCCAGACAAAATGAGGTGTCTACAACTACCTCTTTTGGCCATTACTAGCTATTAAGAGCAGGGCAAAAACAAAATAGACACCATTTTGTTCAAGTAGGATGATGGTTTTGTGTGCTTGCAGAGAAACAAAGAGTTACTTTAGTATCACATCGAAATGGGTTAATATACTTACAGAAAAAGAGATTTCAATGAGTTTTATAGGGTTTGACCTCTTTACTAGGTTTTTTTGATTTAACCCTAAATATATGCCATAACTTGTGTGGGCTTCAAGGTAGGTAAAGAAATATGTCTAGCTCTTTGTGGACTAAGGTAGACAGGTACCACCAGCTTGTGTGGGCTTTAAAGTAAATAAAGAAACTAAGGTAAATTAGTGCCAATAGCTTGTATGGGCTTAGATAAGCATCATGCTATTTGAGGACTAAGATAGGTAGGTGCCACCAACTTCTGTGGGCTTTGATAAGCGTCCTTTTCTTTGAGGACTAAGGTAGGTAAGTGCCATCATTTTGTGTGGGCTTTGATAAGCATCCTACTCTTTAAGGACTGAGGTAGGTAGGTGCTACCAGCTTATGTAAGCTTTGATAAATGTCCTACTCATTGAGGACTAAGGTAGATAAGTGCCACCAGCTTGTGTGGGCTTTGATAAACGTCCTATTCTTTGAGGACTGAGGTATGTAGGTGCCACCAAGTTGTGTGGGCTTTGATAATTGTCCTACTTTTTGAGGACTAAGGTAGGTAGATGCCACCAGCTTATGTGAGCTTTGTGGTAAGTCAGGAAAGGCATCCTACTCTTTGAGGACTAGAAGGAAATGAGTTCAGAAACTCTTCTTGGGTAATTTTTGATGAGCTACTAAGGCCAAAGGTATTTACTTAAGGCCTTTCAAGGTTTTTCGAAATTATAAAATTATACCATAGGTTTCTTACAAATTTGACTTCTGTATATAGGAGCTGGTACCTATAGGATGTTAAATGCTGCATAATGCATAGGGATGCAATACCTGTCTAAAGATAAGAGCGTAATGATGTTAAAAGCCTAATCCAGTGGTTGATTTTGGCCCTTTTTTGGCTTTGATAAGGTGGCCTTATGTTTAGGGATTGTTAATCTTGCTTTAGATTTCCATAAGCTTTGAATGTTAAGGTTGTCCCTTCTTTAAAGGAATGGGAGGTCTATGATCACTTATTAGGAAGAGGTTTTAAGCACATTTTCAAGATGTGGGGTTTGGGGCAAGATCGATTGTGGCCCTAAGAGTTCATTCTTAGTCTTTAGACAAGAAACAAAACTCTTGCAAAGTTCTATCCTTCCAAATAATGCTAGGAAAACCTATTATCAGTTTTGTTTGTTTATCAAGCATTACCAATTAAATGATAAACATGATGTGACATGGAATATAGGGTTATGAAAAGATTTTATGAGAAATTAAGTAATTGTATTTTCATTCAAAGAAAGAGGGTATAAGTTATGACAAACTTATAAGATTGTGAAAAATTTTGAAATACAAAAGAGATAAGAAAAGTCTTCCTGGTTAATTGGCTCTGATGTAGATGACATGAATTCTTCACTAAGTGCCTTTGGAGATTTCTTTTGAGCAATTAATCCTTTTAGTGCTAGCCGACTCATAAGAAGATTCCCTAGATTGCCCCATGGTAGGACAGGGGCCTCAAAGCTAGGTAGTTTTCATTTTTTGAGTGTAAGTATGGATGAGGTTTGGTCAGCATAGAGCAAATGGCTTAAGTTATGACTTGGTGTCTTGATTAAAGTTGTGAATGTAGGCAAAAAGGTCTACTTGCTCAAGCCGCCCTCTTAGGTTTTCAACTTAAGTTGATTTTTTCTTTCTTCTTCTCTTTTTGTTTTTTGTTTTTTGTAAAATGGTAGGTGAAAGACTAATAGAATGCATTTTTGAGTTTTCATCCTAAAGTCCTTGTAGACACTTCATTTTTTCCGGACTAGTTTTTGGCATCCTAGGAGTTAGGTAAAAGATGATAAAATCAAAAAAGTAGAAATAAAAAGCAAGGGGATGACTATTGGGCGCCATGTCACCAAGCACTATCAGGCAACACGACGTTAGGCAAAAATTTTTTTGGGAAGGTCTAAATGCCTACGGCCGTATTAAAGAAAATGTAAAAATGAGGCATCAAAGGCCACTTTTCATGGTGTCACCAAGGTTATTCAAATGAATACACAAATCAATTTCCCATTGTTTGTGACCAAGTTGAGGTAAATTAGGAAGCCACAAGTACGTACAAGTTATCTTAGGGTGCAAGTATTGATACGAAGGGATACTCCAACCTTACTACCTAGAGGGGATACTCTAACCCATTTTTTTCATTAAAAATTTAAAATTTCACTTTAATCTTAATTATTTTCATAAATCTATTTTAGAGGATACTCCAACCCTACCTCATCGAGGTGATATTCTAACCCTGCTTTTACCTCAAAAAGTTAAAATTTTCTCTCTTCTGAATACCTCAAAATTTTTTATAAATATCATCTTTGTTCTTCAAATTACCACCGAATCCAGACTAGTCTCTAAAATTGTCATCCCAGTTATTCTTCAATAACCAAAGGCAATTATGAGATACATTTTGATCACCCCTCTTTTTTATGTTCTTTTGTTTGTGCTTGCTTGTTTATGATATTATTATATTTCTCATTTTTTGCCTCACTAACTTATTTTATTTTATAGTGTTATTGTGCATTCATAGTTAAAATTTGTTTTTAAATGAAATTTACAAGGCAATGTTTCATGTTAGCATCTCTCTAGTGCCTAATACGAAACATCTAATTTTTTTTAAAATCCAATCTAGACATCATTTTATAAAAAAATCCCTATGTTCTTCACATCTCCAAGGCATATAGGTGATCTAATTTTCCTTAATAAAAAAAACACAGATTTATATTTTCCAAAACTTCATGCATTAAAAGGATTATATCTAAATGACACCAGGTAGAACTGATTTAATCGAGGCCAAAGTAAGATCTAGTTGTAGGTACCAATTTCGGGCATTGTAGGGATGCTAGTCCTTCCCTGCACATAACCAACTCTTGAGCCCAACCAACAAATCTCCAAAATTTGTAGACTTTAAAATTATTGTTTCGAGTTTCGTAACTCATGATATTGTTTTCAATAGACGTTTGATCTTGCCCAGCCTAAAATGATCAGTGGTGACTCCAAGTTTATTGCTACTTCATGGTGGCCATCGGGGTCCATTTGGATGAGCGACTTGTCCGACGGTCCCTACTCATTCATATTATCATGCCTAATCCAAATCCTAATCAAAGGATAGCTCAAAGGCTTGACCACAACCAACCATCATTTATTTTTAAATTGAGCATGCTACGCCCTTTGGATTGTCTGAAGTTTTAAAGGTTAGGCACGTGGTGACAGTCCTTTCGGGTAGAGTATTTTTTAATAAAATCAGAGTTCACAGGTTGGGTAGGTCACTGCCATCCATCTAAGTTAAGATTACGGCTTCTCTAAAGAATACATGTTTCACCACATATGGCCCTTTAGGGTTAATTTTTTGAGAGCATCTTTATGGATCAAGAGAATTTGTTCAAGTACCAAGTCACCTTCTTGTAATTAGCAAGGATAGACCTCTTTGTTATGGGCCCTCATCATCCGTTTTTGATGCAACTGCCTATGACAAATAGCCTGATTTATTTTCTCTTCAATGAGATTGAGTTGCTCATATCGACTCGTAACCCATTCAGCTTCTTCAAGTTGGTATTCCATCAAGACTCTAAATGAAAGGATTTCAACCTCGATTGGTAAGATAACCTGCATGCCATAGACCAAAGAGAATAGGGTAGCACTTGTGGAAGTTCATACTATTGTACGATAGGCATGTAAGGCAAAAAATAACTTTTCATGCCAATCTTTGTATGTCTCAGCCATCTTTTCAACTATTTTCTTGATATTCTTTTTGGCTACATTAACTACCCTATTCATTTTTGGATGATATGGGATGGAGTTTCGATATTGAATCTTGAACAAAAAGTAAACTGCTTACATCATTTTATTTTTCAGATTATATTCATTATCCATGATGATCTGTTCAAGAAGACTATATCTACAAATGATATCCCATTTTACAAATTTGCACACGAAAGATTTGGTGACATTGGCATTAAAAGTTGCTTCTACCTACTTGGTGCAATAATCAATTACGACCAAAATAAAGCGATGCCTATTAGAAGCCTTAGGGGTAATTGGTCCAATCATGTCTACATCCTATATAGAAAAAGGCCATGAAGCTATCATGACATATAGTAGTGGTGGACACCTTATTTTGTCTAGGCTAATTTTTAGCAATCTGGGGCACAGACGTGAGAGGGGGCGATGGGCAAAAAAGTATTTTGAGGAGGTCAAGAAGGCCTAAGATCATATCAAAGGTAAATAAAAATATGTCACTAGTTTAAGGTGTCCGAGGTCAAAAGATATGAGAAAATTCACAATTTTGCTTGAATGTATCGATACATGGTTCTTATGTATCGATACAATGCTCCAACGATCCAAAATTTGAAATGTCCCCATTTATATCGATACAACATGTAAATGTATCGATACATGAGCTTATGTATCGATAGGAGCTCATGTATCAATACTAGGCTATGCCAAGACCAATACGTGCATTCTGTAAAGAAATGTATTGATACATATCAACATGTATTGATACAATGGTACATAGTATCAATAAAATGGTTCACAGTATCGATAGAGTGATCATTGTATCGATACAATGATACAATGTTCATTGTATCGATACACTGAAGGTTTTTGGACCAAATGTATTGATACATTTTGTAATGTATCGATACATATAGGCTATTTTCCATGGTTCGAGCATTTTTGACTCATCCACCATTGATTAAAAACTTGATTTTAACTCATTTCTTTACATAAAAAAATATCGAAACCCATATCAGATTATGAGTTTGGACTTTTGAACTAAGCAAAACATTTTTTTTGAAGTCTAACTTAGATAAAAAAGGTCAATATCACATGATCACCCTACTCCTCTCTAGTTTGTTGACCAAGATCACCATCAGCAACCCTATTTACTAGAAAATCATTTTAGCATTTAAACCAGCCACCCTATCTCCATCATATTGGCAATAAGTTACTCCCTATAGCCACTCTATAGCCATCAAGCTGATATCATTTTGTCCCTATTGAGAAATAACCAAAAACACCTCCAATTTGGCTCCAAATGCTGGTAAAAATAGACTACTTATATCTCAGCTGAGGGACTTTACATTCCAACTTGTTTTAACTTCCAAAAAAACACATTCACACATCAAGAAAACCAAATCCCATAGCTCTTCACTCACCACCAAAAAACAACCCCAAAACACTCATTCCTGACCATACACAGTTTAAAAATCACCTTTATCCATACTAGAACCAAGACCTCATTATTTCTCTCTTTTTCTAGCTTCTTAACAACAAGGAAAAGAGAGAAATTCAAGCCATCTCTGCTGCTCCAACTATTTGGCCAAAATTAAAGTCTTATTGATATAACTTCCTACTTTGTCACTTTCATTTTCTATTTTTCCATACCTTTATCATTTTAGTGAGCTCTACATGTTTCCATCACCGTCTTAGTATTATCATGCATTATTGTGGCTTTTGGTTGTGGTAGTTGAGGATTTGGATGCCTTAATGCCCCTTTGATGTGCAAAATGCCTCATTTCATCCTCATTATTTTGATAGCTCTTGCTTATGCATTTTATGCCATATCCATGCATCTTGTTGTCCTTAATCCATGTATGAATCATTAGCCTAACACATTTCAAGCACATTTATACATTAGCTTACATGAATCATTGTCATTTTCAGTATCCATAACATTTTCTCGTCTAAATGCATAACACTCTCTTTATCTTAACAATTGGTAAAGTTAGCATCCCCATTCATGTTATGTGCCATCCCCTTATATGTTTGTTGTCTTCCCTTTGTCAAAATGCATGTTTGATGGCTGTCAAAAATCAATTTTCAAAAGCTCCCTAAGCCAAGCATGTTAACCTTAACCAATGAGGATTAGCATGAACTTTGCATTTTTTTTAAATTTAGCAAAAAAATCTTCAGGAAAATTAAGATTTCTAGATCTGGAGTCTTGATTAAACTAGCTCAAAACTTCTAATTTTCCAACAAAAATGGCCTTGCAGTTGTTCCCTAAATGTTTATGCCTTGTTTTGAGTCTAAATTGTAAGTGGTATGATCATCAGGCTATTTCATCATCCCAAACCATTCCAGGGTTATGCGAATAAGTTCGTGATGCTCATGCCACTCTTTCCTTTTAGTCATGGACATTCGAATGTCAATGACTAGAGTTTAGACCTGTAGACATAAGGAAAATAAGAAATATCCTCTGCTTTACTTTGTCCCTTGCTGACAGCAGCACTATTACAAATTGCAAAATCATTTTAAAGTTCCAAACAATTTTTTATGAATTTTATAATATTTTTCTCTGAAAGTGTATCAAAATATCTTTAAAACAAGGTTGTTCATCCCCGGATCAGTCCAAATGAAAGAGTTATGATTTTTCAAACCTAGACTATCTAAAATCCTTAGAGTTAACAAAATGCATTTTAGTTGGGCCTTTCAGACCCATTAAATGATTTTTCTAAATTTTTCAAAAAATTTTCCTAAAAGGTTCATAAAATTCCCTTTTTGAAAAGGTATCATTTGTAATTTTTTTTATCAAATGAGTCTAAGGTGATTTTTCAAATTTTGACACACCTTACCCCCTGTATGCCTTGCCAGTAGTGTAATGGATCAGAACTTAAAAATTTATTCCCTTCGAAAGTGACTTTTTGGGATATTAGGAATATTTTTACATTAACCCTTTTCGAGTTACCTTTCTAACGGTGTCTTGTCCACCCTCTAAAGCCTTCAAACCAATTTAGAATAAATTCAAGAATTGGGATAGCACGATGTTGTCCCCTGTTTTTGATTATGGTCAAAATTGAGTTATTTTCTGAGCTTTCTCTTGAGACCTTCGAATGTCACCATATCAACCTAATCAGCCTCGAGAACATGCTTTGACCTCCCATAGGCTTGTATCAAGGCACAAACATATTTTACATCTTTACCATCCTTATTCACAATAACTGCTTTTGCCAAAAGTTGTCAAAATGCTTACTCATTTTCTAAATCACAAACTTTTGTCAATTTATTTTTTCTAACTTGACTTCTCTAAAGAGTGTCAGACATGTCACTTTTGGGAATACTCCAATCTTGTCCTTCTGAGGGGATACTCCAACCTCAATTTTCAAAATTGACAAGATTTAAAAATCTTCCTTTGTCAAAATTATTTGCCATCCACGGGGATACTCCAACCCCATCTTTTCAAATACTTTAACCCTATCTTTCAACTACAATTAAATCTTTTATCCTTCTCAGACTTCCATGAATGTGTCAAACAAACCTTGTTCAATCAAGGAACCCAAATGCATCTAAAAAATTATCGATTCAGTTATTCCCAGATAATCAATGTCAATTGCAAGATAAATTCTAATAGTCCATCCCTTTTCTTTATCATTGCATTGAATGATCCATGTTATGTTACTCTATTTGTTGTCTTACTAACATAATTTCTTTGTGATGATTATTTACATTCATGTTTTCCAATTATTTCAAATAAAATTAAAGGTAATGTTTTGCGTGGGTATTTCACTAGTGCCTAAAGTGGAATATTCCATTTTCAAAGTAAAATCCAGATGTCATTTTTATTGAAAATTTCTATATTCCCTATCTATCCGGGGTGTATATGAGATTAAATCTTTTCATTAAAACCTGGATTTATATTTTTATAAAATTTATGCATAAAAAAGGGTTATATCAAAACAGAGATGAGTTAAGATCAAAAGAATCAAAACTAAGATGAGACATAGCTATTAAGGTATTAATTTTGGGCATCATAAATAGGTTCATACCTTATCACGCGTAACCAACTCCTGAACCCAAACAACAAATTTTTGTACTATGTAGACCATGGGATCGATGTTTGGAGTTTCGTAACTCAAAACATAGGTTTCAATAGGCATCCGGTCATGCCTAGCTTAAAATATTCGATGGCGAATCCAAGCATTGGCCATTTCTTGTGGCCTCCTTTACTATATCATAAGTCGAGGATCTGTACATTCTCGTTCTCATCACATTATGAAAGAAAAGTCTAGGTTAAGAAGATATTTCTAAGTTAGAAAAATATTTTAAGTCGTATGCACCCATAGATCCATAAGGATCCACTCTAAGGTACATTATGATAGTAGTGTCAGTAGGACAAGGATCTTGTTATTATAGATTTGGCATTTGTGACACTTCCAAGCATAATTAATGCAATCCGTTTAGAAAGTCAGCCAATAATAGCCTAATCGCATGACTTATTTGGCTATTCAATGTCCATTAGCATGCATACTGCAAATTCTTTCATGAACTTTTTTAAATATTCTTTCAGCTTCAGAGGCATCCACGCATTAGAGTAGCAGTTAATCTTAGCCTTTCTTGTACAAAATCCCACCATCTAAAATGAAGTTCTAGCTAACCGTATGATGGTTCTCTTATCAGTTTTAGTGGTGTCTTTTAGGTACTGTTGATCTTTGATGTTCTAAAGGATGTCATGATACCATGGCAAATGGTCCTTCTCTTTTTTAACATTATGACAATGTGTTTGGGTTGTATAGATGCTCATTTGAATAGGGGGATGTTTGATTCTCAATTGACTTTGAACATAGATGATAAAATGGCTAACATGTCAATAATTTGGTTCTCTTCTCAAGGTAGATGTTGAAAACTGATATCATCAAACTCTTTCTTGAGCTCTGATATTAGATTCTTGCAGTGGATCAATTTAGCATTGCATGTTTGCCATTCTTCTTTCAATTGGTAAGTGGCAAGGGCTGAATCTCTAAACACAGTGTTTAAATACCCCTTTCAATGGCTACTTTGTGTCTCGTGATGCAGGCCTCATATTCAGCTATGTTGTTGGTAAAGTTAAAGTTTAATTTGGCTATGAAAAGGTAATGGTTTCCCTCAAGCGAGATGAGAATTGGCCCAATTCCATGCCTCAGTACATTTGAAGCTCCATCATAGTACATTTTCCACGACGACCTACACTTGACAGTATTTTTCGCCTTAAATATGTACATGAAGTCTTCGTTAGGAAATTTAAAGTCTAAAGGCTGATAGTCATTTGTGGCTTGACTTGATAAAAAGTCAGCTATTACAATACTTTTGATGGCTTTCTAATTCACATACATGATATCGTACTCAGAAAGCATAACTTGCCATCTGACTAATCTCCCAGACAAGGTAGGAGCTTTGCACAAATACTTGATGGGGTTATGCTTGGCAATTAGCCACAGAATATGGTACAACATGTATTGCCTTAACCTCTGGGCTGTCTAAGATAAAGCACAACATAGCTTCTCTATGAAGGAATAATTATTTTCATATTCTATAAACTTCTTGCTCAAGTAAGAGATAACTTGTTCTTTCTTTCCTAATTTAATATGTTGTCCTAATACATAGCCCATCGACTTATCTAAAATTGATAGATACAGGATTAGCAGCTGGCTGAGCACTGATGGCATAAGTATTTGAGGGTTTGAAAGGTAATGTTTGACCTTATCAAAAGCTTTTTGGCATTCTTGATTCCATTCTCCAAGATTTTGTTTTTGGAGTAACCGAAAGATCGGATTGCATTTATTGGTCAATTGAGTATGAATCGGGCTATGTAGTTTAGTCTTCCCAAAAAACATCTCACTTTCTTTTAAGTTCGAGGTGGTGGTAGATTTTGAATGACCTTAACCTTGTCAGAATCAACCTCTATTCCTTTCTCGCTCACAATGAAAACTAATGGTATTTAGCAGGATTTAGCTTAAACAGGTATTTGCAAAGCCTTTTGAAAAGTTTTCACAAACTGGCCACATGTTCACTCTTTTTTGGCGACTTGGTGATCATATCATCCACATAAACCTCAATTTCCTTATACAAGAGATCATGGAACAATGTTACCATTGCCCTTTAGTAAGTTGCCCCGACATTCTTGAACCTAAACGGTATTACTTTGTAGTAGAAAGTGTGCCACATGGTTACAAAGGTGGCCTTTTTCATGTCTTCAGTTGCCATTTTGATTGGTTATAGCCTGAAAACCCATCCATGAAGGAAATAGTGCATTTTTGGCAGTATTGTCTATTAGGGTGCTTTTGTGAGGTACAGGGAAATTATCTTCTAGGTTGGCTCAGTTTAGATCCCTATAATCTACACGCATTCACACTTTACCATCCTTCTTAGGAACTGGGACTATATTGGCTACCTATTCAGGATATTTGGCTACTTTGAAAAATCCTACTTTAAATTGATTTTTCATTTTTTCTTTGATATTCAAAAGTATGTCAGGTTTTGTCCTTCTTAACTTTTATTGTATGGGCTTATACTCAGGTTTAATGGGGAGCTTATGGACCACAATGTTGGTATCTAATCTAGGCATGCCTTTGTAGGACCAGGTGAACATATCTTGATATCTCGAAGGAGGCTTATTAGTTCAGTTCAAGTTGATGGTTTTATGGAAGTTCAATTTTGTCAAAATTATTTGCCATCCACGGGGATACTCCAACCCCATCTTTTCAAATACTTTAACCCTATCTTTCAACTACAATTAAATCTTTTATCCTTCTCAGACTTCCATGAATGTGTCAAACAAACCTTGTTCAATCAAGGAACCCAAATGCATCTAAAAAATTATCGATTCAGTTATTCCCAGATAATCAATGTCAATTGCAAGATAAATTCTAATAGTCCATCCCTTTTCTTTATCATTGCATTGAATGATCCATGTTATGTTACTCTATTTGTTGTCTTACTAACATAATTTCTTTGTGATGATTATTTACATTCATGTTTTCCAATTATTTCAAATAAAATTAAAGGTAATGTTTTGCGTGGGTATTTCACTAGTGCCTAAAGTGGAATATTCCATTTTCAAAGTAAAATCCAGATGTCATTTTTATTGAAAATTTCTATATTCCCTATCTATCCGGGGTGTATATGAGATTAAATCTTTTCATTAAAACCTGGATTTATATTTTTATAAAATTTATGCATAAAAAAGGGTTATATCAAAACAGAGATGAGTTAAGATCAAAAGAATCAAAACTAAGATGAGACATAGCTATTAAGGTATTAATTTTGGGCATCATAAATAGGTTCATACCTTATCACGCGTAACCAACTCCTGAACCCAAACAACAAATTTTTGTACTATGTAGACCATGGGATCGATGTTTGGAGTTTCGTAACTCAAAACATAGGTTTCAATAGGCATCCGGTCATGCCTAGCTTAAAATATTC
Organism: Adansonia rubrostipa; assembly: GCA_038381775.1. Taxonomy (NCBI): domain Eukaryota; kingdom Viridiplantae; phylum Streptophyta; class Magnoliopsida; order Malvales; family Malvaceae; genus Adansonia; species Adansonia rubrostipa. The sequence continues at coordinate 16,806,333 of JBBYHM010000027.1, read as the reverse complement.
GATGGCGAATCCAAGCATTGGCCATTTCTTGTGGCCTCCTTTACTATATCATAAGTCGAGGATCTGTACATTCTCGTTCTCATCACATTATGAAAGAAAAGTCTAGGTTAAGAAGATATTTCTAAGTTAGAAAAATATTTTAAGTCGTATGCACCCATAGATCCATAAGGATCCACTCTAAGGTACATTATGATAGTAGTGTCAGTAGGACAAGGATCTTGTTATTATAGATTTGGCATTTGTGACACTTCCAAGCATAATTAATGCAATCCGTTTAGAAAGTCAGCCAATAATAGCCTAATCGCATGACTTATTTGGCTATTCAATGTCCATTAGCATGCATACTGCAAATTCTTTCATGAACTTTTTTAAATATTCTTTCAGCTTCAGAGGCATCCACGCATTAGAGTAGCAGTTAATCTTAGCCTTTCTTGTACAAAATCCCACCATCTAAAATGAAGTTCTAGCTAACCGTATGATGGTTCTCTTATCAGTTTTAGTGGTGTCTTTTAGGTACTGTTGATCTTTGATGTTCTAAAGGATGTCATGATACCATGGCAAATGGTCCTTCTCTTTTTTAACATTATGACAATGTGTTTGGGTTGTATAGATGCTCATTTGAATAGGGGGATGTTTGATTCTCAATTGACTTTGAACATAGATGATAAAATGGCTAACATGTCAATAATTTGGTTCTCTTCTCAAGGTAGATGTTGAAAACTGATATCATCAAACTCTTTCTTGAGCTCTGATATTAGATTCTTGCAGTGGATCAATTTAGCATTGCATGTTTGCCATTCTTCTTTCAATTGGTAAGTGGCAAGGGCTGAATCTCTAAACACAGTGTTTAAATACCCCTTTCAATGGCTACTTTGTGTCTCGTGATGCAGGCCTCATATTCAGCTATGTTGTTGGTAAAGTTAAAGTTTAATTTGGCTATGAAAAGGTAATGGTTTCCCTCAAGCGAGATGAGAATTGGCCCAATTCCATGCCTCAGTACATTTGAAGCTCCATCATAGTACATTTTCCACGACGACCTACACTTGACAGTATTTTTCGCCTTAAATATGTACATGAAGTCTTCGTTAGGAAATTTAAAGTCTAAAGGCTGATAGTCATTTGTGGCTTGACTTGATAAAAAGTCAGCTATTACAATACTTTTGATGGCTTTCTAATTCACATACATGATATCGTACTCAGAAAGCATAACTTGCCATCTGACTAATCTCCCAGACAAGGTAGGAGCTTTGCACAAATACTTGATGGGGTTATGCTTGGCAATTAGCCACAGAATATGGTACAACATGTATTGCCTTAACCTCTGGGCTGTCTAAGATAAAGCACAACATAGCTTCTCTATGAAGGAATAATTATTTTCATATTCTATAAACTTCTTGCTCAAGTAAGAGATAACTTGTTCTTTCTTTCCTAATTTAATATGTTGTCCTAATACATAGCCCATCGACTTATCTAAAATTGATAGATACAGGATTAGCAGCTGGCTGAGCACTGATGGCATAAGTATTTGAGGGTTTGAAAGGTAATGTTTGACCTTATCAAAAGCTTTTTGGCATTCTTGATTCCATTCTCCAAGATTTTGTTTTTGGAGTAACCGAAAGATCGGATTGCATTTATTGGTCAATTGAGTATGAATCGGGCTATGTAGTTTAGTCTTCCCAAAAAACATCTCACTTTCTTTTAAGTTCGAGGTGGTGGTAGATTTTGAATGACCTTAACCTTGTCAGAATCAACCTCTATTCCTTTCTCGCTCACAATGAAAACTAATGGTATTTAGCAGGATTTAGCTTAAACAGGTATTTGCAAAGCCTTTTGAAAAGTTTTCACAAACTGGCCACATGTTCACTCTTTTTTGGCGACTTGGTGATCATATCATCCACATAAACCTCAATTTCCTTATACAAGAGATCATGGAACAATGTTACCATTGCCCTTTAGTAAGTTGCCCCGACATTCTTGAACCTAAACGGTATTACTTTGTAGTAGAAAGTGTGCCACATGGTTACAAAGGTGGCCTTTTTCATGTCTTCAGTTGCCATTTTGATTGGTTATAGCCTGAAAACCCATCCATGAAGGAAATAGTGCATTTTTGGCAGTATTGTCTATTAGGGTGCTTTTGTGAGGTACAGGGAAATTATCTTCTAGGTTGGCTCAGTTTAGATCCCTATAATCTACACGCATTCACACTTTACCATCCTTCTTAGGAACTGGGACTATATTGGCTACCTATTCAGGATATTTGGCTACTTTGAAAAATCCTACTTTAAATTGATTTTTCATTTTTTCTTTGATATTCAAAAGTATGTCAGGTTTTGTCCTTCTTAACTTTTATTGTATGGGCTTATACTCAGGTTTAATGGGGAGCTTATGGACCACAATGTTGGTATCTAATCTAGGCATGCCTTTGTAGGACCAGGTGAACATATCTTGATATCTCGAAGGAGGCTTATTAGTTCAGTTCAAGTTGATGGTTTTATGGAAGTTCAATTTTGACTACTTTCGTATCTTTTTTTGTTCCAAAGTTTATGATTTTAGTGGGTTCTTAATGAGATAATTTCTATTTTTTTCCTATTCAATTACTCTCAGTAGGTCTAGAGGTATAGGGTTCTTTTCTAGATCCTCTTCAGATTCAACCTCACCGACATAGATGGTTACTCAAAATTGATTTTTAAAGTTTTAGTAGGAAGATTCATGCCACCTTTATTAGGGTACCTAACAATATGAAAAAGAACAATACAGGTGCGAAAATATGTAAAGAAATGTCTGAGATTGATAAGAACTATAAACACAAAGAATAAAGTGCATAATGCTTACTCATTTTCATTGATAATGCTTAATAAAAGATGTCCATACAAAGGATCCTACAATGCTTCTGGCCGAGAGCATGTAGGTTTAGTTCATAGCATTACTTTGAAATAAACTTGAATAGTATAAGAATCATAGTTTAAGTACAAATAGTTGAAACAATTCTTGAAGGGCACATACCAATCTCTAGACTTCTAGTTGACATCTCTAGATTATCAATCGCATTAATGGAGAAATCCTTAATTTCCTTATTTAATATAAGCATAGCATTAGCGGAGCCAGTATTTACATGTCCCCTAGGCAAAAGCTTTCCTAAAGTGGTAGAAATGTCATTGGCTCATCCTCCATGTCTCCTTCTGACAAATAAGCCATCCTTTTCTGATGCTTTTTCTAAGCTTGTTTTCCTTTTCGCTATGCATTGGGCTTGAATCCTAGCCGTCTTTTGTAAATCTGGTTGACAACTTTCAACGTTTCGGTAATCTCTTAGAGGTGTTTTTTAAATCCCTTTTCAGCCTAGGCACCTTTGCCGACAGTCAACTTTAAACCCATATAAGTACTATCTGCTAGGCAGGCCTGAACCATTGGCAACCCTTCCTTGACATAAATATCATTGACAAACTCAAAGGATTGGAAAGAGAATTTTGGGATATCTTTGTTAGGTTTGATATATGGAGTATCAGTTGAGGTAGCAGCAATGATATCTTCTTCTTCCCTCATACTAACAACTTTATTCTCGATGATAAATTTTAATTTTTTGGTGCAAAGATGATGGTACTGCCTTGGCAGAATAAATCTAAGGTCTTTCTAATAGGCAGTTATATGATGGAGCAATGTCTATCACATGAAAGTCAACTTTGTAAGTACACGAGCCAATTTGGAGTGGAATGGTGATGTTCCTTATAATGTTCTAGCAAGTTCCATCAAACACCTATATAATCATCAACTATTCTGGATATGAGATGCTTTAATGGGGAGCTTGTTCAAGCATGATGTTGGCATTACATTCAAATCTGACCCATTATCAATGAGCACCTTGGGCAATGTGGTGCCTTTACAATACGTGGTGGTATAAAGTACTTTGTAGTTTCCTCTACCTCCATGTAGGATTTCATCATCGCTAAAAGATATGTAATTATCGACAATGATATTGCTCACTAAGCGATCCAACTAACCCATAAAAATATGGGAAAGACATGGACCTCGTTTAAAACTTTAAGAAAGGTATTCTTATAAGCTTCAGAATTTGGCAGTAGTGACAACACAGATATCTTGGCAGATTGCTTGTTCAACTGATCGACAATGCTATATTCGTTGTGTTTGATGAACTTGAAGAATTCTATAGCTTCTTTCTCATTCACTGGCTCTTTAAAAACTATTGAATTTGAGTTTTTGATTACAGATTTTAGTGCTTGAGGAACAAGACTTATATTTTCTTGTTGAGTTTCACTTCTTAATGCTGCTGGGCATAACATCTGCCATTTCGAGTTAGGTGATTGACTCTTGAAAGGTCCACACTTACTACTTGTTGACTAGATTCCCCAATGTTTAAAGTTTTGTTTTCATAGTTTCAAGGAATCGCCTTATTGTCCTTATAAGGAAAATGAGATAAAAGTTGAATGATCATCCTTGGTGTGGGCTGAACAGGGATGGCTTTGACTCTTGGTCAATTTTTGTACAAGATCAATGGCCTTTCAACCCCATATGGAGGATTGCCCTCTTCTTTTTCTACAGTGTTAACAGACATTATTGCATTTGCAGACTCGGTATGCGAGGTTTACTTTTCATCATAGAATTTGATGCTATCTTCGTTCATCATCTTTTGAACCATAAAATGAAACTCTTTGCTTGTTTAAAGAGTATGGCCATAAATAAACAGTATGGAAATCATAGAAGTCATCCATTATTTTCTGTGTTTTCTTGACTGCATTAAGTAGGTTAGCTTGCACCAGGATTTGCCAAACCAAATTCATTGGCATTCTAACTTCTTCTATGTTTCCTAAAATCTCACAGTTTTCTTCAATGACCATCCTCTTTAGGTCTAAGTCAGCATGAGTTTATGATAAACTGGCTTTAGTATCAGATTTTAGTTGCTAACTAGCCTTCATATTTCTTTTCCCTTTATCTTTGTAGATTTTTTTTGCCCGATTTTTTTTTCATGGCCTCATCAATTATCCTACAAAGTATGCTACATCCATGAAGCTCTTTGGGAATCTTTTTGCTACCTTTCAGTAATAAGGGCCTTGAATATGCCAATGAATCTAATAATTATCTCTTTTCTGTCAATAAGGGATGAATCTGGGTAACCTTTTTTATCCATCTTGAAGCATACTGCCGAAAATTTTCATTAGCTTTCTTTTCCATGCCCGTAAGAGATAGGTAACTTGAGATCCGATCATCGGTAGCTCTCTCCTTATCCATGGCATTAATAGATAGATCAACGTATAAAACTCAATCTTGGACCAGTCTATCATCCCTTGGACTATTTCTAAGAATGATAGGCAATGTTGCAAATTGTGTCCTTGATCGTAGTGGTAGCAGGATGTTTCAGTGGCATTCCTTGTTTGATTTTTTATCTTATGTTACTATTCTAGCTTTCATGAAAGCTTGCCTTTTTAACCCAACAACTTTTCCCTTAATTATCGCATTTTCTCTTGGTTCAACATGACTAGGGAGTAGATTGGCTCCAACATTTAGTCTAGGTCCTTGTTCAACCTTGATCACTCATTTTTCTAGTAGACCTTGCACCTTTATTTTAAATGAAGTGCAGTTCTCAATGGAATGGCCTTGCACTTCAGCGTGGTATTCATAATAAGCATTCTCATCATACCATTAAGGGTATAATGTTGATCATGGCTTCGTGAATACTAGGGCCATTAGTTTACCTGCCAATAAGTAAGAGTAAATCTCTTTACAGGAGTAAGGAAGTGGTTTAAAGTGCTCCTTTTCTCGGGGTGCTTATTGATTGTTTGGAGTTCTCACGTTATTTATGTTGCAAGGTTGTGCACTCTAGGTCATGTTTTGAGCAGGATATGGTGCAAAGCTCACTGTTGGAGCAAATTCAGTGGTATGAACTAATTGTTGTGTGCGGAAGTAAGAATTAAGCCCGTATTCAACATGTTCAGGAGGTACATAGGCTATGCTGATGCAGACTCTGATTAAACCTCGCACAATTTTTTCTAACAATGTTTACCTCCTTCTCCTTACCCTTAGTTATTATCTTCTTGACCGATCTAGATGATTCCCCAATGGATATCCTACCACTTTTGACAACGTTCTCAATCATTTTACCTAATATGATAAAATTTTTCGTGACACTTCTTACTAGTCTTTCGTAGTAAGGAGCTCGTAGCTGCCAACAAATAAGACCATTATTGCTTTTTAAGTTAGAGAGGGATAAACTTGAGCTACCTCCTTTCTCCATTTCTAAACATACTACCTAAAACTTTTAAAAGATTTTTCTCCACGTTTATGAGGGAGAGATGATCTGAAGCACAATCAATACATGCATATACTGTTCAAGGAATGTGTGTGCCAAATCTACCCATGTTTGAATTCTTACAGGATCAAGCTCTATATACCATTAGAGAGCTACCCCAGTCAAACTATCCTAAAAGCAATGGATCAATAGTTTCTTATTCTCTTCATACCTTTCCATTTTCCAATATTACATGCAAAAATGGGTAGTGGGATCAGTAGTCCCATTGTATTTTTCAAAATCAGATGCTTTAAACTTGAGCGGGATAACGACACTCAAAACCGTCCCCAATGATTTTGTGTCTATGATTCTAAATTTCTTGCTTTCTTCGATAGCTCGAAAGTGCTTCTCCAGTGACTAATACTTGTTCAAGTCCTCATCATTTTCTAAGGGCCTCATTGCTTTCTCTTGCTCTATTTGCTAATCGAGGTTCAAGACTATAGGCCTTGCCAGTAAAGAGCCTCTGCCTTGAAATCTTTGAATCAAATGGGGTATGTTACAGAATTGATGTAAATAAATAGCTGGGTTGGTGGGATATTTGTTGTCAGAGGATGCGGCCTATGCAATGCCCCTTCCTAAGCATTGGCGGCTTCAGAATCGCCATTCCAATTACTTTCAAGATTGACAGGTTTTTTTCCAGCCTTGACTGTGCTTGTTTATCCTTTTTCCTTTAATGCATCGGATAGTAGCTTTGTTAGTTCAGTAATCTTAGCTTGGAGTTCTTTATTTTTACGGAGTGATTGCTCTTTAGACTCTTTGTATATGAGTTTGAGTCTTTCAATGTGAGCCTGGTGATCGATTTCCATCACTTTTCGATGATTGTGAGTGTTGTACCAATAGTGAACTATAGGTTTCATGTTTTAGATCACCTTCACTTTAAATTATTATCAGATTAGGCTTTTATGATATGTTCATGCATATGTTTAATGCAATGAGAGTGAATATGCGATCATGAATAAATAAAATAATGAAAGAATTAGGTTAGTCATGCAAATGTATAGAGGACAATTGGATCAAGGGCAGCTCCACCAATAACGTATTTCGTTAAAGCAACAAGATATCCTGATTACATATGATTACATTCCAAAATGCTTGACACAATTACATTGCCTGATTACATAGTCTAAGAAATACAATAGGTCTTGCTTATGGGCTTCAGTGGATAAGATATCATGTGTCAAGGATTGGGCTACATCCATCATGTTCTCGGCCTCCAACTGTGCTACTTAAATTGCTTTGTGAGAGGCAATGATGGTCCTCAAAGTTTTGGCTTGCGTGATTAACCACTTAAGCCATTCTTGCTCTTATAGCTCAAAGGCTCTCACCAGTGCATTTACTTGGTCTTGGTAAGCTTGAAAAAAATGCTTTAAATCTTGAATTATGAGTGCTAGAGCTCCATTTCAACCTAGTTTACTATCAAATCTTAGACTCAAGCTTCTAACCGTTTATTCTTCCTTTGATAATTTAATGTAAGAGCCTAGGTTCTAAACAAGCTTTTCTCTATTAACCCTAGTCGCTTCTCTCCATTGATGTAGTTCCTTCTTGAGAGTAGTAATTTTTGTCCTCTACTCGAACAATGACTTTCTAAGTCTTTGAGACTTGTTTGCTTTGTTAAGGGACATATGGTCTTTCTTCAAACTCTTAAAATCCTTTTTGAGGTGCTTTTTTTCCTTGACAGTCCTATTCACCTTGCCATCCTGGAGGTAGAGGTTAATTTTCAATTAACTATTTTCCTCCTTTCATTGAGTAATCTCCTTGGCAAAGGTTGCCTTTTCTTGTTTGAACTCTCGCATAAGCAATTCAATCTCAGAGGGAAATTTATCAACTGTTATTTATGATGTCCTAATACTAGACAGGGGCATAGCATCATTAATGCGATGAATCCTCCATTCATCGTATCTTAAGGTCATACTACTCCCTCCCTAATATCTCTCTATGTAATAGGTTTGTTTCCATGCATGAAAGGCTTGCTGGACTTTTGACTTGTAAGTAGGTTCACCATAGTCAAAATCTCACAACTCTAGGTCTTGGACGAAGGGGATGAATTGATGGCATTAGAATTGTTGAAGGACTAAAAGGGGTGCATAGCTAGTACTTCCCCATAATCCCATGAGTGGCACATAACTACAATCTCTACACTAGCATATGACCATTTATAAGGAAAAGCTAAAGGCCTTCCATGTTACCTCTTCCCCTTTGAGGTTTTGAAATTTCCAAACTCATTACTCTTTAGATATGTCTTAACGCCATTCTTTCTCAAGTACCTTGGAAATAGGGCTAAAGTTGGGTAAGAAGTAGTATGACATCTTACCAAATATGAAGGAACGATACATATCCAATGCATCATCCTGTACCTATTTTTTTTCCTAAAATTAAGAGCTTAAATAGTTTCAGCAATGATGGCTGATGCGAGATTGATGTTTTAGCACAAATGAGAAAAAAATCTACTATCGTAGCTTCAACATAGCCTAATGTCTTTGGGAATATAACCAGACCATATATTGCCAAAGTGTAGATATCTCAGATTTTTTTAATATCAATGGTACTCGCCATTGCTTTTTTCAAACTAGCCCATAAGATGCATTCAATGTTCCTCTTTGTTTTGATATGACTCTTAATCTAAGACTCTGTTGCCCTAAGGATTTGAGCTAATCTTTTCTTGAAAGTAAGAGGGTTCAATGCTTTGCATTATATTCTATCAACCTTCACTCTCTCAATGTTAAGTAGTGTAGTGCATTCATCAATAGTGGGGACCAAATCTTCATGATTGAAAGTGAAACACCAATATGTTGGATTTCAAAACTGAGAGGCTACTTGCAACAAACTAATATCCAAATGAACTTGGAGTAGAAGAGCAATATCTCTATATCTCTTAGCAAATAATTCCCTTTAGGAATTATCCCAATTGGTCCCTGTAATCCTCAGATCCTGCCAATCATTTTGACAGTACCCTATCTTGATCCTTTCATGAAGATAGAGACATACCTTAGTTTAAGGATGTCTCTATCTTCATGCTATCGGCATTTTGGCCATGCTCAGACTTCCTCAAATGGCTTTAGCTTTGAAGTGGGCTATTGCTCCATGATAAACACCCCTTGATGAACACTGACACAATTTTAATGCATAAGGATCTCATAATTGTAACCCTTTATAATTCCCTTGCAAAGCTAATATGCTTTATAGGCTTTATCTATATATGATTTAAACAACTAATAATGGATTAATCTTATGGGTAACAAAAAACCCTATATTATATTAATAAAATATAATGTATGTTACAGGAATCAACTATATGCTAGTGTATTACAAGTTTAACTAATTAGCTTATAAGGCTTACACTAACAGTTTCCCGCTAGCACTAAAGCCAATCACTGGTACAACATTTATCTTCATTAGAAAGTAATGAAGAATGATCACTAGCTTCATAATGAAAGACTTGAAATTATGCATAAGGAGGCTCAAGAACAAATGCTCTACAAAATTGATAGACTATAAACCCAAGTCACTAAATTGACAAGGTTATTGGCTACCACCCTAAAAGATAAAGGATGACAAGCCCTATTGATAGGGGTAAAGAATTGACTAATAATGAGGCTAACTTAAACGATGGTATTGAAGCCCACAATACTAATAAAAGGGTATCTTAAGAATAACTAGGTCTAATAACCCTAATCCCATTAGCTTAGCCATTCATCTACATAAACCCAATAACTACACCATATTTGGTTTAGGGGTATCATGGTGCAAATATGGGATTTTCACTAGCAAATGCCTTAGTCCTAGACTTTAACAAACAAGTACAGCAAGAAAGAGGAGTTGGTCCAAAATTTATTGAGACTATTGAAAGTGAAATCAAGTAGAAGTTGTTAAAGAAGTGCCTCAGAGCTGAAGAGAAAATAATAAATTTAGAGTTATAAATGCCAAATCCTTGGGTCTAGTTTCAAACCTTATCATCCCATCTGAATTTAAGGTGCTGGATTTCAAAAAGTACAATGTGGCAGTAAATTTGACTGCCTATATTTGTATGTACTATCAGCAAATGGTTGGTTATAAGGAGAATGAGAAACTATTGATACATTTTAGGATAGCTTAACCAAGGTAGCTACCTATTAGTTACAAGCTTGATTGAGTTAGAATTCAAACAGGGGTCATCTAGCTTGTGTCTTCCTTGACTAATGCAAGCATGTATCTGATTAGGCTTTAGAGTCTTTTTCTCAAATATGGAAAAGAAAGCTACTAAAAGTGTTACACAGTATACCCAAAAAAAGAGAAAAGAGGCTGCCCAGGTTTATTCCTTGTTGATTGAGAAAGAGATGGTCATGTTTATCAACACACTACAAGCATACACTATGAGAAATTAAAGGGGAATGCCATGAAGAACTTCACCAACATGGTTATATTAGGTGAAATAATTGATAAGGCCATAAAAAGTGGTAAGATATTAGGAGAAGAATCATCCAACTTGATTGAAAAGACTACCGCCAAGGGGAAAAAGAAGGAAGTAAATGCCATTGGTGAAAGTCTGACTAAATTCACTAAAAGTCTATGTTCGAGTATGTACTTCCCCAACATGGCCTATCTAAGCTTTAACCCTTACTCAAGAATGCCACAACTAATATACTTTGCTAGATTTAACCTAACAATGAGGTTTACATCAAATCCCATCCTAAACACTACTAGAATGCTCCACTTCACAAAACAATGCTAGAGCCCCTAATAACCAATAGGCACCCTGGGAGAAAGAAGATTTTGATCCACTCCCTTATTCTTACAAGAAAATTTACTTTCACTTATTAGTAGGCTAGTTGGTGGCCCTAGTGTTTATAACCCTAAAATCACTTTCATATCCTAAATGGTATGATGACAATGCTTATTATGAGTACAATGCCAGAATGCAATGCCATTCCATTAAGAACTGTATGTCTTTTAAAAGAAAAGTAAAGAGTTTGCTAGAAAAAGGGTGTGATTATGGTCAAAAAAGGGCTAGGACCTAACGTTGGAGCTAATATACTTTCAAACCATGTGAAGTTGAGTGTGAATGTAGTAATTCATGGACAAGGTTATTGGGTTAAGAAGAATGTCATAAAGGTTAAAACGCTAGTGAGCAAAGTATGACAAGGCTTTATAAAGGCCAAGATAGTATCGAAAATCAAAGGTTAGAATAGAGAAACCACTGAATCCTTTTATTGCCTGCAAACAGAGGCATATCCTGCATGACTATTTAGACTTTTTAGAGATGGTCTAAAAGATGATGGATCATTTAAAAACTAAATTTTATTAAGAGAAAGATGAAGACATGAGTGCATATATCAACACCATAGATAAAAATGGAAAGAGCCCTCTTTATGGTGTTTAGAGGCCATTGATCTTGTTTACCAAATAGCTGGATGTCAAAGCCACCCCTATTTAGCCTGCATAAAAAATAATTACATAATTTCTATCCCTTTTCCCTATATAGAGGATAAAGTAGTGGTATATGCTATGCCTTAATTATATTAAAAAATGTGACTAAGAAAAAAAACATAGCTTGGTAACTTAATTACAAAAAAATAAGGACAAAAGAATTAAATTTGACAACCATCAAGGAGCTAGTAAATGAAAAGAAAGCTATAAAGCTCCTTACATTTATCAGACATACTAAATGTAGTGTTGTTAACCAGTTGAACAAACAGCTGGTAAAGATATCGGTACTTTCACTATTTTTGAATTTTGAAGCATATAAGAATGCCCTTCTAAAAGTATTAAATGAAGCATATGTGACTCATGATATCCTTATGTTAAGTTAGATCGATTGGTAAGCAATATCATCATTGATAATTACATTTCTTTCAGTGATAATAAGATCCCCTATGAAGTGAGAGGAAATTACAAACCTCTTTACATCACTACCTATTGAAAAGATAGCATATTGCCCAAGGTTCTCATTAACAATGGTCGATGTTCTTGTCTTGTTTAAAGCTCCTGATTGATGCATTTCATATCAAACATAGTCACACAGTTGTGTGAGTGTTTGATGAGACCTACAGAGAGGTTGTTGGAAACATCACTATCCCACTCTAAATTAGCCCGTGCATTATCAGATAGACTTTGATGTAATAGACATAACTCTGTCACACAATTGCCTATTAGGGAGGCCCTAGATCCACTTTAATGATGCAATATCATCATTATTACGTTAAAAGTTGAAGCTTGTTATTGAAAACAAAGTCATTAGTATCAAAAGGGAAAAGGGCATTATTGTTATTACCTCTACTGATGCCTTATATATTAAGCCCAATGAGAATGTTTCAAAATCTTTTTTTTGGTCATTTGAGTTCGTCAATGCCATTTATGTTACAAAGGGTCTACTAATGGTTGAGCCTCATTTATTAAGGAATACTCACATAGGTCTATAGTTAACCAAGGGCAAGGTTGCTTGGGCTAGGGAAAGGCTCAAAAAGCATTTTCAAAGAATTACTAGAGCTTTAAAGTGTCATTAATAAGATTGACAAGAGAAGTTTAGGGTTTAAGCTTAATATATAGCAATAATGAAAGTAAGCTAAGAAAGCTCGTGAAAAAAGAATGGCCTATCTGTTGGGATTAGATTAGGAACTCATGGTGTTTTCATTAATGTAAGAAAGTTTCAATTTAGGAGGTGCATTAATCTAGATTAAGGAAGAGGTATTGGCTCCAATAGTGTTATAACCATACTAAACAAGGCATTTAAAGATTTCTTCATCAGTGCAATTGATGAACCGAGAATGGTAGCAATGGACCGTGAGAATAGTTTATGCCTTCTAGGATTTATTTTAAGCTTTTGGACTAAAATTAAAATTCATGTTATGTTTGTATGTCATTCAGAGTAATGCTAAGCACTAAACCTACATGTTGTTGCCCAAAAACATTGTAGGACCCTTTGTATGGGTCTCCTTTTATTAAGTATTATTAATAAAAATGACCAAGCATGATGCATGTTATCTTTTGTGTCCGATTTTCATTTCTTTTGTCAACTTTTAGACCTTCCTATATATGATTTTTTGCTTATATTGTTTTTTTCATATTTTAAGGTACTTGAATGATAATGACAAGAATATTCTTTTTGAGATTTCAAAAATTGATTTTGAGCAGCTCTATGTTGGCAAGGTTAAGTCTAAGGAAGATTCTAAAGAAAATCCTATGCCACTAAATTTGTTAAGGGTAATTGAATAAGAGGAGAATCATATCTTACCCCATAAGGAACCCAATGAAATCATAATCTAGGATTAAAGAAAAAAAAGTCAAGATTGGAACCTCTATAAACCTATCAACCTAAACCAAATTGATAAACCTTCTCTAAAAATATGAAGATGTGTTTGCTTGGTCATACCAAGATATGCTCGGATTAAACATTGACATAGTAGTTCATAAGCTTCCCTTTAAACCTAAACGTAAACCTTACAATAGAAGTTCAAGAGAATGAAATTGGAAATGCTTTTGAAAATAAAAAAAAAAAAAGTGAAAAAGCAGTTTGAGGTAAGATTCCTCTAGGTAGGTAAGTATCTAGAATAGGTAGCCAACATAGTCCTGGTCTGTAAAAAGGATGGCAAAGTATGGATGTTTATAGACTATAGAGATTTAAACCAGGCTAGTCCGAAGGATAACTTTTTTCATCTTACGTCGACATTCTAGTAGACGATATTGCTAAAAATTCTTTATTTTCCTTCATTATTGAATTTTAAGCTATAATCAGATTAAAATGGCACCTGGAGACATGGAGAAAACCATTTTGTGACATGTGGGGTATTTTTTGCTATAAGTTTATGCCATTAAGGCTCAAGAATGCTGAGACCACCTATCAAAGAGAAATAGTAACATTATTCCATGACCTTAAACACGAAGAGATAGAGGTCTATGTTGATGATATGATCGCCAAATCATCAAAAAAGAGTGAACATATTGCCTATATTCTGAAACTCTATAAATAGTTGCATAGATATCAACTTAAGCTGAACTGTAATAAGTATAGCTTTGGCATCACCTCTAACAAGCTATTAGGCTTCTTTTTTAGTGAAAAAGAAATAAAAGTTAACCCTAACAAAGTCAAGGCCATTCAGGATCTACCATATCTTATACTCAAAATGAGGTAAAGACTTTTCTAGGGAAACTAAACCACATAACCGATTCATATCCTAACTAAAAAATAAATGTGATATGATCTTCTGATTACTTAGAAAACAAAACCCTAAGGAATGGAACAAAAAGTTCTAAGAAGCCTTTGATAGGGTCAAACACTACTTGTCAAACCGATTAATACTTACACTAGTAGTACTCGATCTGCCTTCAATCTTGTACCTATCAATTTTTGTCAAGCTTATGGGCTATGTATTAGGTCAACATCATAAGTAGAGGAAGTGTAGACGCCTTATTTTGTCCAGGCTCTTAATTGACTTTTTCTTGGTTTTAGGTGTTCAAGTGGAATTTTTTAGAACTAGATCTTTTTGGATGAGTTATGGATGATAAAAAGGTCTAATTAAGGTTTCAATTAGTTTCCATGAGCTTAGTTTAACATAATAAGGCATCTGAGCTTAATTGTCAAACTTAGGGGAGGAATGCAAGATTTAAAAAATCGAGGCAGGTCTCAAAAATCTAAGAATGTCAAAAGTTAACTAGAATATGTCTCTTGAGAGACTTAAAGTGGTTATTGGTGATATTTGGATGGAAAAAAAGACTTGTTTTAGAAGTGTAAATCAAAAGTCAACAAAGTGACAAAAATCAAAGTTAATTATAAATAGTCAACATTTAGCCTAGAGTTCGATTTTGAAATTGGAAAAGTTTTACAACTTGGATTTCAAAATTGATTACACCAGAATGAAATTAAACATGGACTTTTGGTCAAGATGGTGTAATCGAAATCTGGTTATAAAGGACCTTAGGAATTTAAAGTGCCGTGAATTCCCAAGGGCTTGATCCAAGAGGTCTAAGAAAATTTAAATTTTTTTAGAGAAAGTTATAGGAGTAATCATGATCAATTACACTTTTACATAGAAAAATAAAAGTTACACATAAATTATTGTAGAAATAATATTTTGGTCAAATTTCCTATGTGACAAATATGTGAATTTTGATCATCCATTCATTAAGGGTATTAATGTCATTTCCCTCAAGCTTGTTATGATGTTAGTGATTAAGCTAAGTTCACCAAAAGGTGGTTAAAGCTTAAATCACCAACTCTAAGGTCTATAAATAACTGTGAAATCCATAATTTCATAACTTTGAAATGTTTATAAGGTTTTAGAAAATCCAGAATATTTATTTTTCACTCAAGTTCTTATCATCTTTAAGAGAGGATCAAGCTTGGAATAGGTATAATCTCTAACTTTTCTCTTTAATTTCATGTTAATTAGCATGTTTGATGATTGATTCATGCTTATTCATACTGGTATGAGTTTCAGCTAGGTTACTTCCATTTTCTTTGAGTTTCGACCTTGATGATGCATGATGATCCTATGCTTGTATCTTGATTTAAGCTATGATTCACTTGATTCATGTTGTTTGAAGCATGATCTTATGATTAGTTGTTGAAACCTAGCTTGAATCATGATTTTTGAGCTTGATCTAGTGTTCGACTAAGGCAATCTCCTTAGACCTAGGTTTTAGCTAACCTAATTTCTTAGGATTTCTATGATTTAAGTTTAATGAAGTTAGAATCTAATGATATTGAGTTGAAATTAGCAGGTTTAAATGATGAAATCATGATTATCTAGCTCTACATGGTCTTTAAACATGAGAAGAATGAATTAACTTAGTTTGGCTAGCTTAGGTTAGGAGGATCTTGAGCTTAGTTGATTTAATCTTGCATAATCTTGCTAATTTAAGCTAGATTGAAATGATTTAAACTAAAACGTAGGTGGTTAGAACATGAATCTTATGCTATATGTAGAAATCAAAAGTTCTTGAACTAGGTGAGCATTCGAACAAGCTTAAATTTTTTAACTAGGTTTGGCCATAGTGGTATTTAGGTGTGCTTAAGTGGGCTTTACATAATAGGTAGTTAAATGATGAAATCTAGATGAATTAAGTTTAGTTAAACTTGGGTATATTGAAATTGATGCTTAATTGGATGAATTTATAAGCTTACTTTTTCAACTATTGAGCTCAAATGGTTGAAAGCATGTTTTAACTATTGGTCATGTTGATTAAATTGAATCCAAGCTTGTTTTCTTATGTTGGGTTTTTAATTGATGAGAAAATGATGTTTAAATGAGAATAAGTAGCTTAGAATGGTTGGCCATTTTGAATTTTGTTGTTAAAATAGGATGATTAGTTGCTAGCACTTTAGGTCAGTATTCTCTATGTTTGACAAAATGTATGTTAGAGTGTTTAAGATAGGTAAGAACTTTGTTTTTCTAAAAAGATCCCTAAAAAGCTTTGGTTCACTTAATCAATAGATGAGTCAAGGTTTGGTTTTATTTAATAAGCTCTTTAATGAGTAACTTGGGGATATTAAATAAAATAGCTTGACTTAGAGCTGATTGGGAGCAAATAAAAATGTTTTTAAGTGTTTTTAAGTGTTTGGTTAAGCCTAAATTTAGTGGGCTTTAACATGAATTAGTAGCTAAGGTTTAGGTCAGTTAAATTATGTTGTTTAAAGTCACTATAGGTGATGGTTACAGCACATGAGTGGCATTGGTATGCCTCTCACTTATTAGGAATAAATTGCAATGAATAAAAGCAAAAACATTCACATGGCTCCAATGCATATTGCTAATGTCTAAAAGTATAGTTCTAGGTCTTGGCACCTAGAAATCTCTATTGTTTCCTCATATAGAACATTCATAGAATCTATTTGGTATCATTGTTGGATGTTCGAATGTCCAAAAATGTGTTTTAAAAATTTAACAAAATACTTCATGATCACACATTGTCTCGAGCTATTGTTGCAGTCCAGAATAGTAGTTTTATAAAAAAAGGAAATATTTCGATTAGGTTATAGACACTAGGAATTTTTTTGTATTTTTCCTATAATCTTCATTGATTGGGCTAGTAATAGGCTTTTGAAATGTTTGATTCATGATAGGATGAAAATAGAAAAATCCTAAAACCTAAGCAGTTCGTATGGCTCTGCTTTTGCAACTGATTAGTAATACAAACTATTTTTGATTAGGATAATCATTTTTGTATATTTTTCATATTTTAGATAAAAATAGAGTGAATAAGCTTTCCATGCATGCAAAGCTCGTATAGTGAGTATTCTGAATGAATTAGGAAAAAAATTTGGAAGGTAAGCTATTCAAACATGTTATACATTGCAATAGCATCCAATTAAAAAATTTACTTAATAGCCAAATGATTTTTTGAAAATTTTTTGAATATTTTTAGGTTGAAATATAATGAGTCAGCATTCATAGAATTAGATTTGATGATTCTATATGATAGCAATAATCCAAAATAAATTGGGAAAGCTTGAAAGGTCAAATTCATTCATTATTTCAATTCTCTCTAGTTTTGATGTCCACTATTTTAAGGCATTTAGATGCCTTAGAATTGATTCTAGAAGTCACGTTGTGTGTGTCAGTAAGTCTAGGTGTATCCTATAGAAGGTCCCTAGTGGCTCACATTAAAGCTTCCATGTTAAATTAAATAAAAGTTGATTTTTAAATTATTTCCAACGTTATGATTTCTTCAACTTAGTCTAAGTGTACCTTTTTGTGATTTCTTTTAAATGAAGTCAAATTTGATTAAAAAAATTGAAATTGGAGTCAAGTAGTGAATTTCTTTGGAGTCAAATGGTTTCATAGAAAATTTTCTTTATAAATGATTTTTGCTTCAAGTCAGTTATAAATCGAGCTAGTCCCGACAAGAGTTTTGAGATACTTTTCTAAGTGATATTTTATTTAATATTGTTAGAATAAATAATGGGGGGATTATGATTAAATATATATGATTGAGATCAAGAAAAACAAATTTGGTTACATGTGATTAGCTGGTGCCAAGTTTTAGGCGTCATGAGAGGGATCAAGTCTATAGTTGTGATGTAACTGACTCATGAACCCAAATTTATAGATCTCATGTATATGTATATTATAAAATCATTCCTTTAGAGTTTCATAACTCTTTAATGAATAGGTTTTGATAGATACCAATCACACCTAGCTAAGAAAGATTAGTGGTGACTCCTTAACCCAGTCATTCTCGTATTTCGATATGAAAGTTTTAGACAAGTGATTCATTTAACTAGTTGGGGCTCTATGATGATTTCGAGTGTTGTCTGCTTTGATATATTGAGGGGCATATCTTGATATATTACAATAGCTTTTTGGCAACTCTATTGGGGATATTGGAGAGTCAAGCCTTAGACTAGTCACACGCTATTTGAGTTTCAATTTTCTCAGTTTTAGTTGGTTTTTAGTTATAATCCCCTCAATATTTATCATTGTATTGCTTGTTTGATTGATTATTAGTATATTGCTATGTATGCATTAACCTTGTTGCAGAGCTTAAATAAAAATTTGATGTTGCACTTGCTTATTAAAATGAGAAAAAATGTTATATATCTTAGATAATGAAGTGATATTTAGGTTTAGAGCTTTTCACAACACTTATTCACTAGCATATGCATTAGATTCTCTGTTGAGTACTATGCAAGGTAAGATATAGGACCTATTTTAGGATATATGGGGTTATTAATCGATCACATAATGAAACATCTATTTGGTTGGCCAAAGCCTTCAGGATTCATTGCTTGTTTTCATGATTTGTTTGTATAAACATGAGCAATGTTCTCAGTTGGATCGAACTTGTTCCTTTAAGCCTATGTAGACCTAGGTTCAAGGTGCCTCGATTATCTTTATCAGCCAGAGGGAATGATTTAAGGATTGCATGCATTAGAGGTCATCTTAAACATGCATATAAAGAGCCAGATGAGGCAAATTTGGTTATGCATACCTATAAGTCTAGAAGAACCTGAGGTTTAAGTACAATTGAGAAATGCTTCTAACATTCTCTTGCTTTATTTTTTTGAGTCTTGATCTCAAGTAATGCCGAACGTTTTAAAAAAACAGAATAGTTTATGCAACAAAATTAATTTTTTTAAAAAAATCAAATCGTACTTGATCATATTGTTATATACAATAAAACCACCATAATTAGTTACCTAAGTTGCAGATCCAAAGATGCCATCCAATAATTCCTAGATCTATGTTAAAGCTTCAACCAACTAGCCTTTTCCATTATTCTCCAATTTAGGGATGGTAGAATGTGTGGGCACTTTTTGTTTTGACTACTTCAGATTCGTACGGCTTGATTCTTTTTTAAGACCACCTTTGTGCAAATGGGTTAAAAATCACATGATGTTGTGATTAAAAACCCTAAGGATGGCGCAAATGGCTAACTTGAAACCATAGGCATATGTCTCTTATTTATATTAGATAACGAGGTAGCCTTAATTTTTAATTAAAATAATTATTTTACTTCCTCATAAAACCCTAATATATGGTGCTAACCCTAATTAAGAGTCCACCAATTTTTTAGCCAAACCTAAATATATCTATATATTTTTTGCCTAATTTATTTTATGGAGTTTAGCCTATTTATTTTGAATTCTAATTAATTCTGATTAAATTATTAATTTTATTTAGCCTGATAACTTTACATAACTCCAATTTTAATTCAAAATAAAATCATGGCAATTTTATTCAAATAAAACAAGTATGTACTAATTTTTAAAATAAATTAGCTATAGTACTAATTATTAATGTAGTAGTGGTTAATTTTTTTGAATGGTTAAGGTATAATATCAACTCAGCTATAGGGATTCTAGCTAAGATGATACAGTCCTTAAACTTTTACAAGAAAAGAGCCAAGAGGAGATTCCTCAAGTGTGCCTCATTGCTATAGATAGGAGTCCATAGTTACTTTTGGAAAGATGTGAAACACAATATCCAAATGTTTACCAAGTCATTTACACCAATTATTGAGTTTTTTGGGATGGAGTGGCCGAGGGATTACACTAAAGATCAGTAGGTGTCAGTATTTCAAAACCTAAAGAAGGATATGTTACATGGAGAACATCATGGATGTTTTCTTAAGTTATGTTGTACTATTGCAGAAGCTGACATTGAGTACCCTTGCTAGGTATCATAAGATGTATTAGCTAAGTCCTTTTATTAGTTCTGAGGCAGTTTAAGACCTAAGAGTTCATTCCTCTAACTCATGATTTAGGTGAGTTTGATTTTTTTTATAAAAGAAATGGTTACTTAAAGAGAATACTAGCCATGGATGGTGAATGGAGAGAGACCTATCACTTGTTGTTGTTGGGTATCGAGATAACATGACTCTAGATTTTAGGTTTAGAGAGATAAGTGAGTCAATGATACTATTTTACTTTCAGATGAGGATGTGCTTCTTCTCACATAAGAATTGCTATCCAAGGTTTAACTATTGAAGAAAAAATTTAAGTTAAAGCAAGAAGCATTTTAGTCGAACACTGCTCGGTTAGAGGTTAAAAGTGGTTAGTTAAAGTATGATCAAGTTATATATAAATGGCAATTGAAAGAGATCCATAGGAAGAAGGATGATGCCGAGTAAGCTATGGAAGAATTGCATCATGATAACAACTCAAGCGTGTTTTGAAAATTGTCAAGACTGGTAAATCATCAGAAAGTAGGAATCTGAGGTGGCAGAATTGAACAAAAAGGTAGACTTGTAGTGAAGAAGAGATAAAAGAAGTGTAGAACATGCAATACTTTTGGCTAGCCTATTAGTGATTTGAAAGAAAAATGACTATGCTCTCGCTCAATTACAAGTGCTCTCGCTATGGAACCCGAATCTCTATTGCTACCCATTGTTCCTATCAAAGAAGAAGAACAAAAATAGAGCATTGTTTGAATGGATAGATAGAACTAGAATGGTATTATTTCCTATCAAAGGATGTAATTCAAATGATTTTTGTATTAAACAGACATCTAAGCTTGGTTTTGTTTATATAATGAGTGATATGGATATTGATAGTAATTTTTTGTTAAAGTTATTACCTTAGCCAACACCTTTGACATGGTTGCATAATATACATGTTATTGCATTTATACTAACTCATTCTTTTTGCATATGTTTGAATTTTCATTCATGTCATAGCATGCATAGTAACCACAACACGAGATTTTAAAATCTAGTGTCATTCTATAAGGGAAAAAATTGTGAACAGGAGGAAAAGTGTGAAGATACTAATTCAGAAGAGATACAACTCTTGATCACAATTAATAAATATATAGACTGATTCAGCAACTAGATGAAAAAGATGAAGGATGCTCAGAAAAGATTGTAAAGGGTAAAGAGGAACTTAGGTTGCAATTAGCTAAGATTAAAGAGTGTAGACACCCTATTTTGTATGGGGGCCTTAATTGATTTTTTTCTCGATTTTAAGGTTTAGAATGAATTTTCTAGGTGTAAATCCTTTTGGATGAGTTATAGATGATAGAAAAATCCTACTGAGGTTTCAGTTAGTTTGGATTAGTTTAGTTTAATATAATAAGACATCTAAGCTTAATTGTTTGATTTAAAGGGTCGTCATCGGATTTGAAAAATCGAGACTTGGGTCTAAAAAATTTGAGAACATCAAAAGTTGATGGGTATATGTCTCTTGAGTGATTTAGAGTGGCTACTAATGATATTTTAATGAAAAAGAGACTTGCTTTAGAAGTTTAAATCAAAGGTCAACATAGTGACAAAAGTCCACTATAGACAAAGTCAACTTTTTAGCCCAGAGTTAGATTTTAAAATTGGAAGAATTCTACTACTTGGATCTCGAAATTGATTACACCAAAATGAAATTCAACATGGATGTTAGTTAAGAAGGTGTAATTAGGATTGGGTCACAAAAGGACTTTAGGAATTTAGAATGTCGGGATTCCTGAGGGCTTAATTTGGGAAGTCTAGGATAAAAAATTCAAATCTTTTCACAGAAAGACATTAAGACATATTTTTAATACATGATGGAACATTCAATTGCACTTTTACATAGATGAATCTTGATAAATTGAGTGGAATAAAAAGTTGTACATAGATTAGTATAGAATTAAGCCATGGCCGAATTCCAACATGTGATAAATATGTGAATTTTTATCATTTATTCATTAATGGCACTAATGTAATTTCCCTTAAAGTAGTTAGGAGTCAGTGATTAAGTTAAGATCACCCTAGGTGATTAAAGCTTAAATACCTAACTTCAAGGCTTATAAATATGGGTGATTAGCCATAATTTCATAACTTTTAAACCCTTAACAAAATCTAGAAAATTTAGAATATTCTATTTTCCTTCGAGCTCTTATTACCTTATAAGAAAATCTAGCTTGGAGTAAGTGTAATCTCTAATTGATTGCCTTCTTGAAAGAGTTTAAGGATGTATTCTCTTGGTCATATAAGGATATATTGGGATTGGATATAGATATAATAGCCATAAGCTTTATTGAAACCCAAATGTAAACTAGTGTAATAAAAGTTGAAGAGAATGAAACTGAAGATGCTCTTAAAGATAAAAAAAATGAAAAAGCAAATAGATGCTGGATTTTTAAAAGTGGCAAAGTATTTCAAATGAGTGGCAAATATTATGCCTGTCCTAAAAAAAGATGGAAAAGTGCACATGTGCATGGATTATCGAGACTTAAACAAGGCAAACTTTAAGGATAATTTTTCCTCACCTTATATAGACACATGGGTTAACAATAAAGTAAAGAATTCTTTTCTTCCCTTCATGCATGGCGTTTCTAGCTATAACAAGATTAAGATAGCACCAAAGGATATGCAAAAAACCATGTTTGTGGCCATAAGGGGTACCTTCTATTATAAGGTGATGCCATTCGATATAAAGAATGTAAGGGCAACATATCAAAGAAACATAAGGACTTTATTCCATGCCATTACATAAAGAGATAGAAATATATGTTGATGATATGATTGCTAAATTTGCTAAAGAAATTGAGCCTTTTGGAATCCTTAGAAAGTTTTTTGAAAGGTTAAAAAAATTCCAAATTATGCTTAATCTAACTAAGTGTACTTTTGGTGTTATTTCCAAAAAATTATTGGGCTTTATGGTTAGTGAAAAAGGAACAAAAATAGATTCTGCAAAGGTTAAAGCCATTTAAGAGTTACCACCACCTCATCTTAAAAGGAGGTGCAAAGTTTTTTGGCAAGATTGAACTGCATTGCTAGGTCATATCCCAACTTATGGATAAGTGTGATCCAATATTCCAGCTTCTGTGAAAACAAAATCCTAGTGAATGAAATGATGACTGGCAAAAAGTATTTGTACTTGTGGATAAGTGGAACACTATTTTTCTAATTTGCCAATATTGGCACCATCAGTGCTGGGAGATTATTGATCTTGTACTTGTTAGTATTTAAAAAGTCTATAGGCTACATGTTGAGGTAACATGATGAAACGGGGAAGAAAAAATAGGCTATTTGTTACCTCTGTAAGAAGTTTAGATTGTGAGGCTAATTACTCATTGCAGATAAGATGTGCTGTGCATTGGCTTAGGCTACACAAAGGCTTATGTAATATATGCTCAATCACACGACTATGTTGATTGCAAAGTTAGATCTGATTAAGTACCTGTGTAAAGCTCCAGCTCTCTTAGGAAAGATTAC
Organism: Adansonia rubrostipa; assembly: GCA_038381775.1. NCBI lineage: Eukaryota > Viridiplantae > Streptophyta > Magnoliopsida > Malvales > Malvaceae > Adansonia > Adansonia rubrostipa. The sequence goes on along the minus strand of JBBYHM010000027.1, from coordinate 16,782,434 downwards.
AAGTTAGTAGATTTTGCATTTGAAATTTGACATAGTGTATGTGAATCAAAAGACCATAAAGGGTAGCATTGTAGCCAACTTCCTAGCAAATATGGCTATAAAGATTATGAGCCATTAGACTTTGACTTTCTTAATGAGGATTTGATATGCACATCTTAACTAGAAAAAGGTGTTACTTGAAGTCCTATAAAAAAAAGTTAGGACCAAGTGCTTATGAGGTGTGTAGATGCTATTGAAGCTAAAAGGATAATGGAACATGTCCATAAAGGGATATATAGAACACACCCAAGTAAACAGGTGATGGCCAGATAAATAAAGAGGGTAGGATAATATTACTTGAACATAAAGGGTAACTGCATAAAGTATGTGTGCAAATGTCACAAGTGTTAGATTTATGCGAAAGATTAATTTGTTCATCATAATTGCATGAGTTGAAATCTTTATAGCCATTTTCGATATGGAGCATGAATATGATAGGTCCAATCATGCCTACAGCTTCTAATAGGCACAGTTTTTTCCTTGTGGTAATAGATTACTTCACCAAATAGGTCAAAGCTATTTCTTATGCAAATATGACTAAGTTGATTGTATGTAAATTTGTTTAAAAAAATCATATGCTAATATAGAATACCAAAAAGAATCATTACTGATATGCATTAAATTTTAAAAACAAAATAATACACAAAATGTATGCATAATTCAAAATCAATATCATAATTTGGAAACATACTGACTAAATGAATAAGGCAATAGAAGCAACTGATAAGAACATAAAGACGATTGTGTCAAAGATAACCAATACATAAAAAGATTGGATGAGAAGTTGTGATGTGCTCTGCATGCCTATCCAACTTCAATTCGTACCTCTATGCGTGCTACCCTATTTTCCTTGGTCTATAGGATAGAAGCTATGCTATAAATAAAGGTGGAAATTTTTTTCTTACGGGTATTGATGTAGGCTGAATTAGAAAAGGCTAAATGGCTCAAATCTTAATGTAAGTAACTTAACTTCATTGAGGAGAAAAGGTTGAGATCTATTTGTCATGGGAAGATGTCTTAGAAGAGAATAATGAAAGTGCATAATAAAAAGGTTCATCCTTGACAATTTCATAAGGGTAATCTTGTGCTTAGAAAGATTTTTTTGATTTATAAAGATGCTCGAGGCAAGTGGACCCTCAATTATGAGGGGCTTTATGTGGTGAAAAGAGCATTCTCTGGAAGAACACTGATATGGACCAAGATGGATGAAAATAAGTTACCAAGTTCGATAAATTTTGATATAGTGAAGAAGTATTATGTTGAAGAGATGGCGTAGAGACAAATGCAAAATAATATTGGATTTATGCGATAAGCAAATGCCAAAGGTTAGTAGGTTTGTAAGATTTTGCATAAATTGCCAAAGTATTAGGTTCATATGGCTATAAGGGGGTGTTCACTTTTGTTTGGGATGACATTTGTAGTCAAAGAAAGATGCAACACAATCTAAACGAGTTTAGAAAATAAATGCTACATATAATGAATTGATTTATCAGATGGTATCTAAAAAAGTTGAACCAAATTTATTCTTTAAAAATATGGGATCCTATTGCTTAGAAAGCCTACCTATTGAATCTCTTTCTTTGTTAATCATTCACTAAACCTTTTTATGAATTGTTAACATTTTAAGTTGATTAATTGTTAAGAGTTTTGAATTGCTGAAATGAACTCAAAATAAATTCTTTTTCTTAGCTTATCCCTATTATGTGTCATGGCTTCTTGATTTGTTCAATGCTGATTAATAAATTAATAAGGAATAAACTTAGGCTACCTTGATACTTTGATAAAAAAAAAAGGACCAATGTTGTATCAAGAAATAGGTATCTATTTCAAATTTTCATGATCTAAGGTTCGAGATTACCTAAGCGAGGAGATTGAATACTTCAAAAGGAAAAACAAAGCATCAGGATAAAAAAGATAAATGATAGTGAAAGCTAAAAGGTTTATGAATGATAGTGAAAATTAAAGATGTTACCTAGTGGAAAAAAATTGGTATCAAATTTTTTTAGGGGAAAAAAAAGATAAAAATGGAAGAAAAAAATGGTAATGAAGCCATAATTGAATTTGAAGGAGATGAATGAAAGAAGAATTGCCATGAGAAGTTCTTCACAAAAGTAAATTGGATTATGAATGACATTGAGATGAATCCTGTATTGTGATCGCAAATTAACATAAAAGTAGGAATTATGCATATGCATTCGTATTGCATTATAGGAAATTGATAAAAAAAGAAGATATCCTTAATGGTGTCAGTGGAAACAAAGATCATTCCTCAGTGGATGATACCAAAAGTAATATCATTACTTCCCCAGCAAGTAAACCCAATATAGTTGGTACATAGAGAGAACAAAGAAAAGAGAAAAAGTCTAATTTAGTTGGTTAAGTGGTAGACTAATATTAGTATCTACTTAGAGAGGTTACACCTTAGGATAAGCCCAATGTAGCTAGCCATGTGTAAGCCTAATCAATTTAGCGCATAAGAGAAAGATAAGCCCAACATAGTTGGCCATAGGTAAGCTTAGTTTAGTTAGCCTTTAGAGAAGAGAAAGCCTAATGTAGTTGGCCATTTTATAAACCTAATAAAGTTGGCCCATAAGCAAAGAAAGCCAATATAGTTTACTATATGTAAGCCAAATGAAGTTGGCCCATAAATGAGGAAAGCCTAATGTAACTAGCCATATGTATGCCCAATAAGGTTGGCCCATAAAGAATAAAATGCCCAATCTAGTTAGTTAGGTAGCCAAACCAGCACAATTGGCACCTTATATAGAGGTTATGCCCTATAGAAATGAACTTTCTTTTTCTTTTTGTCTGCTTCACCTGGTTATATGGAAGACTAGTGTCATCAAATTTGAGTTAGCTTCTTTTGCAAGCTTTACTTAATTAGAGGTAGAGGACCAATGGAGTTAGTTGTCCTCTTCATTTGACTACGTAGAAGGTCGATGAAGTAGGCTTTAAGTTAGCTCTATTAGATTGAATAAAAGATCAGATGGGGATTTTCTTTTGTTAACTTCACTAAGTTAAGCAAAAGACTGATGAAGTTTATGGTCCTCTCATATGCTTTATTTGACTAGGCAAAAAGTCGATGAAGTTAGTTTTCTTTTTATCCTCTTCATTTGATTAGGCAAAAGATTGATGAAATAGGCTTTTAAGTCAAGTCCTCTTTGTTTGGCAATGTGTTAATTAGTTGAAGTAGGTATTATGTGTAAGTCCACTTTATTTGATTATATGGAAAGCCAAAAGAGCTGGCAATCCCAAGCCCTTTTCATTTGGTTAAGCAACAGATCAATAAAGTAGAAGTGTGTCAGTCTATTTTATTTGGTTGAAGAAAGACCAGTAAGGTTGGCATTTTTAGTTTTTCTTGTTAAATCTTATCAGTTTAGTAGGTAGAAGAATTGTAAAATTGCACTTCATCAATTAAGTAAAAGATTGGAGAGGATTGATGTTCTTTTTTATTATATGTTGTTAGCTATGATATTGCATGTGTAAGAAAAAAAATTCTTACGGAGGAGCTTATTAGGTCCTAGACCAAATTATGTCTATTTAGTCTTTATCTTGTTCCTAAGTTCTTGGTAATAACCAAAAAGAAACAGCTGTAAACACCTTATTTTGTTTGGGCTCTTCATTAATTTTTTTAAATTTTAGGGTTTAAATGAATTTTCTAAGTTTAGATCCTCTCAAATGAGTTATAGAAGATAGAAAGGTCTTATTGAGTTTTTGGTTAGTTTCCATAGGCTTAATTTAACATGGTAAGGTATTTAAGCTTAATTGTCTAAAGTTAGATTTAAAAACAATACTTAAGTCCTAAAAATCTAAGAATGTTAGAACTTAACTTGTATATGTCTCTTGAGATAACTAAAGTGGTTATTAATGATATTTGGATGGATAAGAGACATGTTTTATAAGTTTAGATCAAAGGTCAACATAGTGATAAAAGTCAACTATAGGTAAAGTTAGCTGTAAAATGTTAACTTTTTATCCTAGAGTTAAATTTTGAAATCGAAAGAGTTCTACAGTTCAAATTTCAAAATTGATTGCACCAAAATGAAATTGAACATGATTTTTAGGTTAAAAAGTTGTAACCAAGATCGGGTTATGAAAAGACTTTAGGAATTTAGAATGCCAAGAATTCCTAATAGCTTTATCCAAGAGGTCTAAGATAGAAAATTTATAATTTTTTAGAGAAAGTCATTCGGACATATTTTTACTATAGAATGGAACAATCAGTTTCACTTTTACACAGATAGATCATGATCATTTAAATGAAATAAAAAAGTTGTATGCAGATTAGTATAAAATTAAGCCTTGGCCGAATTCCAATCTGTGATAAATATGCAAATTTTAATCATCAATTCACTAATGACACTAATGTAATTTACCCTAAACTTGTTAGAAGGTTAGTAATTAAACTAAGATCTCCTTAGGGTGATCAAAGCTTAAACCATTAACTTCAAGGCCTATAAATATAAGTGATTGGCTATAATTTCACAACTTTTAAAGACTTAGCAATTTTAGAAAATCTAGAATATTCTCCCTTCCCTGAAGCTCTCATCAGAGAAGATCTAGGTTGGAGTAAGTATAATCTCTAACTTTTCTATTTAATTTTAATTCTATTTCATGATGTTAATGATCAATTCATGCTTCATGATTCTTGAATGAGTTTCAACCATGATGTTCTTATCTTCTCTAATGTTCAACATTGATGATTCATGATGGTCTTATGCTTTGATATTGATTTAAGCTATGATTTACTGGATTTTTTGTTGTTGAAAACATGATTACATGATTAATTATTGAAATCTAGCTTAAATCATGATTAGAAAGCAAAAAATAAAATTCAAACATGGAGTTTCCATTTAGATCTAGGTTCGATCAACATATTTTCTTTGTATCTTGACAGTTTAAGCTTAACTGAGCTAGGATCTAGTGATATTAAGCTGAAAGCTTGAAGTTTAAGTGAAGATATCATAATTTTCTAACTTACTATGGCATTCAAACATGAGGAAATTTAGAGAACTTGATTCAGCTAGCTTATGTTAGTTGATCTTAAGCTTACTTGATTTAATTTTGAATAATCTTGCTAAATTAAGTTAGATTGAGCTAAAATATTAGTAAAGAAAACTTGAATCTAGTGCAAAATGATGGAATTATAGTTTTTAAACTTGTTAGAATTTTCAAACATGCTAGAATAGCTTCCCTTATGTTTGGCCATGGTGGAATTTATGCAAAATTGAGTGGGCTTTGCATAATTAATGCTTAAATGATAAAGCTTAGATGAATTAAGTTGAGTTAAACTTAGGTAAGCTAAATTTTATGGTTAATTGAATGAATTTAGAAGCTTAATTTGTCAATTGTAGAGCTTAAATCTTTGAAAGCATATTTTGATTGTTGAGCATGGTGATTGAATTAAATCTAAGCTTGTTTGCTTGTGTTTGATTATAAATTAATGAGATTTTAATGAGAACTGATGATTAAATGAATATGTAGATTCGACTATGATGGAATTTTTATGTTTAGAATAGGTTTTATGGATTATTAGTCGCTAGAATTATAGGTTAGTATTCTTTATGTTTGATAAAATGCATATTAGGGTGTTTAAGTTGTGTGAAAACATTGTTTAATTAAAAGGTGCTCTAAGAACAAGCTTAGATACATTTAATCAATAGGTGAATCAAGGTTTAATTTTGTTTAATAAGCTTTTTAATAAGCAACTTGGGGAGATTAAATAAATAGCTTGAATTAAAGCTGATTTAGAGAAAATAAAAATATTGTTAAGTGTTTGAAATGCTTGGATAAGTCATTAGGTGTTGTTTAGATAAGTCAAATTATGTTATTTAGTGTCACTTGGTTACTGGTTATAGTACACAAGCAAGTGGCATTAGTGTACCTCTCACTTGTTAGGAATAAAATATAATGAATAAAAGCAATAATAGTGGAGACATTTGTATAACTTTGAAGTATGTTACCAATGTTGAAAAACATACTTTTAGGTCTTGGCACTGAATAGTTTTGGCATGTGTGATCAACCACTTGAAGCAATTCTTGCTCTCACTGTTTGGAGGTTCTCACCAGTGCATTGACTTAGTACTGGTGAGCTTGAAGAGAATGCTCTAAATCTTGAATTCTAAGTGCCGAAGCTCTATTTTCAGCATGGTTTGCTCTCAAATCTTAGACTCAAGCTTCTAACTGTTCATTTTTCCTTCGATAATTTGATTCAAGAGCCTAGGTTCTAAACAAGCTTGTTTCTATTGACCCTAGCCGCTTCTTTCCATTGATGTAGTTCTTTCTCGAGAGTAGTAATTTCTGTCCTCCACTCGACCAATGACTTTTCAAGTCTTCAAGACTTGCTTGCTTTTTAAGGGACATATAGTCTTTCTTCAAACTCTCGAGATCCTCTTTAAGATGGTTTTTCTCCTTGATAGCCTTGTTCACCTCGCCATTCTGAAGGTAGAGGTATATTTTCAATTGACTATTTTCCTCTTTTAATTAAGTAATCTCCCTAGTAAAGGTTGCCTTTTCTTATTTGAACTCTCACTTGAGTAATTTAATCTTAGAGGGAAATTTGTCAACTGGTATTTGTGATGTCCTAATACCAGACAAGGGTATGGCATCATTAATGTGATGAATCCTCTATTCAGCGTATCTTAGGGTCATACTACTCCTTCTTCAATATCTGTCCATTCAGCATGTTTGTTTTCATGCATGAAAGGCTTGCTGGACTTTTGACTTTTAAGTAGGCTCACCATAGGTAAAATCTCACAACTCTAGGTCTTGGATGAAGGGGATGAATTAACAGCACTAGAATTGTCAAAGGACTAAAAGGGGTGCATAGCTAATACTTCCCCATAATCCCATGAGTGGCACACAACTATAATCATCGCACTGGTATATGACTGTTTATGGGGAAAACCTAAAGGCCTTCCAAGTTACCTCTTTTCCCTTAAGGTTTTGAAATTTTCAGACCTATTACTCTTTAGATTTGTTTTGAGGCCATTCTTTCTTAAGTACCTTGGAGAAAAGGCTAAAGTTGGGTAAAAAGCAGTATGACATCTTACTTTCTTTAGGGCTAAAGTGACTTATGAACCAAATATGAAAGAGAGGTTCATATCTGATGAATCAGCCTATACTGTTTTTTTACCAAAATTAAGAGCTCAAATAGCTTCAGCAATGATGGCCAGTACGGGGTTGATGTTGCAGCATAAATGAGAAAAAACATTTGATACTGTAACCTTAACATAGCTTAATGTCTTTGGGAATATAACCAGACCATATATCACTAAAGCATATATATCTTAAATTTTTTGAATGTCAATGGTACTCGTCATTATTTCTTTCAAACTAGCCCATAAGATGCATTCACTATTCCCCTTTGTTTTGTTAGACTATCAATCTAAGATTCTGTTGCCCTGAGGATTTGAGTTAATCTTTTCTTGAAAGTTGAAGGTTTCAACACTTTGCAATATATTCTATCAACCTTTACTCACTTAATGTTAAGTAATGCAGTGCATTCATCAATAGTGGTGACCAAATCTTCATGATTAAAAGTGAAACATCGGCATTCTGAATTCCAAAACTGAAAGGCTACTTGCAACAAATCGACATCCAAATAAACTTCGAGTAGAAGAGCAATATCTCTGTATCATTTAGTAAATAATTCCCTTTAGGAATTATCCCAATTGGTCCATGTAATCCTCATATCCTGCTAATCATTTTGATGGTACCCTATCTTTATCCTTTCATTCACCATTGAGACATACCCTGGTTTAAAGATGTCTTTATCTTCACGCTATCGGCGTTCTAACCATACTCAGACTTCCTTAAGTGGCTTTAGCTTCAAAGTGGACTGTTGCTCTATGACAGATACCCTTTGATGAACACTAAACCAATAACCAGTTGTCCCATGGTGATGGTGATTATGATGAAATGATGCATGGTGAAAAGGAAAGGCAAAAAGGGAATAAGTTAGTAACCAATACAAAATAATAGGCAAAAGATAAAGAAAATAAGGAATAGCAATAGGCGGTACGATGCCTAGGGGTAGACATTATAATCCTAAATGTTGAGGTATTCAACGGGTAGCATATCGAAATATCTGCATAATTGTCTCTTCAAGAAGTAACATGATTCCTTGTAAGGACTAAGATTGACCATTTAAATAGTGATGTTTGTTCATCACCATCTATGTTAAGTACATGCTAAGCCATCGTTCGGGTAACATGACAGCTTATTTTGGTCAGATATAACCATTTAAAGATAGCACTATAGGTAATGGCATTCATTTGTCCTTACCCACTTATTAAAGAGGATTTGCTATCGAACATAATATTATATCCTAAAAGAATGATCATGAAAGTAAAAATGAAAAATGTAGTTGACAATGTTTGCCCATCATCGCCCACGTAACCATGGCATATAGGAGTAAAGGTAAGAAATGTGTCCTCAAGTGATCATACTGTTTGGTTTATTCTAGTAGCACTTGGTATGGTTTGACATGGTTTAGCCCATAGGTTTCACGATATAGGTTTAAGTTAATGCTTATTTTGGTATCCAAATCGTTCTTCCGATCAGTAAGGACAACTGAGGCACCCCGATCCTAGGCCCATCATGGGTTTGGCAAAATGAGTTCGATTTGGTGGATGTATTCCCTATGCAAATACAGAGGGGTACTTACGAGAGACATAGGTAATTTATATCTTGGAATGTCTTACCATGCCTATCGGAGGGTTACTTACAAAGATGGATGGGTCACTTCCTCTTAATAATTAGAATACTAACCACACCATGGTGTTTAGTGGGAATCTAGTGCAAATGCATGCAGCACGCAGTGAGCTGGGGAAACAATCAAACCTTTTGTTTTACTCCCATATTGCCATATTTATTTAAATCAACAATTAATCGAGCACAAATAATCCCTAACAATCACAGGGAAAAAACATAAACAATAGAGATTAGTAGGCAAAAATAAAAGAGAGTTATATCTAAATAATTATGGAGATCAAAAAACCAAGTACAGAGTGAGAAATAGCTAGTTATAGGCCTAACTCTCTACTTTGGTCCTTAGCAGAGTCGCCAAGTTGTCTCCATGTGCCTACCTTTAAAACTCTGGATGATCCGAAGGGCATGGCACACTTGACTTAAAATAAATGATGGTTAGTTATGGTTGAGCCTTTGAGTTATCCCATGATCGAGATTTGGATTAGGCATACTAATGTGAAAGAGAGGGAGATCACAGGTTGAATCGCTCATCTAATTAAGTCTCGGGTGGCCACCGCAAAATAGCCATAAACTTAGAGTCACCATCGATCATTTTAGGCTAGGCAAGATCAGATGCCTATTGAAAATAATATTTCGAGTTACAAAATGCAAAAATCGATTTCAAGGTCTACAAAGTCCAGAGATTCGTTGGTTGGGTTTGAGAGTTGGTACGTGCGAGGAAGGATTAGCATCCTTACGACGTTTAAAATCAGTACCTACTAACTATGTCTCACTTTGGTCTTGGTTAAATCGGTTGCATTTAGTCTTTATTTAGATATAATCCTCTCAAATGCATGAAGTTTTGGACAAAATACAAATCTGGGTTTTTAAAGAAAATTAGATCACCTATGTCCCTTAAAAATGTGGGGAACATAGGGCTATTTGTGAAAACAATGTCCGAATTGGATTTAAAAAAATGGAATGTTTCATATTAGGCACTGGAGAGATACCAACATGGAACATTGCCTTGTAAATTTAATAGAAAAAACAAATTTTAAACATGAATGCACGATAATCATTGCAAAAGGAAACATGTTAGTGTAGACACCTAATCTTATTCGGGTCCATTTTTTCTTTTTTTTATAATCTTGAATATCCGAGATTGAGAACTTAATGGCGACCTAATTGGGAATGATCTTTTTCAGATGAATCAGACATTCTCAAAGCCTTTTTCATAGTTAAATGGTTGCAAGTTCATGAGATAAAAAAGAGAATCACGCTTTGATCTCTAATTTTGGATATATAGGATGAATATTTAAGAGAAAAATCATTTTTTATCTTTTCTTGTCAAAACTTTGAAAATTGTTTCTGCGAATGATATCGTGATCAAATTTTCCATTTTCAAGAATTTTTAGACAATTTTTCATTAAACTTGGAAGTTGACTGTTGTATAATTATACAATACCTATATGGTATTTATGCCGATATGTACTCCGAAAAATAAAAAATATTCAAGGAAAAATTCATATTGGCATTTTAGACCATAAGGAGTCAAGTTATCCACTTTTGTGAGTAATTTTAAATTTTTTATAGTATTACGAGTTTTATACTCGTAAAATTTTTTCTCATAAAATTATTTTGGATTCTAGATGCTCATCTTTACCATTTTGTGAATTAGTATTTTGGATAATAAGTTTATTTAATTTATTTTTATATAAATTTTAATGGATTCTTTGAAATTTTCTTTTTTTGAAATACGAACTTTTTTTATCTGTAAAATTTTATGGTCAAATTTTCTCAAGTTTTTAACTTCAAAATTCTTTAAAAATTTGCATTTAATTATCATTAAATTAGTTTTTTCAAAATTCATTTTATTTCAAAAGTTTTACATTTTCTTCCCATTTCCAAAATATGAAGTATTCTACTCCATAAATTTTTTGAGAAGATTTTTTTCAGTTTATAATTTCTAAAATTCTTCAAATATTATTTTTTCATTCATATTAAATTAGTTTAGGAAAATTCCTTTTATTTTTATTAGTTTTGGATTTTTCTTTTGAAATTCTTCTGTTTTTAAAATACAAAGTTTTTTTACTCCATAAATTTCTGAGAAGATTTTTCTTAATTTATAATTTTTAAAATTATTTAAATATTATTATTTAATCCATATTAAATCAATTTTAAAAAATTCAATTTATTTTTATGAGTTTTAGAATTTTTTTTATTGAAATACGAGTTTTATATTTTGTAAATTTTTTCGATAGGATTTTTTTAAGTTTATAAGTTTTAAAATTCTTCAAATATTATTTATTGATTTATATTAAAACATTTTTTTTTCAAAATTCATTTTATTTCTGAGTTTTACATTTTCTTCCATAATTTCTTTCGTGTCCAAAAATATAGAGGTTTGGACTCTGTAAAATTTTTAAGAGAATTTTTCTCTATTTATAATTTTTAAAATATTAAAATATTATTCTTTAATTCATATTAAATCAGTTTTAAAAAAATTAATTTATTTTATGAGTTTTAGTACTTTTCTTATTACCAAAATATAGAGTTTTTACTCCGTAAATTTTTTTAGTAGGATTTTCGGAGTTCATAATTTTAAAATTCTTTAAATATTATTTTTTAATTTATATTAAAGCAGTTTTGAAATTTTTCATTTATTTTATGAGTTTTAGAATTTTTCTTGCTACCAAAATACAGAGTCTCTACTCCGTAAATTTCTTCAATAGGATTTTTCAGATTTCATAATCTTTAAAATTCTTTAAATATTATTTTTAATCCATATTAAATCAGTTTGTAAAAATTCAATTTATTATATGAGTTTTGCATTTTTTTCGTATATGATAATTTTTCCAAGTAAGTTTTTTTCTCATATAATTTTATGAGTTTTGGAGTTCCAATCAGTTTTTTTCATTATTTCGTTGTAAAAGAACTTTATTTATAATTATCAACTATCAATTTTCTATTTTATTATTATTATTATTGTTATTTTATTTTAGTTATTAGTTATTTTCTATTAGTTTCATGAAAACTAGTCTAGTTAATTTTCAACATTTCCCCTAACTAATTTAGTTGGTTTCTAATTACTAATTACATAATATTTGCTAGGCAATCATGACAATATTTTTTTGAATGACCCTTGATTGTTTGTCAAATTAATGCAAATCTCACATTTTTATGCTAGTTATGACAAAAATATAATAAATTAAATGAAGTAATTTTTTTTTTCTTTTCTTCTCTTAGAGTTTTGGCCAAGAGGATTTGGGGATCCTCTTGGCCCCCAAATCCTCTTGGCCGAACCTCCCCCTTTGATGTGTTTTCCTATGGTTTTGGCTAGAAAAGAAAAAAAAAAGAGAGTTTGGAAGAAAACAAACTAAAAATATACATATTTACATAGTTTTTCATGTTTTTTCTAAGGTATCACACGTGTTTTCTTTTCTTTTCTTCATTTTGATTCATTTTTATTCTTATTCATAAGCCAAAATAATGTTAAGGCTCATGGATTCTCATCCATGTTGAAAGGCTAAATATGGTGGCTTTAAAATTTTTTGATTTTTTTGTTTTTTTTTAGTTAAATCTTGTTTATATATATATATAATATTATTCTTGTTATTATGATTTTGATTTTGTTGTATTTATGTTGATGTTTCTTTCATGTTATTGTGATGTTGATATGTTGATTAGAATAATATTATATTTAGTTTATGATTTTACTTTGATTTAAGTTTGATAATAATTATTTATGCTTATTTCCATGATTTTTTATGTCAAAGCATGTATGTATTTCATGTTTTTCACCTTGTCCGATTCTGATTGAAATTGTCCATGATCATTTTGCACTTATTTTTATTTTGATTTCATGATTTTTAGATTATTTTATAATATTAAAAACATAGGGACTAAGTTGCAAAAATTTATGAAAGTTTTTTTTTTGACATTTTTGGCTTGGTTGAGAGCTTTGTAAACTATGAGATTTCTGATTTGTGTATTTGTAAACATGTTTTAGGTATTTTTAATACTTTAGAGGTCATTTTGTAATTATTAAAAAGTTTAGGGACTAAATTGTAAAATATGAAAATTATGTTTTATGACTAAAAATGCTTGGCCAAACCTTTTTGCATATTATTGCCATGGTTTTTTGTGTTGATTCATTGTTGGTTTGATGATTTTTAATAATTTTTTGTGGAATTTTATCATACAGGGGTTAAAATGTAATTTTATAACGTTTAAGGGTTACTTGGTAAATTGTAAAAATTTTTTTTAGGGCAAGGTATCTGGCCAAATCTTTGTTGATATGTTGGTTGTATTTTCATGCATAATTTCGTATAATTTTTATAATTTTTAGGTTATTTTATTATGTAGGGACTAAATAGCAAGTTTTCATATTTAGGGGGCAAAATGAATATTTTACTAGTTTTAAAGATTTTTATTATTTTTATGGCCTTCCGTAGGGATATAGAAATTTTTAAAACTTTTCATATTTGTTCAGTCTTTTGAAGGATACGAAATATAATTTTTAAAAATCTAGAGGCATTTCAGTAATTTTGCTTATTGGATGCTTTTACTCTAAATGTGAGTATTTTAGGATTGGTTTAGTCTTCTATGGTCATTTTAAGGTCCATTAAGGCTACCGGGACGCTTTCACATCGAAGGTATACCGTAAAGGTATTTTGGTAATTTTTCTCATTGAGATACTTTTATGCCAAAGGTGAATATTTAGGATTGGTTTAGCCTTCCCAGGTCATTTTAAGTTCCATTATGGCTACCAGAATACTTTCATGTCGAAGGTATACTCTAAAGGCATTTTGTTAATTTTGCTTATCGGGATGCTTTTACGCCAAAGGTGAATATTTAGGATGGGTTTAGCCTTTCAAGGTCATTTTAAGGTCCATTAGGGTTACCAGGATACTTTCATGTCGAAGGTATACCTTAAGGGTATTTTGGTAATTTTTTTACCAAAATGCTTTTATGCTGAAAGTGAATATTTTAGGATTGGTTTAGCTTTCCAAGGTCATTTGAAGGTCCATTAAGGTTACTGGGATACTTTCACGTTGAAGGTATATCCTAAAGGTATTTTGGTAATTTTTTCATTGAGACACTTTTATGCAAAAGGTGAATATTTTAAGATTGGTTTAGCCTTCTAAGGTTATTTTAACGTCCATTAGGGTTACCGGGATACTTTCACGTTAAAGGTATATCCTAAGGACATTTTGGTAATTTTAATAAAATTGAGTCTAAAATAGTAATTGGGATACTTTATGCCAAAGGTGTATATTTAGGATAGGTTTATCCAGTTCTTATCATTTTAGAGCTCTTTAGGGTTACTGGAATATTTTCACATCAAAAGTATACCCTAGGTGCATTTTGATAATCTTCTTTATCGGGATACTTTTATGCCGAAGGTGAATTTTTAGGATTAGTTTAGCCCTCCTAGATCATTTTAAGATCCATTAGGGTTTCCGAGATACTTTCATATTGAAGGTATACCCTAAGGGCATTTTTGTAATTTTTTGAGTATAATCTTAGCTAAGCATTACGATACTTTTAGGTCTAAAATGCATACTTAGGATATGTTTGCCCTTTTTTAATCATTTTCGAGTTCTTTATGGGTTACCAAAATACTTTCATGTAGAAGGTATACCCTAAGGGTATGTTCATAATGCATTAGAACAAATCCTATATTAATACTAGGACGTTGAAAGTACATATTAAGAATATGTTCATCATATTTGGTCATTTCAAGGTGTACAATTCATATTTTTTAATAATAAAATTATTTTTATAAATAAGAAAATGTCTCTTAATTAAATTAATACATAAGATTCCTACCAGAATATGTGAAGAATTTTACGAATTATTTTAATAGGGAGATATCCTTTTGAAATAGGAAGTCAAGATTTTTTAATTTTGGAAAAATAAAATCTTTTGTATTCCACATGGTTCTCAGCGGGATATGATAGAGAATTCTTGTCCAGTTGGTTCCTTATGAGGGTATAAATAATTTTGTGATTTCCAAAGAATTGAAACTTGACTTTCTAGGAATAATAAATTTCTTTAATAAAATATCAAGGGAATTATAATTAAATATCAAATATTGAAACCAAATAAAAATCAAAATTTAAGTTAACACGCAATTAATAAGGTATCGATTACCGGGCTTCACAAAAAGGTCGATCCTTACTTGTGATTGTAACCGACTCTCGAACCCTTTCATGCGATTTCTGTATGAGCGTAGACTTTGGAGTTTGTTTTCATGGGTTTCGTAACCCTCAAAAATATAAACTCTGACAGGTGTCTAGTCTCATTTGGCTAAAATAAGATTGGTGGTGACTCCAAAATAAATAGTTGTTTCATAATGATTATTTAGAGAAGTGGAGTGAGCAATTCATCTTGACAACTCAGTCCCCAAGATAAGGATGTAGACCTCTAAAAACAAAAGGAAATAATTATATACATAGATATTTATATAGAAACAAGGGATACATTTGCCATTCTAAGTTGGGTTGGTCAAGATTAGTATCAGGGCCACGTTGCAACAATTAGTAAGATGGAAAAGGAGAAATATAATAATATCATAAACAAGCAATCACAAACAAAAGAACATGAAAAGGAGGGACAATCAAAATATATCTCATAATTTGCCTTCCATTATTGAAGAATAACTAGGGTAAAAATTTTAGAGACAAGTTTGGATTTGGTGGTAATTTAAGGGTCAAAGATGATTTTAATCAAAGCAGTCTGAGGTATCCGAGAGAGAAAAAATTTTGGATTTTTTAAGGTAAAGCAAGGTTGTAGTATCCCTTCGGAGAGGTAGGGTTGGAGTATCCTCAAAGATAAAGTTAGGATAATATTTAGAAATAAAGAGAAAATTTGAATCCTTAATTAAAAATGAGGTTGGAGTATCCCCTAGGAGTAGTGGAGTTGAAGTATCCCCAAATATAGAGTTGGGAAAATACTTGGGAATAAAGAAAAAATTTGAATTTTTAATTAAAAATAAGGTTGGAGTATCCTTTTGGAGTTGTGGGGTTGGGGTATCCCCAAAGATAGAGTTAGGAAAATATTTAGGAATAAAGAGAAACTTTAGATTTTTAATAAAAAACGGGATTGGAGAGTCCGCTCGGAGCAATGGAGTTGGAGTACCTCCACTAGCAAAAATTTTAATATGAAATCCTTTTTTTTTATTTTTTATATTTTAACCTTGATTTGAGTCAAACAGGGCTAGTGTTGTGGGTGAACAACCAGATGCATTTTGATACATTTCAATGTCCTAATAAAAAGGAGATTCAAAAATTAAGTTGAAAACAAGGGACAACATCGTATCATCTCCATTCCTAAATTTTTTTTAGTGCATCTGAAGGCTTCAGAGGGTAAATTAGGTACCATTGGAAAGATAACTTGATAAGGTTCAATATAAAAAAATTCCAAAAATCCTAGAAAATTGATTTCCAAGTAGAATTAATTTTTGAAGTTAAAGTCATCTCGACACTGGCAGATGTACAAGGAAAGGGCATGATGAAATTTGGAAAATAGTCCCAAGCTTATATGAAATCGTTTGATCATGAACAATACCTTTTCAAAAAGGGAATTTTGTGAACCTTTTAGGAAAAATATTTGAAAATTTCATAAAAATCATCTAATGGGCCAAAATGGCCTAAACAGAATGTTGCATGCTGGTTCCAGGGGTTTCAGACAGTAAAGGTTCAAAAAATGATAACTCCCTCATCTGGGATGATCCAAGAGCAAATAAGACACTGTTAGAAAGGTAATTCGATACTCTTTAAGGGGAAAATATTAAAAAATCAAAGGAAATATTTCATTGTTTGAAAATAATTTTTCAAATTCGAACTATAGTGTTGCTAGAGTGAAAACATGGGGTTATTCAATATTTAAGGTTTTTTGAGGGTCAAATTCGATTTATGGACATCCGAATGTCCATAACTCAGGGGAAAGAATAACACGAGCATCATGAGTTCATTCCATAATCCCAAACTAGTTTGGGATGATGAAACAACCCGTTGACCATGCCTTAAAAGTTTTAGAATTGAGATCAAGGGTTTGTATTTTTCCAACTAAAAAGAGTTTATGTTTGATTGAAAAAACATCATCTTTAAACTTCTATTATCGTGAATCAAGAGCTGAAATGTTTGCTTTGTCTCCAAGATTGGAAAACCAATTTGATGAAAGCATTAAGTCCAAGCTATTCTTCATCTATTGAGGATGGCATGAACTTAACTTAGGGATTTCTTTTAAAAATCACATTTTTAATAAACAAGCACGCATCTTGATAAGAATGACATAAACTAAACATAAAATGCACTAAGATGAATAAGGAATAAACATGCAAATACACAAAAGTGACATACTAACATGGAAATAGGTGACAAAAATGTTAAAAGATGACAAATAAGGTGTATGAACATATTTAACCAAAAGATTGCAGGCTGAAGTTGTCAAGACAGCATTTTTATGTCATGAGACTCCTTAAAACATAAAAAAATGCATCAATATACATAAGATATGTTAAGGTGAACATTTAAGCATGTGTTAAGCATAACAAGATATTTGGCCTACCATTTAATATCAGGGCATCAAGAGAACATCAACACTCTAAAACTACCACAAACAAGGTAGCAATAATGCATGAGATCCTTAAAAGGGTCATGGTAACATGAAGACGTCTCTAAGAGGATGCAAATGCTGAAAAATCAGAGAATATGCAGAGTCGAGTGGAGAAAATATACCAAAAGTTTCAAGCTTCAGCTTTTTCTCTAAGAGCAATTTTTAAACTTCACTTTTTATAGGTTTAACAATAAAATAATGATGAAAATGACAGGCTTTTTAGTTAGGTATGGATAAAGGAGAGTTTTGCGAGGGACTATGGGTGAAATAAAGGTTTTTGGAAAGACTTTTGGTGATGGATTTGAAGGGATCTAAAAATGGAGAAGAGTTTCTTAGTTTTGGTAGGAGTGGGAATATTGAAAGGATGAAGAAATGATTATAAGTGGAAGTTTTTATAGTAGGAATCTCTTTTTTTCCCTCTTTTCCTTCGCTGAGTCCAAGGTTGGCTTATATAGCCATATGGCCATGAAGACAAAAGATGAAAAAGCAAGGGCGTTTCGGGGTTTTGGTGCATGTACCTCATGCAGAGGTAAGGTATAGTGCTCAGTTGCCATGCAATCCTATTGGTTTTGTTGGCAAAAATAGTAGATCTAGAATACTTTATATAGCTGAGCATTGGGTAAGTTTAGCCTTACCCTTTGACAAATTACCTATTTTCATGAAATGTCCTTTGTCATTAGCTATTTGGACCTCAAAATTTGGTTTAAATCTATTCACAAGCCCAAAGATGAAGCCTGGTATGAATTTTGGTGCAACAAATGTGTTTGAATCAGTGGTGTAGGGGCTGAAAATGGCTCGAACTAGGCAAATATGTCTTTATGTATCATGCACCAGGTAATTTTTACCCATGGTAATTGATACAATGAAGCATGCATCGATACCAAGAGCAAAAATTAGTTTCTAGTCTCGAGACTAAGAGGCCTGTATTGATACTCTATGAACTTGTATCGATATCGATACACAAGCTTATGTATCGATGCATTTTGCCAAAAATCACAATTTTAGCTACTGGCAGGGTCTGTATTGATACAAACATGCTAGGTGTTGATACCCATCTTAGGTAACGATACCAAACTCCTTTGTATTAATACTACATGGGAAGATTCAAGTTTTTGGCACCATAAGGCCTCGTATCAATTCTTATGCACCAATATAACTTGCACATACCTGTGGCTCCCTGACCTACCTCAACTTGGTCATAAACAGTGGGAAATTGATTGTGTACTCATCTAAATGACTTTGATGACATCATGGAAAATAGCTTTCGATGCCTCATTTTACATTTTTCTTTAATGTGACCTATAGACATTTCAGACCTCCCAAAAAAAAAAATTTTTTCGCCAGGCGTCCTGCCGCCTAATGGTGCCCAGCAAAATAGCACTTGGCAGTCATCTTCTAGTTTTATTTTAATTTTTGATTTTATCACCCTTCAATTGAGTCTTAGGGTGCCAAAAGGGGGCCAGACAAAATAAGATGTCTACATCAACAATTTATTCCTTTGACTTATAACTTAGGTGAATTAGATTTTGCCTATGAAGGACATTAATACATAAAGAGACTATGAGTTGGGGCCAATGAATGGAGAGAGACATCCTGCATGCAGATAGCTTACTATTAGGGTGACAAAACTCTAGCTTATGAGGTGTGAAAAAAGAATCAGGTTAATGACACTATAGTATTACTGACTAAGGATATGATTATTCTAGACGAGAAGTATTTTTTGGGATAAAATTTCTAAGGAAAAAGTTTAAGCTGAAACATATAGCATTCTTAGTAGAAATTGTTCGATTGAAGGCCAAAAATGGGCAGTTAAAGTATAATCAAGCCATATGTGAGTGTTAATGGAAAGAGATCAGTGAAAAAAAAGATAATGTTGAGTGAGGTATGGAAGAACTACTTGAGGATAACAAACGACTTAGGCTTACGCTGAGAAGTGTTGGAGTTGGAAAAATTATCTAAAGAATTGGAGCATCAGGTGTCAAAGCTAAATAAAAAGGTAGACTTGTGGAGAGGTAAAGCCAAAAGATATGTAGAACAGGTAGTCAAGCTCTTGCCTAGCCTATTAGTGAGCCAAAAAAAGAATGATTGTGTTTTTGCTTGGCTACAAGTTTATAGTGACATCCAAGCAGAACACAAAACTCTGTTCCTATCAAGGAAGAATAATAAAAGCTGAGCATTATCTCGATAGATGGGCAAAACTAGTAATGATAGAGCTTTTCTCATGGATGTATTTGAATTTTTCCTATAATAAGAACATATGTGAACTCATATTTTCTGTACAAAAACATCTTTTTTGTATAAATGTGTGCATTAATGTCATAGCATACATAATAATCATAATATGGGATTCTGAAATCTGGTGTCATTTTTGAAGGAAGAAATTATGAACACAATGAAAAGTATGAAGATTTGGTTCAAAGGAAATACATACCCATTCCATTTTCAGGAATTTAAAGAATGATTTAGCCACTAGGATGGAAAAGATGGAGTAAGTGCAGGAAAATATGATGAAGGGTCAAGAGGAACTCAAGTTATAGTTCGCCAAAATCATGGAATTGATGACGTTAGCTGCTAAAGGGAAAGAGCAAGTTGGAGGTATGGTTTCCCCGGTTTAAGATAATGTTTCTAAAGTTAAATAGGTTAAGCCAGTGAACAATGCATGAGTAAATAATGTTGACCTCAAAATAGAGCATCACAAGTTTTACCCTTCACTGGATCCAATCCTATGGTGTTTGTTTATCCCTAGCTATGGTATCATAGGTGGTTATGGATAAAAGGCTAGATTTGGGATTTCATAGTGGAAAATGATGCTTAAAGGGTTGTTTGGGCCTTCCTTTAAGCATTTCAAGGCATCAACGAACTCAAACTGGCAAGGATGGCTCCATCTACCAATCATTCTCGGCTAAAGTGATGTGTTCGAGAGCCAAAGATATGAAAAATCCACATTTTTACATACACTTATCGGTACATAGCCTATGTGTATTAATACAGGAATTCCACATCATCAAAATTCAAAATTCTATTGTTCCTGTTGGCACAAAAGGGTTATGTATCACTATGAAAGTCATTGCATTGATACATAAGACAATTGTGTTGATACAAGGTTATGTCATAGCTAATATTCAATTTTTGGCCAAAATATATCGATATGTAAGTGATTGTATCAATATATCCCACAATTTATCATTAAAATCTTCATTATATTGATATATTCTGGGTTTTGAGCAAATGTATTGATACAAAATGCATTGTATGCATACACACTACATTTTTGGCCTAGTTTGAGGCATTTTTCACTTTCGTTCCATCAAATTAAAACTCGAATTTGGCTATGATTTTGGCTTCAGAAATCATCCAATATTAAAGATAGCCTTATCTATAGCACATGGAAATTATTTTTCGCTTTAAGCATTGGATTGACACATTTTTGAGAGGTCCATTAAGGTTGGCATAAGGACATTTCATGTTAAAATCTAATTTAATGAAGGGTTAAGGTGAGATTACTCATTTAATCAGCTCATGTATGAATTTTTTTGGCTAAAAGAACTGAGATTAACTAGTCAAATATTGTAAACTTAGCTCATGGTACAATGACTCATCAAGTTGTACATGCTAAATGTCCCAAATGCCCATATTGTTAGGTCATTTTGGTGGCTAAATTTAGGCCCTATTTATAGAATATTCTAATACTCAACCAAAAGACTCTTTACATTATTACATTAGCCTTTAAATCGCTCTCCACTTAGCACAAAGACTATTCTCATAGCTCCTTCTTAAGTCCTCCAAAAACCTTTTTAAAACCTTCCATTTCTTTTATTTATACCCTTTAATCTCCCTTTCATTATTAATACAATCCTCAAGCTCATTCTTTTCATTCCTTTCTCAGTATTTATAGCAAAGAGAGAGAATAAACTATGCTCAAAGTTGATTAGTTTTCTACTCAAAGGGAAAGCTAGGATTTATAGCTTTTTGGGTATATTCTCTATCCCTTATCCTTTTATTTTTAGGTTTTCAACATTTCCATCATCTTATAAGCCATATCTATGTGACCATGACCTTTTAGGACTCTCACGCATTATTGTGGCCTTGGTTGTGGTAGTTTCTAAGACTTTGATGATTACTTGATGCCTTGATATTGTTTGGATTATCAAAAATGCCATGCTTTGTTTGCCATTAAAACAACCCTTGCTCACACACATTTCTTGCTATGTTTCTTTCATTTTCACTTGCCCAATTTATGTTTAAATATTCATTCTAATGTGCTTTTGTTAGTAAATGCCCTAGAGCCAGTTGGATTGGATAAGGCATATAATAGTTAATAATGCATACCAATCATTTTGGTTAAGTAATTCAAGGTTTTCCTTTATGTTAAAAGGATGATTAACACTCATGCAAACACTAATAGGATAAAGCCCATGAAACACAATGACCTTGCAAAGTTAGTAATGAGTTACAATGATGAAATCCTTATACATCAAAACCATGTTTCTAAAAACATTTCTAGTCATCATATTATCAAGATAAGGCATTGATAATGCACAAAGACTAGCATATGCTAAGCCTTCATGCATTTGATGTATAACACTCTTTGATCTCGTAAAAGTTTGAGTATAGAGATACTTGGGGATAGCATACATATGCTTATTTTATGGAAACAAGTTCACTAAACATGGCCCATACAAGAACTCCATTTGGTATAAGTCATTCAAGTGTCTATGGAATATGTTCTCATGTGCCAGTCATGTATATTAGTCCATAGACTTATGATACCAGGATATCTTGTATAGTGAGTGTCATCCTTTGGTCCATCATGAATGGGTCCATAATAGATGAATACTTATGCTAGGGTGGTCTTGGGTGTGGCATGAACCATACGAAGATGGATAAGTGATCCAAAAAGGATTCATCACCTTGAGTGAAATAAGAGACATATCTCATTTGCTCTTCGCTTAGGTTAACTTGAAAAAATCTTTGGCCAATACATGATGAATTTAGAAAAAATTATTTTTCTAAATTCATGAGGTTAACTGAAAGCTATAGGAACTAATATGGATTGATACATCAGTAGACGTCGTACCATGCTTATGGTCTTTCTGGGATATCTGGAGAAATGAACAAAGTATATCAAGAGGTTGGTTACTGAAAGGTTTCTTAAGAGGTCATATTGACTCTTCCTGCATTCTAGGTGGCCATAATGCCTTGCTAGAGGCTAATCTTGGTTTATAAATATAAATGGACTTAATTGGGTAATTATATTTATTTTCATTATGATGGAAGCCTCATAAGTCATACACAATAAGATGATATATTCGATTAATATTGAGTTTAACGAAGTATGACTTGATCAAATAAAATGTATAATAAGGTGGACTTAATTAAATTAGTTTAACTAAGAACAATTTCATAGAAATTAGATTTATGAAATCTAACTAGAGATGTCTTAATATGGCAATAAAGATAGGAATATCTTATCACGATAATGTCTATTTTTAGACATGGTTTTAGGGATAGTGTTAAATACGGCAAAATACTTATATTCAAAAAATTAAATAATTATATGATAATTATTTAATATTATTTACATAAAGTAAAATTTATTTTACTTGGGGTAAAAAATTTAATTATGAATTAAATTATTTAATATATAAATTTAAGGTTAGGCCAAAAGCCTTAATTATCAAGTCAGGAGAGTTTAGCTGTGATTACTCCAAGTTAGGCTTGCTAATGGGCTTGGCACATGGAATAGCTATCTTTCAAGGACAAGTTATAACCTTTACACTCTCTATGTTTTAAGGCTAAAATAGATACCTTCACCCTTTATCTTTTATGGCTAAGATAGAACCCTCTCTCACTAGTTTTGAAGGTTAAATAGAAACCTTTTCTACTTTTCAATTGCTAAGTAGGAACCTCCCCCTTTTTATAAAGATTTAAGTGTAAACACATAGAACCTCTAAAGGTTAGGTGTTTACAAGAATTTTGACTCAAAAAAAATATGTATCTAAAGATACAAAATGAAGAATACAAAATAGGGAGAATTAATCCTATACAATGATGAACTACTCAGTGAAAATGATGGAAAAGATGAAAGATTTGACTTTAAGCACAATTCACTTGGTTTTTGTTCTTGTTGAAGGTGTTGGGTAGGCTTATTTATAGTCTTGATCATGATTATAGCCGGCGGGAATGTTTGATGAAGCAATATAGTTGTTGAAGCCTTCAGAATGTCATTTCCCATTATTCCCATGCCTCTTTATCAAAACAATTAAGTGGGTATCGATACAATGTGTTTAACAGTCCAAAATATGCTTGTTGAATAGTGCTGTATTGATATAGTATAATCTATCTCAAAACAAAATAGTGATTTTTCCATTTTAAGTTTATTTAACTACTGCCTAATATTGTATCAATGCATAAACATAGTGTATCCATACATTCATGTAAAAATCAATTTTAAGAGGTTTTCATGACTTTAAAACATGTAAAACTTATCTAAAAAGTGTTTTATATAAAAGTATACATTAAGAACACTTTTTTGAGTGCTTGAAGGAGTTTAAAACACATTCTAGTAATTTTTAAAATGTTTACAAAATATTTCATGAAAAAAGTACTAATCTTGGAAACATTTAAAACAGAAGGTAATTAAGCTTATATTTTAGTTATATCGAAACTGAGATTAATTCAAAGCTAATATGGCTAACAATCTCCCCTTTTTTAGTATGACAAAACTTAAGGTAAATTTGCTTATAAAGATCCCCTTAATCATTTAAAGCTTTTCAATAAAACTCCCTCTTAATAAAAGCATTATGAAATGGATTTTTGGAGATTTTATTTTGAAACACGTGGCAATCTCATTTTTTATCATATTTAGCTTCGAGAGTAGCAACACAAAATATTAAGGATTTCAATAATGTAAATAATGTAAGCACATGTGAAATTCTCCTATTTGCTATCGTAGACATATATATATAAATGAAGTAGAAGCAAGCAAATCAACCCCTAAAACTCTCTCTATTTCTGGAATACCAAAAAGGTGAAAGTAGATTAATTCAAAGCTAAGGGACTAATTTTAATAAGATTTCTAGAAGGTATATAAATTGTGAAACATTTAAGAACATGTATATCAACTATAGAGAAAATATATGCATTTAAGTCCTAATGTGTAGTTCATCCAATTTTTGTATTCTTTTATAGTCATTTAAGCACATTTAAAAGATAAAACATACTAATTGTTGAAGGATTTTAAGAATTATTAATCCAATTAGAGTCTAGATGCACAATCGATGCCAATTTTTGAATTTTAGTACACATTCATACTACAATAGATGCCATATGGAAGGCTAAAAAATTATTTAAGAAAAATGTGACAAACTTCCATGGGTTAGAAGACCATTTGCTTATTCATGATATGTTAATAAAATCATTTAAGCAAACATTCAATCAAAGAACATGCTTAAATATGAGAATTATGCACTTAGACATGTTCAAAGATTCATTAAAAGAAAACATTTTAAGCATACATTACATACTAGAATACTAATTATATATATAATTGACTCATGTATGTCACAAAAGTTAATGCTAAAGGGTAAGAATTTAATAGCATTTGGTTAATGATCACCTCAACCATATCGAACTTTGATGATATGCTCATTGTAACTTGGAGGATCATCATTTTTAGTGTTTAAGCATTTTTTTGATGGTTTTTGTTTGTTCTAAAGAGGTTGCATGCTTAATTTGCTTCATTTTGCTATGCAAGTGCTTATCTTTCAATGATGGATTTATCTATATGAAACTTGCAAAACTTAAAAACAATCTTGGCAAAAGATAAGCATTAGAGGTACCAAGATTTTAATTGTAAAAGAATATTCACTAAGCTTGGTTTTGTTAGGAATGAAAGATGTTTAATGTGTTTAATGACATTTTGAAATAAGTAATACCAAATGTTGATGAATGAAGAACATTAAACGTATATGGTACCAATTATTAAAAAAATAATGTTGTAAAGAAAATCTTTTTATTTTTGAGCATTATGAGGCAATATGAGCATTTAATGCATTTAATTTGTGAAACACTCATCAATGAATCAAACATGATGTTTAAGCATGTGATGAGTTATGAAATGATGTTTATCAAGGTTTAGAAATCATGAAAACTCATTAAGGAGACCAATTAAGAGCTAAAAAAGCACAAAATTGGCCAAAATTCACTACTGTTATCGATACAAAGGGCTTTTGTATTGATACTCATAGTGATGTATCAATGCAAAGTTCATTGTATCGATATAAGTTGGATTTTTCTTGGTTTTTGTTCATTGTATCAATATAAGATTCTAAGTATCAATACATGCCTTAAGTTTTTCAGAAAATGCTTAGAAAAAAAATGCAATTTTGCATTTCAAAACCCATGATTTTATATTCTAATGGAAACTTTTGAATTTAAGCTTTTAAAACTCATATGAATAATTAAAGTTTGGATTAAGGTGAATTTTAAAATCAAGTGTGAATGAACTAGCATATTTGGTCACACAAGCAAGGTAATATGCAACTAAAAGGTTTTCATTCAAACCACATATGCATAAGTTTAAAAAGTATTTTCAATGTTTACCAAACTTGTTTGAGCCATAAATCATGAACATGAAACATAATCAAACTTCCTAAGTCTCATGCAAGCATAATTGAATATAAAATATTAAAAAGACTTAAGAACTTGCTAATGCATGTTTATGGTAGCATATTTTATAAGTAAGCTCTAAATACTCCCCCTAAGGATATGCACATAATTTAGTCATGCAATAGAGCTTCTTAATGACTCATGACATGAAGTTTATCAACATTAACCTTTATGCATAAGTCATTCTTAAATTATGCTTCATAACAACATTTCACAAATCGATTCAACACATTATTATTAAGCACTAAATCATCAAATGCATGCACATTTAAGATCATAGTGGCTCAAAATGTAAAACATGAAATTTCATTAAACCAATTTTACATTAAAAACATTTCTTTTAAATTCAATAAAGCATGAATAATCGCAACATGAATAACCAATACACATCAAAATTTTAAAGCTCAAAGGTTACTCATCACACTTCTTTATGTGTCTATAGCATCAATTTGTATTATGTTGCTCATTATTGCTCTAACATACCTACAAAGAGACTTTCACTTGGTTTTTGGTACCTAAATTGCTTTGGGTCCTTGAATGTTAGTCTCAAAGCCTTTTTTCCCCTTAAGAACCTATACTTGCCTAACTTTAAATTGTGTCCTTTTCTTGATAGAACAAATATGCAAATTATGACCATGAAAATTGCAACGTGAGCACTTGGTCATAAAGATTTATCTAAAATGATTTTCTTTTCTTGTTCTAAGCTTTCAATCTTTGTTTTCAAGTTAAAATTGACCTTCTCTAAAATGTTAATTCTTAGCTTGGAGTCATTAAAATCATTTTTCAAATCTTTGTTTTTATTCTCCAACACAAATTTTGATTTCAATAGTAAATCATTTTGAACTTTTAATTTTGAAATCATTTTCTTATGTTCAGAGTTCATTTCCTCAAACTCAACTACAAGATCATTAAAAGCATCTTGTAACTCATCAAATGTATAGGAATTTAAATTTAGAGAATTTGAGGTTACCTTGGGCTCATTAAGAGCCATAAAACAAAGGTTGCAAATTTAGTTTTCCTTGAAGTCATCATCATTAGAAGATTTGCTACAAGTTGGAGCCAATTTGCCAATTTTTATTGCTCCAAGTTGCTACAAATGCCTTTTTCCTCTTCTTTTTCAATAATGGGCAATCAGATTTGACATGCCCTGACTCATTGCAATTGTAGTAAACCACCTTATTAATTTTTTAAGATTAAGATGATTTACCCTTTTCTATCTTCATGAATTTCTTGGCAAATATGATCATCACCATATCTTCACCATCCTTATCATTATCATCCTCTTCCTCACTCATGGAAGCCTTCAATGCAACTTTAACTTTTTTTGGTTGCTTCTTTCCATGATTTATCTTTGTTTTGTATGTGAGGAGTGATCCGATGAGCTCGTCTAAGGTAAGGAGATTGACATCTTTTGACTCCTCAATTGATGTCACTTTAGCTTTCCATGACTTAAAAGAGCTATTTAACATTTTTTTGACCATCTTATTATTAGGATACACCTTTCCGAGACCCTTCAAGCCATTTATAATGTCCATGGATCTATCAGATATCTTTTTGATTTTTTTTTCAGTTTTATCTTAAATATCTCATAATTAAGAGTGAGCATGCTTATCTTGGACTCCATGACTTGATTAGTCCCTTCATGTGTAAAGACAACTTATTGTACTCACTTGGGCTTAATACATAAAAAAGTGTGTGCATGGCCTTGGCATTGAGTTAAGCCATCTTAGTGTCATTCTTATCCCATTCCCGTTCTTCTTTGGGAACTTTAAGATAACCTACCATCTTTGTTGTGATAAGTGGGCCATTCATTATTATCTTCCAAACTTGATAATCATTTTGTTGGAAAAATAGCCTTATCCTTGTCTTTCAATATGCATAATCTTCACCATAGAAAAGAGGAGGCCTCATGATTAAATGGCCTTTTTGGCCCATAATGAAAATATCACCATTAGCCATTTGATTGGTTTTTTGTAGATATTTGCTCAAGGATTTTAAGCCTATAATAATGAGACACAAGCTTTGATACCGATTGTTGGAACATTTACATGGTGAATGAAATCAAGAAGAGGTGAATTGATTTCTTAAATTTTTTGTAAATTAAAATTTTGATAAATAAAGTTGAGAAATCTAAACGATAAACTTTAGAGTGTAAGTTAGTGAATAAAAATAAAAAATTAAAGACAAGGGAAAGAGAAGCAAACTCAATGATTAGAGAGGTTCGGCCTCAATTGCCCATGCCTTCTACCTCAGCCTCACTTACCTTAGATTTCCACAATTCACTAACTTAAATTGTCTACCTTTTAAGGATAAGGTATAACCTTTACACTCCTTATCTTTTAAGGACAAGGTATAACCTTTACACTCCCTATCTTTCAAGGCTAAAATAGAAACCTCTACTCTCTATCTTTTTTAGCTATCTCTTACTCTTTTTGAAGGCTAAGTAGAAACCTTCTCTACTTTTCAATGGCTAAGTAGGAACCTCCCATTTTTACAAGGATTTAAGTGTAAACAAATAGAACCTCTAAAGGTTAGGTGTTTACAAGAATTTTTGCTCAAAGAAAATATGTATCTAAAGATACAAATTAAAAAATACAAAAATAGAAAGAATTAATCTTATACAAAGATGAACTACTCAGTAAAATTGATGGAAAAGATGAAAGCTTTGACTTTAAGCACAATTATCTTGGGTTTTCTGCTTGTTGAAGGTGTTGGAGAGGCTTATTTTTAGCTTTGATCATGATTATAGCCATTGGTAACATTTTTAAAGGAATATAGTTGTTAAAGCCTTGAAAATGTCTTTTCCCATTGTTCCCATGCCTTTGTATCAATACAATTAAGTGGGTATCAATATATTGTGTTTAATAGTCCAAAATTTAACCATTGAACAGTGCTATATCAATATAGAATAATCTATCTCGATATAAAACAACACTGTATCAATACAAAAATAATTTATCTCGATACATGAATAGTGCTTTTTGCATTTTAAGGTTATTTAGAAACTGCTAAGTATTGTATCGATACATTCATATGACAATAAATTTTAAGAGGTTTTTCATGACTTTAAAACATGTAAAACTTATATAAAGCAATAAGAACACATTTTTGAGTGCTTGAAGGAGTTTAAAATACATTCTAGTATTTTTTCAAAGTGTATACAAAATATTTCATGAAAAAGTACTAATCTTGAAAACATTTAAAACATAAGCTAATTAAGCTTAAGTTTTAGTTATATTAAAACTAAGATTAATTCAAAGCTAATATGGCTAACAAATTATTGTTAACACAATGAACATAGAAAAATAATTTTCTTTCTTAGTGGAATCAACAAGGATTAAGAATTATGATTTTTAGATCCATTTATTGGCATTTATGAAAAATCACTACATTCCTAAGGAGCTGTTTCTCCTTTTCTTTAGAGCAATAGGTAAGGGATTCATTCCCAGATCATATTAGATCTACACCTATTGGTTGTATACATTTTGGTTGAGGCTTAGGAAACCTTTTAGCTAGCACTGAAGAATCACCAGACTTTATAAAGTTTCCAAGAGACATTTATGTCGATCACTGTTAGAGGCACAACATTTAGACTACTTTTGGCCTTAAGAAGTAATTGTAGTAATCAACCCATGGTGTTTTCATGTCAGGATCAGCACACTTAGAGTTATGAGTCTCTAAGCAGGTATGATTTTTAACATATGTATATTTTTAATTTGTAGTCAAATCATGTGTACATCTCTTCCTAATATCTTAAGGAAATCCAACTATTTCTTTGTTTAATTTTGATAAATTTTTATGGTTATGTTGATAAGCATGAGCCCTAAAATTTCTTTTCAGTTTTGATTATAGCTATGCATTTTGATGTATTTCTCCATGTTTTGATTGGTTAAATATTGAGTTATGTTGCCATTTTGGATGTTCATTCATATAAGATGTCTTTATTATATTTGGTTTATCACATGTTTGCTAAAATGCCTTTATGATTGCTTGCAAATATTTATTTTCTAAAAAGCCCTAAGTTAAGTCCATGTTAACTTAAATAAATGAAGACTAACATGGAGTTAATGTTTTCAATCTATTGGTCCTCCAATCTTGGGGATAAATCAAGTTTAAACGTTAGGATTCATGGCCTAATAAGGCAACATAAAATCTGTTTTCTGCCTAAAATTTTTTTCAATTTCACAACTTGTTTGACTTAATATCTTGCTTAAAGCCTTATGTTGTGACTTAGTGGCATGGGTAATGAATCGTCTACTTGCCCAACTCTTCAAGACTTCAGACAGACTTATGACTCCACTACCATAGATCCTAATTATTAGATGTTCAATCTGACACCTTGATCCTTAACTAGAAAACCCTAAACTTGAAACTCTTTTATTTTGGTATTGGCAACATTGTAACCTTGATTTAAAAAATTATTTTTCAAACCATAAATAAGTTTTATAGAATTGTTTGATATTTTCCTTAAAAGTGAATTGAATAACTTTTCCAATGATGTCTCATTCACCCCTACATGTACTTGGATAAGGGGGTTATGATTTTTCAAAATCCTTGTTGTCTAAAACCCTTAACATCAATGATTCAAATTTTGTTTGGGTCATTTCGATCCATCATATGATTTTTTCTAGATTTTTCAAAATCTTTTTTGAAATATTCATGAAATTTTCATTCTAGAAAGCTATCATTTGTGATTTAACGATTTTGAATAAGCCTAGGATGATTTTTCAAAATTTGTTATACCTTTTTTCAGTGTCGGTTGCCAGTATTAAATCAAACTAAATTTCAAAAATTAATTCCTCTTAGAAATCAAATTTCTAAGATTTTTGGAATATTTTTATATCAATCAATGTTGAGTAACCTCCCCAACGGTATCTCATTCTCCATTTGAAACCTTTGGGTGAACTTGGAATAAATTTAGGAAGATAGATAATGTGATCCTGCCCTTGTTTTTGGTCTTAATCGAAATTAATTGAATTTTCTTAAATCACTTTTTTGGGCACTTGAATGCCTTGAATTGAATTCGGTTAACTTCCATAGAGTCAAGTGACATATTTGGGTCATACTAAGCTTGGATCAAGGCCTAAAAAGTTAGTAATGTCATTTATTTCAAGTGTCAGTTTTAATCTATAATCCATATCTTCACTTCACTAAAAATATTTCACTTTCTAAAATTACTATAATTTTCATCTTTATAGATACTTTAACCCCTTATTCCAAGGGGATACTCTGACACGCTTTTCTAACTTAAAAGAATCTAACTTTTCTTTTTTTGGGACTTCCCTAGACTTTTTTAATCAAAACCCTTTTCCATGCCTCAAGTGATTATCGAGTACACACTGTAGACACCTTATTTTGTCTGGGCTAATTTTCAGCAATCTGGGACATGGATGTGAAAAGGGGCAATGATCGTCGCCCGATGAAAAAGTTTTTTTGAGGAGGTCAAGAAGGCCTTTGGATCATATTAAAGATAAATGCAAAGACATGGCATCAAAGAACATAGTTCAAGGTGTCCTAGGACAAACGATATGAGAAAATTCACAATTTTGCTTGAATGTATCGATATATCGTTCTCATCTACCAATATAATGCTTTGATGATCCAAAAATTTGAAATATCCCCATTTGTATCAATACAACTTGTAAATGTATCGATACATGAGCTTATGTATTGATACAGAAGCTCATGTATCGATACTAGGCCACGCCAAGACCAAAACGTGCATTCTATAAATAAATGTATTGATACATATCAACATGTATCGATACAATGAAGCATTGAATCGATACAATGGTTCATAGTATCGAAACAATAATCCTTGTATCGATACAACGATCATTGTATCAATACAATGTTTATTGTATCGATATACTCAAGGTTTTTGGACCAAATGTATCGATACATTCTACAATGTATCAATACATGTAGGCCATTTTCCATGGTCCAGGAATTTTTGACTCATCCACCATTGATCCAAAACTCGATTTTAACTTATTTCTTTGCATCAGAAAAGATTAAAACCAATATCAGGTTATGAATTTGGACTTTTGAATTAATAAAAACATTTTTGTAGTCTAAATTAGATCAAAATGGTTAATGTCACATGATTACCTACTTCTCCCTAGTTTGTTGAACATGGTCACCATCAGCCACCCTATTTGCTAAAAAATCATTTCAGCATTTAAACTAGCCACCCTATGTCCATCACATTGGTGGCAAGTTGCTCCCTATAGCCATTCTATAGCCATTAAGCTAACATCACTTTGTCCCCCTTGAGAAATAACCAAAAACACCTTCAATTTGGCTCCAAAATACTGATATAAATATACCACTTATATCTCAGCTAAGATTTTGGGGAGATTCTAACCATTTTTAACCTTCAAAACATATTCACACATCAAGAAAACTAAATCCCGTAGCTCTTCACTCAACACCCAAAAAGAGCCCCAAAACACTCACTCTCAACTCTTACACATTCTGAAAATTACCCTTATCCATACCAAAACCAAAACCTTATTATTTCTCTCCTTTTCTTACTTATTAACAACAATGAAGAGAGGGAAATTCAAGCCATCTCTGCTAAGAACATCCATATATCGGAGTAATGTTTGATCCTAGCTTTTCTTGTACAGGACTTCACCATCCAAAATGAAACTAGTAAACAGTTTTGGATGGTTTGCTTATTAGTTTCTATAGTATGCTTTAGGTATTTTTGGTCTTAAATGTAGTGAATAATGTAATGGTACCATAATAGACCATTTCTTTCTTCTTCTATACTATGACAGTAGGTGAGAGCTTCGTGAATACTCATCTAGATGGGTGTGACTTCTAACTCCTGAGTTACTTTAAACATAGAGGCCATGGTTACAGAGCATCTGCCACTTAGTTATCTTTTCGAGGTAAATGTCGAATGCTAATTTCATTAAATTATTGTTATAGTTCATTGATTAGCCTATCATATATGAATAACTTGGCATCCCATGTTTCCTATTCTTTTTGAAGTTGAGAAATTATTAGGGTAGAGTCCCTATACACTTGTAAAGACTTGGTGCCTTTCTTAATGGTCGTACAGAGCCCTAATACGCATGCCTTGTATTTGACTATGGTCTTGGTGCCATCAAAGTTTAGCCTGGCAATGAAGGGATAACAATCTTTATTTAGTGAGATAAAAATAGCATAAATTTCATGTCCCAATGTGTTTAAGACTCCATTGAAATACATTTTCCAAGTTTGGTTAAAATCGATACCATCTTCTACCTTGGATATGCATATTAGGACTTTATGTGGGAATTTAAAATATAATAATTCATAGTTCCCTTTGGCTCCGCTTGCCAAGAACTTAGCTATCGCACTACATTTGATGGCTTTTTAACTCACATAAATGACGTCATATTCAGATAGTAAGACTTGCCACTGAGCCATCTTTCTTGACAAAATAAGGCCCTCGTCTATGTATTTGATAAGGTCCAGTTTGGTGATCAGCCATGTAGCGTGATATAACATGTATTGCTTTAAACTCCAAGTTATCTAAGCTAAAGCACAAGATAACTTCTCGATTGTGGAGTAGTTATTTTTATACTCTTTGAATTTCATGCTTAGGTAGTAGATAGCTTGTTCTTTCTTTCGTAACTCATCATGTTGGCGTAGTACACAACCTATGGGCTTATAAAAAATTAACAGAGATTAATGGTCGATTGGGCATTGAAGTTACCAGTATAGCAGGCTCAATAAATGATGCTTGGCCTTGTTGAAAGCTTGTTGGCACTCATCATTCCATTTGCTAGGGTTCTATTTTCAGAATAGGCGAAAGATCAGATCATATTTGTTAATTAGCTGGGATATGAACCTGACTATACAGTTCAATTTTCCAAGGAGAGTCCTTACTTTTTTTTGGGTACAAAGCGATGGAATGTTTTGGATAGCCTTTACGTTATCAAGATCAACTTTAATTCCTCATTCACTTACAACAAAGCTTAATAGCTTGCCAGAGGTAACATCAAAGATGCACTTAGCTAGGTTTAGTTAGAGGTGATATTTGCATAGTTATTTAAAGAGTTTTTAGAGGTTTATGACATGCTTAGTCTTTTTTAGGGATTTGGAAATCATATCATTCGCATAGACTTTTATTTCCTTGTGCATGAGGTCATGGAATGATATCACCATTGCCCATTGGTAATTTACCCTAGCATTCTTGAGTCCAAAAGGCATAACCTTATAGTAAAAGATACCCAATGCTGTGACAAAGGCAGTTTTCTCTATGTCTTCGAGTGCCATTTTAATCTGACTATAGCTAAAAAATCCATCCATGAAGGAAAATGAAGAATTTTTAATGATATTATCTACGAAGATATCAATTGAGCAATGTAAAATTGTCTTTAAAGTTACTTGATTTAAGTCTATATAATCGAGCACATCCGTAGCTTGCCATTTTTTTGGAATGGAGACAATGTTGGCTATGCATTCAGGATTGTTAGCTTCAGTAGAGAGATTGAACCAAGAGGCGAGGTGAATTGGTTCTATAAAAACTTTGTAAATTTAAAAATTAAAATAAGATAATGAAGAGAAAAAAATCAACAATGGATGTATAGAGGTTCGATCCTTTAATTTGGCACCTATATCCTTTCTTCTTGGTATTTTCTTACCAAGGTGATTCCCACAATTCACCAAGGAAATTGTTACCTTTAAGGCTAAGGTATAACTTTACACAACTATCTTTTAAGGCTTAGATAGAACCTTTCAAATACTTTGAGAATTATACCCCAAACTCTTAAATATTTTCACTTATTTTCACTAAACCTTTTTTGTGAAATGAAAGAAGTATTTTGCAAACTAATTGAACCTCTAGTAGGTAAATGTTTGCTAGAATTTAAGTACAAGAAGAATGAGATACAAATAGACTTGAAGAGTATGAATTGATACAAGTAGAAAATAATGAATTTGATGATTTTGAGCTTTTGTTGTTCAATGATTCAATGAAATCTATATCTCTACCTCTTTAGCTATTTAGAACCTCCATTTATAGCTACAAATTGATTCATAGATGTTAGGCATTTAATGTGGTGGTTGCAGAGTCATTGTCGCCTTTATAAATGCTGAGTTTTGTTCAATCCCGCGCTATAGTATCGATACATTACCAATAGTATCGATACACGATTCAAAAAAGTGACCGTTACAACTTGTTGTATCAATACTAGGGTCTGAGTATCGATACTAAGCAAGTTATATCGATACAGATACCTTTGTATCGATACATATAAAGATTTTAACCAAACCTAGGCTACTACCAAACCTTGTATCGATACTCATAGAGTGAATATCGATACTAAGCAGCCTGTATCGATACATACACACTTTTATCAATACATTTGGGGGTTTCATACAAACCTTGGCTACTGCCAAGCCCCATATCGATACTCATGGAGTGACTATCGATACTAAATAACCTGTGTCGATGCATATGTTCATTGTATCGATACATTTGAGGGTTTTATGCAGCATAGTATCGATACATATGTTCTTTGTATTGATACTAACATTTAGAACTTGTTTGTGAAATCATTTTTGTTGACTTAAACACATCTCAATAATTACAAACTTAGTATTTTTAAAGACACTTTTCAATTTAAATAGAAATATGAAGTTAAGTATTAATTTAACTTAAGTTTGTTTATTATATCAAAATCAAAATCAAGGTTAACAAACTCCCTTTTTTTGATATAACAAAACTTAAGATAAATTTACTTGTGTTTGAGTTTAATGAAGAAATAACTCCCCCTCAATAAGGTAAAAACTTATTTTAAGAAATGCAAGAAATGACTCCCCCTTAATAAATTGCCCAATATTAGAAATTAAGTAAGAAATTAAGTTTAAGTTTGACATGTAATTCGGGTTCCAACATATGGATAATCAATTCATAATTCATGTTTTATATGCATAATTAATTCATGGAAAGCAACATATTGCAAATTTAAGGTCTTTCTCCCTCTTTTTATTATATCAAAGCAGAATTCCAGGATAAATAAGTATAAATTTATCAAGCAAAAGATATAAGCAAGCATAAGGAGGATAAATTTATCAAGCAAAAAATGTTCAAGACAATGCAAAACATAAAATAGCATAGAAGTCTAAAATCATGAAAACTGATAAGTAAAGAGAAATCCTAATGATCTTAAAATAATATCTTAAGAAGATAAGCCTAAGTTGACTAGACTTTATCGGTTGGATGATCCTCAATGGGTGGAGGAGTAGGTGGAGGCACACGAGGAAAGGCAGTAGAGAAAGCATGGAATTACTCCATTAGAGCTCGGTGACTTTGCTCAAGAGCATAAAGACGAGCATCGATGGTATCGAAACATCCCTCCCATGCATCAAAATGACCTATAATAGATGTGAACATTATGGAAATATCCATCGGCGTGGGAGCGAAGGTAGAGGATGCTCATCATGCTCTATTTCATAATGATCGTCGGGAGCAAGAGCATCCAATTGCTCAAGTGGTAGCTGTCGACAAGCTTTTGGAACAAAGTTACCTCCTTGAATTTCATATCTGGCAAATCCCAGATTTGTGATGGATGTAATGATATGTGGTTACCATAATACCAAGGTTGCATGGAAGATCAAGACCTTGAGTTCCGAAGTAGTAACTCAAGGCCATGCCATGGAGAAACTATGACAACTACGTATGCATAGGACAAGGTTCACAAATATGAAGTAGGCTAAATTCGGATGAGTGCCAGATTGAATCATATGCAGCCACCAATAATTTGCATCGCTAATCAAAGTATGTTTGGTTCCGTATGGATAGAGCACATGTGAAATGATAAGATGGAGTAAGCGATCAACCGGAGGAAGGAACATGGCTTTGTTGTGAGGGGTGTGTAATGTGGCAAGACCTGAGCCTTCATTAATGATGCCTTCATTTAGAAAACTAATGGTAGAGGTGAGAGAAGCCATGTTGAGTAGGAGATCTTATCCTAAAAGATAGGATCAAATAGAAATGACATTATCGTGGTCATCAACAATGAGAGATGCATTGCTAAAAAAGGCACGGACAAGATTTTCATGCACCAAAACATTTAAGGAAAGGATTTTGGTCCATCCAAAGGTGTCAAAGGTCTAAAGATAGGGATAGTTAATGGACTGTAGAAATGGAAAGTTGATGACACGACATTATTGGATTGCCATTCGAGCATAAAAGGTGGTGAAATACTCTCGAGCCCATGTATCGTGAAAGCTTAAGTCAAAGAAAGATTGATTTTGGGCCTGAGGTGGTTGACGAGTAGAAAAGGTAGAGGCATGGGTGACGGGTCCTTGATGGCGTGCTGTTTGTTTGGTTTTGGAAGCCATGGTGTATGTGAGGACTTTTGTCAAACAGGTGATGAGGGAACAGGTTAAGTGGGTAAAATGCTATTTGAGGAGTTTTGTCAAACAGGTGATGGGCACCAAAATTAGGTTGCAATTTATGTGATGTAAAGAGTGGATCCGGAATCAATTGCACAGACAATGGTGGAGAATAGTTTAGGAATAAAACAGAGTTGATTTTTCAAAAAAAATTTGGACGAAAGGGATAAATTTATAGAGAGAAGCGACAAGGGTTAGAGTGATGGAAAGTGTCAAAATCTTAATGGTTTGGATGGTAATGAGTGATTTTGAAATGGTTTTGGGTAAGTGGGATAAAGGAATTTGGTTAATGGATCATTGGATTTTGAAAAGAAACTGAAGATAATGAGATTTAATAATTAGAGGATAGAGTGATAGAGATAGAGTATGAACAGTTTTGTTTCGAATGGAAGAAAATCGCGCGGAGGGTTCTAAATGAATAGTGAGTATTGATATAGAAGAAGCAGTATCGATACAAAAAACATTTATGGGTTCTATATCAATATAAGGAACTGGGTCTTGAGACTTAGATCAAATTGCTGTTGTATTGATACACACTGAAGAGTATCAATATAGTGTATCGATACAGAAAAATAGGTATTAATACAAATAACAAGTTTAGGTTTGTATTGATACTGAAAATAAGTCTCGATACATGAGAGAAGAATGTACAGGAATCGATACAGATGGCCTTATATGGGGTCATTTTTAACAAGATATCATCAAATTAGATGTAATTTTCATCCAATTATCCGTTTAAAATATTTTAAAATATATCTTGGACCAAGATTAAGATCATTCAAGGCTTAATCAAGATGTAACAAAATTATCTAATAAAGTCATGATAATTGAGCATTATTAAACAAGTAAATGTGTAAAAATAGTTTTATCAAACTAAGCATTATGCAACAATAGTAAAGCAGAACATCAGAATTAGATCAAATTATGAATTTTAGGGTGTATCCATTAATCCAATTTCTCTTCTAATTGTGCAAAATTTATCCTTGTAAAGTGGTTTATTGACAATATTAGCTAATTGATGTAAGGTATCAACAAACTCAAGCACTATATCCCCTTTTTGCACATGATGTCTAATTCTTATGTGCTTGGTTCTAGAGTGTTGGATTGGATTTTTGGTGAGATAAATAGCACTAGTATTGTCACATTTAATTGGAATATGATCCATGGTAATGCCAAAATCCTTCATTTGTTGTTTTATCCACAAAATTTAGGCACAATAACTACTCGCGAATGTGTATTCCGCTTCGATTGTGGATAAAACAACACTATTTTATTTCTTGGAAAACCATGATATAAGCATATTTCCAAGAAATTGACATGTTCCAAAAGTGCTTTCCCTATCAATTTTACGTCCACCAAATCAGCGATCGGAGTAAGCATGTAAGACAAGGGATGATTCATTAGGATACCATAGGCCTAGATTTGGAGTGCCTCTAAGATATCTAAAGATTCTTTTTACGGCAATTAGATGAGACTCTCGTGGTGATGATTGATATCCAGCACATAGGCATACACTAAACATTATGTCCGGTCTACTTACGGTAAGATATAGCAATGAACCTATCATAGACCTATAAAGTTTAGAGTCAATGATTTTACCTCCTTTATCCTTTTGAAGCTTTGTTGAGGTACTCATAGGTGTAGAACAAGGCTTTGCTTCATCCATTTTAAACCTCTTGAGTAATTCTTTATTGTATTTTGCTTGATTGATAAAGATGCCATCTTTAGCTTGTTTAATTTGCAGCCCTAAGAAGAATATTAATTCTCCTATCATGCTCATCTCGAACTCACCTTACATTAACTTAGAAAATTCTTGACAAAGAGATTCACTAGTAGCACTAAAAATAATATAGTCGACATAAACTTGAATCACTAAAATTCCTTGTTTTTTACTTTTATAAATAAATTTTTGTCAACATTGCCTCTATTAAACCATTTTTCAATTAAAAATTTTAAAAGTCTTTCATACCATGCCCTAGGTGCTTGCTTTAGTCCATATAATGCTTTAGAAAGTTTAAAAACATGATCGGGAAA
>JBBYHM010000027.1:16728026-16742878 GCA_038381775.1 Adansonia rubrostipa | reverse complement strand
ATTAATGATGGACGTCAAGTTAATTTTTGGAGAGACTGATGGGTTGGAAGTAAACCATTAATAAACTCCATCTTGGATACTTCTTTGATAGAACCCATGCAGCAAAAAGTGGCAGACTTTATTGATGAGACAGGAGGGTGGAAATTGGATTTTTTTTGTACGGTCTGCTTCCTGTTTCCAGGATAGAAGAAATCAAAGCAGCACCCATTGTGACTCAGAGGAGACTGAATGATGTTTGTTATCGAGGTTTTGAACGTTCAAGGAAGGTTTACTGTTTCTTCTGCACATGGAAAAATTGCTAGTTCAAATATAGAGGTGAATGGTGAAGATAACTTAGGCTGGGTTTGGCATCTGAGATGTCCCGAGCGTATTCGGTTGTTTGTGTGGCTAGCAGCTTTAGATAAACTAAATGCGAATCAGGTAAGTGGTCGCAGACATATGACTTCTAATATCTCGTCAATGCTGTAGTGAATGTTTGGAATCTATTGATCATGTATTGAGAAATTGCATTTTGGCGAAGAGATTTGGATGGCATTGAGAGTGAATGTAAGACAACTAGATTTTTTTTAACTCTCAATTCAAATCCTCGTTAAAAAATAATTGTATGTGTGTCGGTGGCAAATTTCAAAGTTCCATGGGTAGTTTTCTTAGTCACGTTGTTATGGGCGCTTTGGAAAAGTAGAAACAAAGCAATTTGTCATGGCATAAAGAGGACAGCTTGTCAGGTGGTTATATGCTGGAGATTTTGCAAGGATTATAGTTACTGCTATGAGTGGACTGATTGCTCAAATATCTCAAGGACTGAAGTGGGTGCAATGGCAGTCATATTGAACACTGATGACGCTGTAAAATGCAACATGGTTAAAGCTTCTGCTAGGGGATTAATGAGGGACGAAAATAGGGAGTAGGTTGTGGGTTTTTTAATCGTAATCGGCTCAACTAGTAGCTGCAAGCAGAACTCTGGGGAGTTAAGAGTGGGTCTACGATTGGCAAAAATACTTGGTATTGAAAAGCTCATTGTGGATCTTGATGCTGTTTTGGTTGTTCAGTTTTTAAATCGAAACTTGGATGCGTATAATCCTTTTAGAGCGTTGCAGTGATTGTTGTGATACTATTAAGGAAGTGTGGATCTTTGAGATTAGATATATCTTTAAAGAAGGAAATCGTTGTGCAGATCATTTGGCTAATATGGCTCAAAAAGCAGCTTATGGCGTTACTTTGACTTGACAGTCCTCCGAATTGCATTACCCCTTTATTGCAAGCTAATGCTTATGGTAAGGTACTATTTGAATATAGTTTTTATTTTAATTCTCGTGTACCAAAAAAAAAAAAAAAGAGAAAAACATATAGCTATGTTCTAAAAAGTACTGATGCAATCAATCTCAATCAATCTTTCTCCTAATGGCATGGTTCAATCCTGCGTCATGGATCCATTTTATCTATCACCATGACTTTTCTTCTTTGTGTTGCTTTATATTATAATTGTCGGTCACTTAAACAAATCAAGTTTTGGGGATCAACTATCTCTACATCACCTGTCTTTTCATTCGGTAGCTCTAGCTCAGCTCCTTCCAAAAGCCAAGGAGTGGCTAAGCATGTTGGTGTCGTTAGGACTGGAGCTGGAACTATAAGCTGGGCCTTGGCCTTGGAGACGTAGAAATCGATACATGAGGGCGCCTGTAACAGCTCCAATTACAGGAGCCGTCAGATATATCCATATCTTTTCGAAATTTCTCGAAACAATTGCTGGTCCTAATGACCTTGCAGGATTCAGTGATCCTCCTGAAATAGGCCTGCATTAGAAAATAAACAAAGATCGATTATGATAAATAAATAAATAAATAAATAAAGTCTTAGAAAATATTATGTCAATGTTGATTAATTTCAGCAATTGGCCAATGTATAATAAAGGAATTTATGTACCCGGCGATAAGGACTGCAAGCCCAATGGCCATTCCAATAACCAATCCAGACACTGGACCAACCTGCAAAAATTCAGGGTCATGAATCCCAATTTTTAATGCTTTTATTTATTTATTTAATTTGACATACTAGAACGAACTTTTTTTTTCTTGTTTCTAGCTGATACTGGACTATGGTATGTCTAAATCCCTAAAATATAATATTAATATACACCTCAATAAAACTAAAATATGGCAGTTCGCTTACAGATTGTGATTGTTGAGTCACTGCTGCAACCACAAATACAACAATGAAATTGGCAATGAGCTCCACCCAGAAGGCCGATTGGCAGCCTTGGCCAGGCTGGGTTACCATAAGATCTGATTTTATGCCATAGACAAACTCTCCCATAAATGTTGCCAATACAGACCCCACAATTTGCGCCAATATGTAAAGTGGTACCTGTTAAAAAAAAAAAAAAAGAACGAAAAGAAAAGAAAACGTGGAAGAATTTCATGTTTGGAACCTAAATTAGTGAACGGAACTCCTAATTAGTAGAAAAGGGATTATTAAAGCACACCCTGGACCAGGGAAAATAGCCAAATGCTGCAATGGCTATCGTGACTGCAGGATTAACATGGGCACCTGATATGCATCCTATGGAGAAAATCACAACCACAATTGTTAACCCTGCCGTAGCGGCATACTCGAGCAGAGCTTCTCCACCTCCATTAAGCTTAGTGCTTGCTATGATCCCGCATATGCAAAACATTAAAATAAAAGTCCCCAACATCTCAGCCAAAATCTGCATATGTTCCAAGCAAATTCAATTTTTGATTAGTACTAAGCATTTTGATGCAAGCTAAGAAAGTGTAGAACCCAGAACTAATAGCATTTGAACCCTTGTAACGGGAGGAAGGAAAAAAGAAAGAAAGAAAAAGAATTAATTACCATTAAAAAATGTTGATAGAGCAGTGTTTATTTTTTGCAGTTAAGAAAATCGAATTCGTTAATCAGAAAATCTATAAGATCCTTCAAGTTGTCTGGTTATCACCATCTCTTGGAGCTTTTTCTCCCAAGAATTGTCTGGCAGAGTTCAGGTTTGCTTTATGATTTATTACTATTCTAAGGAAGGCTGAAGTAAATTATTAGTGTATTCCTGAAAATTTGTTGGTCAAACAAGTCTAGCTCTTTCATAGTTTTACAAGGCAGGGTGGAGATATTATGGCTCCAATGTACATATAGCAGCTCACTTAAATAATGCAAATTACAATGTTATAACTATTATTTTGTAGTTTTGGTTCTCTACTCTAATCTTTATTATAATTGACCAGGATAATATTTATTATTTTTATAGTTGTGATAAACAAGATACAACAAAAAACACGTTCGTAATAGCAATTTAAATCCCTAATGCCTACTTGCTTACAAAAATTATTGCTTATTTGCTTCCAAGATTCGGAGTGCTAAATGTTAAATTTCAGTTAGTGGTAATTACAGATAAAATTGCACTGGATTATTGGACTGCAAAATGAAAGAGCTGAAGTCAATTGGTAAATTGTAAGGACAAAGTTCTTACCGCCCGGCCAGGATTCAGATCTTTTCCATGCGGAAAGCAGTGAAAACCTGAGTTTTGGATCAAAATATGTCCATTTCCTGACGTAGTAATAGTACTGGATCCCATCTCGTGATCATCTCTAGACAGGTCCCCAATAGATTCATTGTTGGAAATGTTAGGCAATTTGTTCTCTTTGAAAAAATGTTTGATTTTCATGACCAAACCTTTCATGAAAAGCGAACGAGTTGATCTGAAAGACAATTCAGTGTCATCTTGTAGTATCATATAATAATAATAATAATAATAATAATAATAATAATAATAAAACCTATATATAAAGCCTAAAGCCAAGGTGTAAAGAACATGTATAGTAGAAAACCTGAATTATTAATTGTTTCTTGCGTAAAAGTAAAGGGTCATTGATATAGCAAGGGAGAGTTTTTAATATGGTTGAGTTGTTTGTAGTTCACGCAGTTTCAGCTGCTAAAGTGGATGGTGAAAGTTTGAGAAGAAATTGAGGCAATTGTGAAGTTCAACACAATTCTTGTGCTACTCAGGAAAGGGTGAGGGGCGAAGACTAATTTGTGTGTACTTAACTGTTCCACTTCAAATGAGTAACAAGTTTCGAATGTTTGGTTAATGTTAAAACCCCTGAGGTAATATTTGAACTTGTGAACCCTTTTTACTATCAAACTAAACTTGTATTGAAATCATATATTCATCTTTGTGTCCACATATAGAGTGCTTTATTATTATTATTATTATTATTATTATTATTATTACTACGATGAAAACATTTATCAATTTTCACTTACTCATGATGCAAAAGTTTGAGGACAAGAGTAGCCAACTTAGAATTGAAAAATTAGTATATTTTTGGTATTTGAGATTGTCAATGATTGATCACTAATTTCTGAAATTAAAAATTTATCATTTTATCGACAAATCACATGACCTACTTTTCGAGGTCCTATATAGGTTGTACATAGAGGTGTTAGAGAGGCTAGGATCAAGCCTAAGTATGGTATCAACACTATCTATGTTTATCTAAGCTCAACACCACATGAAAAATAGACATCAAATTCTATTTGTAAATGGATAATTCACTCATTTAAATTTGTCCGTATTATTTTACCTAGTATTTTAAAATTTTTTAAAAATTTAATAATTTTCATTTATTAAGATATAAAATATAAATACCATATATTTTAATTTTTACATTATTGTATTTATTTTTTGTATAATATAAATTACATAATATATAAATATAAAAATAATATAAATTATATAATTTAAAAATAAATTGGGTTAAGCTAAGTTCAAGTCTTGCATGTTGGAGCCAAAGCTCCACCTATGTCATCAATAGACTTAAGTTTTTTTTGCTTATATCCATTTTTCATGCTTAATTTTTTTTATCAAAAACCTCTTAAATATTGGACGTTCTTCGTGCTCAAGCAAATAGTTCAGCTCATAACACCTTTGGTTGTCAACAACTTTCACACTGATTGTTTGTGGGTTTAGCAACTTCATGGTAAGGGACGAAGCGGGGGGTACGTGAAAGGGGCTCAGTCCCTTGGCTCTCTAACTTCTTTTATTCTTATATTTTTTAAGATAAATATTGTAAATTTTATTTTGACATCCAAAAATTTATATTTCGATTTCTTAACGTTATCCCTATCATGCTAGAATATAATGTTGTAAACAAAAATTTTATCGAATCTTACCTCTATAAAAATGCCATAAGAGGATCAAGTTTGATGTGTATAATTGAAGATAAAAATTTTTACTAGATTTACAAAATGTTTCCGGGGATTGTTCGTGATTGCACAAAATAGAAGCCAGAAACAGTATCGCCATTATTGTCCCTCTTTTCTATTTCCTTTTTAATAGAAGGAATGCAAATATTAATCCATGCAGAATTATATTTTCCTAATCCGAGTCCTACAAACCTTACAGTTTTTGCCAAATAGATATAATTTCCTGGAGTATATAGTCAATATTTGAACTTTAATTAGTCTTTTATGCATTCAAATGAACGTGAATGA
Source organism: Adansonia rubrostipa (assembly GCA_038381775.1). Taxonomy (NCBI): domain Eukaryota; kingdom Viridiplantae; phylum Streptophyta; class Magnoliopsida; order Malvales; family Malvaceae; genus Adansonia; species Adansonia rubrostipa. The sequence continues at coordinate 16,737,373 of JBBYHM010000027.1, read as the reverse complement.
TTTAACACATAAAATATATTTCATAAATAAAATTACTACATTAATTAAATTAAATTTAGTTTGTTTAGATGTTAACCAATATTTTTTGGCAAGAGGACCACTTAGAGTGTGTTTAATTTAATCTTCAATATTTTAAGTTTTTTAATATTTTTCAATGATTTAAAATTTGAAATCACTTGATGGATAGTTTTTCATTGAAAAAACATTAAAAATCTTTGGTTACTAAAAATTACTTTATATAAAATTTGTTATTTGTTTGCAACACTACAATACTAATTTCTTTTTTATAATTTATTATTTCCATTTGTAGAGGGATCTTTACAAAAATAAAAGGAAACATTGCAAATAAATAAACGGAATTTGTTGAAAGAAGTGGAGAGAAAGACTAAAGCAAACACCCAAAATGTTTAGTGCAAGGGCAAGTGGTGGTTGGTAAGGTGAAGGAAGTAAATAGATGGTGGAGCAGGGCTAAATAGGGTGGAGAACAAGACCGAGAAAGGAATGAGAGAAGAAAGCTACGTAGAGACAATTGGAAAGAAAAAGTTCTGTCAAAATGCCAAATGTCACTAAAAGAGTTGAGAATATTGTCTGAAGCATTAATATTTTGTTCAATGGGGATTTTAGATTATTTGTGAATAACGAATAATAGTTCATTATTTGTTTTAAAAGAAAGGGAGGAACATTCATGCTTCAAAGAAAGGTTAAGAGGCGACATCTTAACCATCTTCATATCCGATCCACCAAGCTAAACTCTCCAAAACATCTTAATAATGAAACTAATCCAATATCCCTTCCATATTTTTGGGTTCTTCTATTTTGATGAAATAGTATCAGGTGGAATATCTTCTGTAAAATACTTCTTAGTGGAAATATCTTTTCATGAGAGTGCTATTTTGTGAATGAATTGTTCGATACAAAAGCTATTCTGAATAAAAGTTGTTTTGAATGTGAGCTATTTTGATCAGGAGCTATTCTAAACAAAAACTATTTTGGACATGAGCTATTTTGAGCATGGAATGTTCTGAATAGAAGCTATTTTGAACATGGGTTCTTTTGAACAAGATGCTTCCAATGAAGAACTTACAGTGAAACAATTTTGCTGAATCGGCATTCTTATTGTATCAAATTATCTTTACTAAATGCTTTTACTTGTTCAATTTAGTCCTTGGGAATCCCGACCTTCTAGTTAAGTCCTTGGATATCAAAATTTGATTAGGAAAGAGAGGAGCTACACTTTTATAATAACTCTCGAATTAGGCACAGTTGGTTTAAAGTGGACCTAGACAAAATTAAATGTCTGCAGTTGCCCTTCTATGGACATTGTTGAGGATCAAGAATAGAGCAAAAACTAAAGACACGATTTTGTTTAGGCAATTCATCATTTTTTAAAATAAAATTTAAAAATTAATACCAAGAAAGAAAATGATTTGAAAAAAGTTGTCCTTGAAAGAAAATTATTTGAAAAAAGTTATCCTTGAAAGGAGAAAAGATATCCTCGTGAGGCTTTTGAATGTTTCTTTGATGAAATGTCCTCAAGAAAGGCTTTTGAGATGTCCTTTGGAGAGGCTTTGAAGATTTCTAATAAAATATACATGAAAAAATGTCCTTAAGCAAGGCTTTCAAGATGTTATTCTGATAAAAATGTCCTTTAAGCAGGCATTGAAGAACTCTTATAAAATATCCTTAAGAAAGGCTTCTGAAATGCTTTTCTGATAAAAATGTGCTCTCTGGAGGCTTTGAAGATCTTTGATAAAATATTCTCAAGAAAGGCTTTTGAAATCTTTTTCTAATAAAATATCTTCTAAGGAGGCTATGAAGATCTTGGATAAAATTTCCTTAAGAGGGGCTTTTGAAATGTTTTTGATAAAAATGTCTCTAAGGGAGACTTTGAAGATCTTTGACAAAATATGGACAAAGGCTTCGAAATATTTTTCTCAGAAAAATGTCTTCAAAAGGGATTTGAAGATCTCTGATAAAATATACTATGTTATAATGTCCCTAATGCTAATAAGTATGTCTGACTTAAAAATATTTGATGGATTTGGGGCAACAGAGTGAGAAAAATGTTTCTAGTATTAGGATTAAGGGAGATTATTGGATGAATTGCTCATTCGACTGATCTTTAATGGACAACAAGATGTAACCAAAAACTTGGAGTCGCCACCAATCATTCGGGCTAGGTATGATCAGGAACCCATTAAACCTATTTCCTTAGAGTTGTGAAACTCAAAGTATTGATTTTACATTCTATGTGAACCAGAGTTTAGTAAGCGGGCATAGGAGTTGGTTATGCAAGGAAAAGGATTGGCACCCTTATGACATCCTAAATCGATACCATCTAACCATAAATTATCTCTATCTTGATTGTCTCAGTTTTAAATGTCATTATTTTTATATAATCCCTTTTAATGCTTAAATGAATTTTTAAAGATAATAAACTCAAATTTTTGTACAAATTTGAATTTCACTATGTAGTTTTGGAAGGTGGTAAGACACAGAGTTTTTGTTAAAATAATTTTTTGGATTTAGTTTGAAAAAAATGTTTCGTACTTAGTACTGGATGTTACCGACACAAAAAAAAACCTTGATGGTTTTTAAAACCTTTTATTTGAAATCATGAATGCATAATTGTCACCAGCAAAGGAAACATGATAGCAAGCAATATAGAACATTATGATAAATATTGTGGAAAAATAAAGCAAACAAAGCATGGTAAGGTAGGTTGATCGAGAATGTATTTTATGGTTGTCATTAGTTATCTGGAAATAACCAATAACAACTCAAATACACATTTGGACTCGTAGGATAGTTAAAGCATGGAAATTGAGGTTTAGTTTTAAAAAATCTTAAAATACTTGGGAGATAGACAATCTTAATTTTTGGTGAGATTTTAAAAAATGAGGTTGAAAACCTAGATTAATGAAAAGTTTGGTATTTTTTGAAAACAAGGTTTTTTTGGGTTTTCATTGAAAAGGTATATTTTGGTTTAAAATCAAGGAATTTGTAGAAAGCTTAAAGTGATTTTATTCAAAAATGATTCAGCCTTGTTCTGAGCCTAGTAGGACCCATGCATGAGTTATGGTCCTACTTGGGTGCTATATGAGCTCGTTCCAAAGTATTTGATGCCTTTAAAGAACATACACGGGATGACTACTAATTTAATCGAGTGCTAAAAAGGTGACAACATTGCATTGTTGAGCCTCCTAATTTTATTTTGGGTTGAACATGAAATAGAGAAAACAAAGAACCGATGGAAAGGTAACTTAATGAGATTTGATATCAAAATATTCAAAAAATTCCCAAAAAATCATATTCTGGGAGAAATAATTTTTAAAATTGGACCTAGTTAAGCACTAACAGCAAATGCAAGGGAATTTTGTGCAACATACTTTAAAAAATCATCCTAGACTCGTTCGAACTCAAAAAGTTGCAAATGTTATATGAACAAAAGCTCATCGGAAAGCCAACTCAATGCTCTTTGATAAAAAATCATAGAAAAGAATCATAAAAATATTTTTTGGCTCAAAAATAATTTTTCAATCCAAGTTATGCTGCAGCCAGTGGCCAAAAAAATAGGACTTTACGGTTTTTAGTTTCCTAAACATGAATTTGGCTTTGGATATGTGAATGTCTAATGCTTAAGGACCATGATAGTGGGTTCACAAGTCCATTTAAAGTCTAAAAAAAATTGAGTAACTGAACAACCCATTAGCCATGCTAATTAACCATATTGAACGCAAGACTCACATCAAGGCAATTAATCAAACAGGTAGCAAACAATATTTAGCCTTATTTATTGATGACTCCAAGCATAAAATGCTTGAATTACTCCATGCTTGATAGCATCAAATAGTTAAAATCATGAGTTATTATTAATCCCTTAATTTGGATTAATCATAGGCCACCTTGGGGCATGGCTTTCAAAATCAGATTTGGGCACATATCAAAGAAGCATTTAAGCAAACATATTATGAACAAAATGCACAATAAAAATGTCCTTTAAGCAGCCATTGAAGAACTCTTATAAAATATCCTTAAGAAAGGTTTCTGAAATGCTTTTATGATAAAAATATGGTCAAGGGAGGCATTGAAGATCTTTGATAAAATATTCTCAGGAAAGGCTTTTGAAATCTTTTTCTAGTAAAAATGTCTTCCAAGGACGCTATGAAGATCTTGGTTAAAATATCCTAAAGAGAGGCTTTTGAAATGTTCTTTTGACAAAAATGTCTCTAAGGCAGGCTTTAAAGATCTTTGACAAAATATCATGGAGAAAGGCTTCAAAATATTTTTCTCATAAAAATGTCTTCAAGAGGGATTTGAAGATTGTAGACACTTTATTTTATCCGGGCTAATTTTTTAGCAATCTGGAGCATGGATGTGAGAAGGGGCGATGATTGAGAAAAAATATTTTGAGGAGGTCAAGAAGACCTATGGATCATATCAAAGGTAAATGCAAAGATGTGGCATCAAAGGACGTAGTTTAAGGTGTCTGGGGACAAAATATATGAGAAAATTCATAATTTTTCTCGAATGGATTGCTACATGGTTCTCATGTATCGATACAATGCTTCAACATGTCAAAAATTTGAAATTTCCCCATTTGTATCAATACAACATGTAAATGTATCGATACACGAGCTTCTGTATTGATACAAGAGCTCATGTATCGATACTAGGCCATGCCAAGACCAAGACATGCATTTTGTAAAGAAATATATTGATACATATCAACATGTAATGATACAATGGTTCACAGTATCGATACAATGGTTCATAGTATACAATGATCATTGTATCGATAGAATGTTCTTTGTATCGATACACTCAAGGTTTTTATACCAAATGTATTGATACATTCTATAATGTCTCGATATATACGACCATTTTCCACATTCTGAACATTTTTTACTTGTCACCATTGATCCAAAACTCGATTTTAAACAAAAAGAAGAACCAAGAGAATTATGCTTAAAGTCAAATATTTCATCTTTTCCATCATTTTCACTAAGTAGTTCATCTTTGTATAGGATTAATTCTTAATATTTTTGTATTCTTCCTTTTGTATCTTTAGATATATATTTCCTTTGAGGCAAATTTCTTGCAAACACCTAACATTTAAAAGTTCTATTTGTTTACACTTAAATTGTTGTAAAAAAAGGAGGTTCTTACTTGGCCATTGAAAAGTACATAAGGTTTGCACTTAGCCTTCAAAAGTTGTGAGAGAGGGTTTTATCTTAGCCACAAAAGATAGAGGGTAGAGGTTTCTATCTTAGCCTTGAAAGATAGGGAGTATAAAGGTTATAACTTGTGTAGACACCTTATTTTGTCCGGGCTAATTTTTAGCAATCTAAGACATGGACGTGAAAAGGGGCGATGATCGTTGCCCGGCAAAAAAGTTTTTTTTAGGAGGTCAAGAATGCTTTTGGATGATATTAAAGAAAAATGCAAAGATGTCCAGGTGTTCAGCGATAAAAGACATGGAAAAATTCATAATTTTGCCTAAATGTATCGATACATAGTCCTTATATGTCGATACAACGCTCCAACAACCTAAAAAGTCAAAATGTCCCCATTTGTATCGATACAATGTGTAAATGTATCAATACATGAGTTTATGTATCAACACATGAGCTCATGTATGGATACTAGGCCACACCAGAACCAAAACTTACATTCTGTAAAGTAGATGTATTGATACATATCAACGTGTATCGATACAATGCTCTATTGTATCGATACAATGTTTGATAGTACCGATACAATGATCATTTTATCGATATAATGTTCATTGTATCGATACATTTGAGGGTTTTTAGACCAAATGTGTTGATACATTCTTCAATGTATCGATAAATGTAGGCTATTTTCCATGATCATGGCATTTTTGTCCACCATTGATCCAAAACTCGATTTTAACTCATTTTTCCATTAGAAAAGATCAAAACCTATATCCAATTACGAATTTGGACTTGTGAATTAATCGAAACATGTTTTGAAGTCTAAATTGGATCATAAAGGGTCAATGTCATATGATCATCCTACTCCTCCTTTGTTTGTTGACAAAGATCACCATTAGCCACCCTACTTGCTGGTATCTAATTTCAGCAATCAAACCAGCCACCCTATGTCAATTACATTGGCAGCAGATTGCTTCCTACAGCCACCCCATAGCTATCAGTTGTCATAACTTTGTCCCTTTGAGAAATGACCAAAAACACCTCCAAATTGACTCCAAAATGCTGGTATAAATATGCCATCATTGTCTCAGCTGAAGAATCATTTTTTTTCTAGCCTATTTCAGCTATCCCAACTCATTCACACATAAAAAAAATCCCATAGCCCTTCACTCAGCATCCAAAATTAGCCTTAAAAACTCACTCCTAGCCACTATACACTTTGAAAAATCATCCTCACCCATAGAAGCCTTTCTTTCTCTCACGTTTCTTGCTAATTAACAGCAAGAAAAAAAGGGGAATTTAGGCCATCTCTACTGCTCCAACCATTTGACCAAAATTGAAGCTTTGTTGGTATAACTTCCTACTTAATCACTTTTATTTGTGGTTTTTCAGCATCTTCATCATTTTAGTGAGCTTTCCATGCTTTCACCACCCTCTTAGGATTCTCATGCATTATTGTGGCTTTTGGTTGTGGTAGCTTAGGATTTGGATGCCTTGATGCCCCTTTTAATGTGTAAAGTGTCTTATTTTATCCTCATTATTTTTTTATAGCTCTTGTTCATGCATTTTATGCCATATTCATGCATCATGTTATGTTCAATCCATGCAAAAATCCTTAGCCTAGCATATTTGAAGTATGTTTATATGTTAGCTTGCATTTTGCCATGAATCATTGTCATTTTCAGCGAGCTTCACTTTATGAGATGTGTGTATAGCACTTTCTTTGTTAAAACCATTGGTAAAGTTAGCATCCCTATTCATGTTATGTGCCATCCCCTTGTATGTTCATTATCTTTTCCTTGTCTAAGTGCATGTTTGATGGCTGTAAAAAAAAACTAATTTTCAAAACCTCCCCAAGCCAAGCATGTTAACCTCAACCAATAAGGATTGGCATCAACTTAGCATTTTCCTTAAAGTTAGCAAAAAAAAATCTTAGAAAAAATTAAGTTTTCTAGATTTGGAATCTTGGTTAAACGAGCTCAAATCTTCTAATTTTCCAATAAAAATGGCCCTGCACTTGTTCCCAAAATATTTGTGCCTTGTTTTTGAGTTAAAACTTTGAGTGGTATGATAAATGGGCTGTTTAATTGTCCCAAAGTACTCCAGGGCTGTGCAAATGAGTTCGTGATACTCATGCCACTCTTTCCCTTTAGTCACGAATATTCGAATGTTAATGACCTAGTTTGGACCTGAAAACACAGAAAAATAAAAAAAATCCCTTACTTTGCTTTGTCCCTTATTGGTAGCACAACTGTTGCAAATTGAAAAAATCAATTTAAAATCCCAAATGATTTCTCATGAATTTTTTGATATTTGTCTCTCAAAGTGTGTCAAATTATCTTTAAAACTATGTCTTATTCACCCTTGGATCATTCTAGATGAGAGAGTTATGATTTTTCAAATCTAAGCTATCCAGAACCCCTAGAATCAGCAACATGTATTCTAATCGGGCTATTCAAACCCACAAAATGATTTTTCCAACTCCTTTAAACATTTTTCCTAAAGAATTCATGAAATTCCCTTTTCAGGAAGGTATTGTTTGCAATTTTTTGATACCAAACGAGTCAAAGGTGATTTTTCAAATTTTGACACATCCTATCCCTCGTATGCTCTGCCAGTAGCATAATTAATCCAAACATGAAAATTTATTCCCCAGAAAATGATTTTTTTGGATATTGGAAATATTTTTAAATTGACCCTCATCGAGTTACCTTTCTAATGGTAGTTCACCCTTTAAAACCTTTAAACCAGTTTAGAATAAATTTAGAAAGTGGGATAGTGCACTGTTGTCCCTCTATTTTCGGTTATGGTCAAAATTAAGTTGTTTTCCCGAGCTTCATCTCCAGACATTTGAATGTCAGCATATCATCCTGATCAGCCTCGAAAACATGCTTTGACCTCTCATAGGCTCACATCAAGGCTCGGATTTTTTTATACATGTTTACCATCCTCATTCATAATAATTTCTTTTATCAAAAAGCATCAAAATGCTTACTCATTTTTTGAATCACAAAGTTTTGTCAACTTAAGTTTTGTAACTCAACTTCTTTAAAGAGTGTCAGATGTGTCACTTTTAAGGATACTCCAACCCTGACCTTCTAAAGGGATGCTTCAACCCCATTTTTTAGAAATTGTTAAGATTTAAAAATCTTCCTCTGTGAAAATTATTTGTCATCATTAGGGATCTCCAACCCCATCTTTCTGAGGGGATACTCTAACCCTGCCTTTCAACTATAGTTAAATTTTTTTTCTTCCTAGATTTCCATGAACGTGTCAAGAGTCCAGCCCATTTGTATTTTTTAGGAAAAACCTCGTTAATCAAGGAACCTAGATCTATCTCGAAAATTATCGATTCGGTTATTCCTAGATAATCGATGCCTATTGCGAGATAAATTCCAATAGCCCATCCCTTCTTTTTATCATTACATTGAATGGTTCATGTTATGTTACTTCATTCATTGCCTTACTAACGTGATTTCTTTGTGTTGATTATTTGCATTCATATTTTCAAAACATTTCAAGTAAAATTAGAAACGATGTTCCGCATGGATATCTCTTCAGTGCCAAAAATGGAATATTCCATTTTCAAAGTAGGTCATTTTTATTAGAAATGTCTATATTCCCCATCTACTTGGGGCATATATGGGATTAAATCTTTTCATCAATACTTGGATTTGTATTTTTATAAAATTCATGCATTAAAAGAGGGTTATATCAAAATAGTGACGAGTTAAGATCAAAAGAATCGAAATTGAGATAAGACATAACTAGTAAGGTACTGATTTCAGGCATCGTGAGGAGGTTCGTGCCTTATCGTGTGTAACCAACTCCCAAACTCAAATGGTGAATCTTTGTACCATGCAGACCACAGGATCGATGTTTGAAGTTTCGTAACTCAAGAATAGGTTTCAATAGGCACCCGATCATGCCTAGCCCAAAATGATTTGTGGCAACTCCAAGCGGTGGCCACTTTGTGATGGTCATCCGAGACTAATAAGATGAGTGATTTATCTTATGGTCCCCCTACTGTATCACGAGTCAAGAATTCATACTTTTCTTAGTCTCATCACGTTGCAGTTAAGAAGACATTTCCTAGTCATAAAAATATTGTAAGTTATATACACTCATAGATCTACGAGGATCCACCCCGAGGTATGTTATGACAGCTTG
>JBBYHM010000027.1:16704805-16727926 GCA_038381775.1 Adansonia rubrostipa | reverse complement strand
TAGTCATAAAAATATTGTAAGTTATATACACTCATAGATCTACGAGGATCCACCCCGAGGTATGTTATGACAGCTTGGCGACTCTGCTGGGGATAGTATGGAGAGTTAGGCCAATAACTAGCTGTGTCTTACTAGGTTCTTGGTTCATTCGATCTTCGATCATTATTTAAATATGACCTCTTTTTTGTTTTGTCAACTAATCTTTTGTTTGGCATGATTGTCAGGATTATCTTATTTTTGAATAATCATCAATTTAATAACAGTAGTAATATGGGAGTAAGCAAAAAGGTTTGATAGCTTCCCCATCACACACCATGCACTTGCATGTGCATTAGAGTCCCGCCAAACTCCATGGCAAGGTTATAACCCAATCATTAGGAGGAAGTGAGCTATCTACCTTCGTGAGTAAGCCTCCATTTAGGAATAGCAATAACTTCCCGGATGTAAATTACTTATGTCTTTTGTGAGTAACCTTTTGCATTTGCATAGGGAAATACATCCACTGGATTAAACTCGTTCCGCCAAACCCACGATGGGCTTTGGATCGGAGTGCCTCAACTGTTCTTATCGAACAGAGGAGTAATTCAAATACTTATTTAGACATTAACTTACACCTCATATAGTGAGCCCTACGAGCTAAACTATGCCAAACAATAAGTGACGGTGAGCATAAACCATCGTTCACGATGTCTTATGCTGTAAGCCATTATGCTGTCTGAGTCATGGCTTAGTACGCATTCGTACTAGTAGTGATAAACAAGTATTACAGCCGGTCGATTATTTTTCTATAAAAATAAGATATTATACCACCTCACAAAGGGCAAGTTGCATCTGGACATGTTGATACACTGCCTATTTCTCATCTTACCACCTTGGTTGAGACATGTAATGAATATTTTTTTTTGATGTTCTTAAATTCTTTAATTCCTTATATTTGTCTCTTATACGTTTCACTAACTTGTTTTTCCTTTGTTTTATCTCTTGGAACATACATCATCTCATCATAACTATCATGACTATCATTATTTTAGGGTAATTATTCTGGTTCGGTGTTCAGCAAGGGGCATCATTTATGGAGCAAGAGCTCATGTCCACTATCGAGTCCTTCAAAATGTCAGAACATGGTTAGAAGGTCGCCAATGTCAAGACAGGGATATTCTAAAGCCTGATTATGTCTAAAAAATGCATGAAGAGGTTAAGATCAATTTTTGTCAGAATGATTGTGGGGAATTGAAGCACATTTGGGATAGTAACAAGAAAGAAGCCTTCACTAAAAAGTACGAGGATACAGCTCTCTTACTTTAAGTTAGTTGGATGACAGCTTGTTACGAGCAGTGACATAGTTCTGGAATCTGGCCTACCAATGTTTCAATTTTAGCCAACAAGATTTAGTCCCTATCTTTGATAAGTACATAGCTCTGCTCAACATAGAAAGGGCCAAGTTAGACTGGATTTACTGCAAAGTGCTAACGTCTCCTTCATTCAAGAAAAGGTTTAGGCAAGTCCTTAGGGCCATAGAAGCATGGGTTAATAGTCACGTCAAGGTAAAAGGGAGCAACGGATGCATCTCTTGAGCTAGCTTAAAAGAGGCCATGGTAAATCTTTCTGATCAAAAGCTTGTTATATTCTGGAAGATTCTGGGTTATGTAGAGGCAGCAGTCACACATTTTTTTTCTAGCCTATGTTGCAACTTCAACCTTGCTTCCACCACCATCGCTGAAACCATCTGCACCTTCAGCTTTTGTAAAAGAACAGGAACAAGAAGTTTTATTGGGTGTGCCTCATTGCTCCAAATATGGCTCTTAGGTCATCTTTGTGTTAGAAAAAGGAAAGCTAGGCAAAATTTCTTCTTCAAGATCAATTCTCTTTCCACAGCGTTAGAGGAAGAATGTCATCAAGATAAGATAGAGAAACATTGGGTCAAGGAAGTACAAAATGTCAAGGATAAAGAAATCACATGGAGAGCCCTATTGGTGTTCCCTCAGTCTATTATGTATAGACGTAGAGACTACACTTGTGTACTACTCCCAGGATTATAGGGAAATACCAGTTATGCTCCTCTTTTGGTATTGCGTCAGTTTCAATGCCAGCAAGCCATCATATTCTTTGAAGACTTAGGACATTGGGATTTGGAATATAGAGAGTAATTATAAAGCGAAAGTCTAGTTAGCTTTCCAAGCTTGGAAGAAGATCTATTGTATGGAAAGATAATAGAAAGGAAGCCCCATCACTCCTGGATACGAAGAACGGAGACTTTACTATATCAATGACTCATTTCCACCACTCAACTCTGAGATATTACAATCCCAATAGAAGAGCCACCTTATGAGATCGAGCTATTTAGAAAAAAGTTCAAACAAGAAAAGGCATCCTTTGTCGCAGAAATCTCTTAACTTAAGGAGGAAAAAGGCCAGCAAGAGATGGATATCTATCTTAGGACCAGTGAAATAGATCGAGTCATTAAAGAAAAGGATCACCTCAAAGATGACCTCGAAAGCCTAACTAAGGATTATGTGGTGCTTCAAAAAGCTAATCCCGTCATATTGGTAAGACATCAGTCGAATAGGAAGTGAAAGTTGCCACTCTTAATCGTGAGTTGAATCAGCAAAAAAAGGAAGTTAGAACCAATAAAGAAAAATTCACAAGAGCATGAGCTCTTGCCTCCACCTTCCAACGAAGAAATCAAAGACTTAAAACCCAAATATGGGATGCGAAAACTGCTTGGGTTAAAAATAAAGTCTCATTCATAGAATCTAGAAGTTAGGGCAGTCTTTTTGGATTCGTCGAGGTTATATCAATTAGCTAACAATGACCTCCAAGTAATGCAAACTAGAGTGGTAGCAACAATCACTACCAAGTACAACATCAACACCTTATTGAACAAGTTCAAATGGCTCAACGAAAGATGGATGACATGATTGAGGTAGCTCGGTCCATAGATGAGACATTATACCTATCGAAGATCGTGAGCAGCAACTTTTAGGCTTTCTTGATCATGTGATTACATAATGTAATCATGTTAGATATTTTCAGATGTAATCATGTTGCAAGAAAAAACCTTTTTATGGCTCTATGAATGATGTTATTTGACAAAGCTATTCTAGGAATCAATTATCTCAAATGCATATGCACATTTAATTTCACTATTTTGTTCATATACTTGCATTAATCATTCATTATCTAAACTCATCATTGCATCATAAACACTCATCAATAAATAAATTTTTAAGTGAAAGTCTAATATGGGAATTGGGCCATAAAAGTGAAAGCGATTTCGAGGTCAATTAAGAAAATGAAAAGTAACATCCTGTATCACTACAACACACGATGCCATAAATAAGTCCTAAAAAGTGATCATGAAGCTCGTATTGAGCGACTTGAGCTAATGGTTAAGGAATCATAAGACCAGATGCTCTATTAGAAAAGGGAAATGTAAACTTAAATTGCAAGACTTATGGAACTAATGACAATCTTCGTGAAAGAAAAATCGTAAGCCAGCGCTGCCAACACAAGGAATAATCTTCCGAACACTGAAAGTCTCCCTACCAATAATCCAGAACCCACCCAAGAAGAAACTAGACAAGAATAGCGGCCTGCTCCTACACCTACTTTTGAAGATCTGCCAGTCATCTGCGACAAGCCAATTCATTCTTAGTACTCAAAGGGTTAATGCAAGAGTTTCATCAGCTGATTCGATAACCCTTGATCATGAGAAACTAGAGAAAATAAAAGGTCAAAAATCCACCATGACTATAGAAGAAATGAACAAATTCTAACTACTAGAAAAATGCCTCTGAGTTATTGAAAAGAGTGGTAAGTTCAGAGCTCTTAACATGAAATCATTTTTCTTAGTGTCTAACCTCGTCATTCCCTCGAAGTTTAAGGCTACAAAGTTTGAAAAATTTAGTGGAACCACTGACCCTTCCATCTATGTCCAAATGTACCTACGAAAGATGGCTGGGTATGAGAAAGATGAAAAGCTTATTATCCATTGTTTCCAGCACAGCCCTACTAAGGCAGCGACTGAGTGGTATATCAAGCTAGATAATGGAAAAATCTAATCATGGGGTCGAATTAGCTAAAGCCTTTCTAAACCAATACCAGCATATGTCAGATTGGGCATTGGACCTACTTTCCCTAATGAATTTTAAGAAAAAATCCGCTGAAAGTTTCAGGCAATATGCCTAAAGGTGGAAAAAAAAAGCAGCCTTAGTACAGCCTTCCCTTATAGAAAAAGAAATGACAGCCACTTTCATTCATACCTTACATGCTCCTTATTACAAGACGCTTATAGGAAATGCCACCAAGAAATTCATAGACCTAGTCTTTTATGGAGAAAGGATTGACACAACCATTAAGAGTGGTAGAATGTTTGCCGGGAAAGCATCTGGATGGAGCAAGAAGCCTATTGCTAGTAAAAAGAAGGAAGGAGAGGCCAATGCCATAAGTTATGCTAGCTCATCTTAGCCAAAACAATGTCAAATACCTGACCCTCTCTACCCAAGCACACTTTATTCTTGACCTATCACAATACCCCCTTAGCCAATTTATGCCATAACCTACAACCCATCCTTTGCAATCACATCAAACCCATCACAAAGCAACCCTCTATAAGTTCACTAAAGTACCAATCAAACAACTAATAATTCACCTGGCAATCGAGATGCAAATCAACAAAGATAACATTTTGATCCCATCCCTATGACCTATAAGGAACTTTACCAAACCTTGTTCTAAAATCATTTAATGGCCCCAATCATGTCCCAAAAATGAAGCCACCATATTCACAATGGTATAACCCTAATGCCCACTATGAATACCATGCTGAGGCAGCAAGGTATGACACCGAGAATTGTATATCTTTTAAATGAAATGTGCAAAATCCAATTGGCTTAAAAGTTTTATAGTTTGGGATGAACCAAAGACCAGATATTGCCGCTAATCCTTTACCAAACCACACTGAGCCAGCTGCAAACATGATCAGCATTAAGAACAAATATGAAGTTAAGACAAGCATAGAGGATGTAAGGATGCCAATGTTTTTGGTCTGGCAAGCATTGATTCAGGTCGGATTGCTTAATGTAACAGAAAAATTTGAAGATAATCTGGACAACTTCTGTGACTTCCACATAGTTATAGGTCATACCCTATAAACATGCAAGGAGTTTGGTCCATGGTTTAAAGAATGATGAATGAAGGGTAGATAGAATTATATCATGAAACCACACATGATGTTGAACCAATCAACATAATGGGAGACGAAACCACACTGCTGCCTTACAGGGAAAATTGACCCTTCATTCTTTATCGCAAGTCAAATCTCAAGGTTAATTTTTTGACACCTACACCGAAGTTAGTTGTCGAGGTACCTAAACTATTCCCGTAGAAAAGTAACAAAGTTATCCCAAAGAAGTACAATAATCAAGTAGTGATGATCGAAGAACTAACTGCCATAACTACTATAATGGAACTGTCAGGAGTTTTACAAGGAAATTTACCTTAAGTTTTGTCATATCAAAAAAAAAGAGATTTTTAGCCATATTAGCTTTGAATTAATCTTAGTTTTGATATAACTAAAACTTAAGCTTAATTAGCTTGTGTTTTAAATGTTTCCAAGATTAGTACTTTTTCATGAAATATTTTGTAAAATTTTAAAAAATACTAGAATTTGTTTTAAACTCCTTCAAGCACTCAAATATTTGTTTTTAAAATATACTTTTATATGAAACACTTTTTAGATAAGTTTTACATGTTTTAAAGTCATGAAAAACATCTTAAAATTGATTTTCATATGAATGTATCGATGCACTATATGGACATATCGATACAATAGTTGGCAATAGCTAAATAATATTAAAATGTAAAAATCACTATTCATGTATCAAGACAGATTGTTCTGTATTGATATAGCACTATTCTGTACTGAGATAAATTTTCCATATCAACATAGCATTGTTCAACGATCATATTTTGGACTGTTAAACACAATGTATTGATACCCACTTAATTAGGATCAAAGGCATGGGAACAACGAGGAATGACATTTTAAAGGCTCAAATGGCTATATTCCTCCACCAAATATCCCCAATGGCTATAATCATGATCAAGGCTATATATATGCCTCTCTAATACCTTCAATAAGAAGAAGAACCAAGAGAATTATACTTAAAGTCAAATCTTTCATCTTTTCTGTCATTTTCACTAAGTAGTTTATCTTTGTATAGGACTATTTCTTCCTATTTTTGTATTCTTCATTTTGTATCTTTAGATACATATTTCCTTTGAGCCAAAATTCCTATAAACACCTAACCTTTAGAGGTTCTATTTGTTTACACTTTAATCCTTATAAAAAGGGGAGGTTCTTACTTAGCCATTGAAAAGTAGAGAAGGTTTCTACTTTGCCTTTAAAAGTAGTGAGAGAGGGTTCTATCTTAGCCACAAAAAATAGAGGTGGAGGTTTTTATCTTAGCCTTGAAACATAAGGATTGTAATATACCTTGTCCTTGAAAGGTAGACAATTCAAGTTAGTGAATTATGGACATCCAAGGTGAGTGAGGCTGAGATAGAGGACGTAGGTAATTGAGACTAATCTCTTTAAATGTTGAGTTTGCTTCTCTTTCTTCTATATTTAATTGTTTATTTATATTCACTAACTTGCACTCTAAAATTTATTATTTAGATTTCTCAATTATACTTATCAAACTTTTGATTTACCAAAATTTTGAAAAATCAATTCACCCCCTCTTGATTTCATTCAACACTAAAAAGTCCTAACAATGGGCATAAAAACTTAATCAGCATTAAAAAGACATTACAGAAAGTAAGTAGAGAAGTACTCGAATTTCCTCAGGATCTTAGGCAGAGATTGTAGGGGAAATCAGGCTTATGCTTACCAAGATAAACAAAAAAAATTAATCATAACTAAACATACGCAGTGAAAAGTAAATAGAGAAGTACATGGTTTTCCTTAGGATCTTAGGTAGAAATATACATGTGATTGAATAACAACTTAAAACATAGATTTGATAGAAATCATACTTGCTTAGAGAGTCATAACTCTAAGCGTGCCTATCCTGCACGAATGCACCATATATTGATTACTACAATCTTTTCTTAAGGCTAGAAGTAGTCCAAATGTTCTACCTTTAATGGTGATCCACATAGCTGTCTATTAGAGTCTTTATAATGTTTGATGGATTTTCAGTGATAGCTAGAAAGCTTTTTAAGCCTCAACTAAAAGATATTCAACTAGCATGTTTAGATCACTTAGAACCATGTTTATGCTAAGACACCCTTAGAAAACTACTTGGGATTATGACAACCCTTAACAGAAATAGGGAGGTTGGAGCTTAGGATTTTTTTTGGATGCTACAATAAACCAAAAAGCCTTAATAATGTATTTTAAATACACCTTGGGCTAGGTTAAGCTTGACTAATGGGTTAACTAAGCCCATTACTAATATACCTAGAAAGTGGCGCCACATTGGAATGTTTGTTAAAGTCCAATTAAAACTATTTTAATTAATGTCCAAGATTGGGCCTTAGTAGTAACTTATTAATATTTTTAGCCCAATAGCACACTAGAGGTAACTATTCCATGTGCCAAGCCCATTAGCAAGCATAACTTGGAGCAGTTAGAACTAAACTCTCTTGACTTGATAATTAAGGCTTTTGGCCTAACACCTAAATTTATATATTAGATAATTTAATTGATAATTAAATTTTCTAACCAAGTAACACAATGTTAACTTCATGTAAATAATATTAAATAATTAATTAAATGATTATCAAGTAATTATTTAATTTTCTAAATACAATTTTTGGCTTTATTTAATATTATCCCTAAAACTATATATATAGATTGACATTATCTTTCATTCTATCTTTATTTTCATATTAAGACAACTCCAATTAGATTTTATAATTCTAATTTATGTCTTAAATTATTCCTAGTTGAAATTATTGTCACGACATGCCCCTCTTTTCGCATAGCATGCTGTGAATAAAACGAAAGGGAGAAAAAATTTGCCTTTGGATCTTCCCTTGATTGGGATTTGAATTAGGCATGATAGAGTAAAAGTCGAGGGGTTGACCGTTGGACAAATCACTCATCCAACTAGTCTTGGATGGCCATTATGAATTGACCATGACTTAGAGTCGCCATCGATCATTTTAGGCTAGGTACTACTGTTAGGGTCATCATCGATCATTTTGGGCTAGGTATGACTGGATACCTATTATAACTATGATTTCGAGTTATGAAACTCAAAACACTAATTTTACAAGCTGCATATGCCAAAGTTCATTTTAAAAGTTGATTATTCATGGGAAAGGATTAACACACCCATGGTGCCCAAAATTAGTACCATTTAGCCATAAATTATGAAAGTCTAGGTTTTCCTTGATTTTTCATGTGATCATTATTTATATGTAATCCTCTTTTTATGAATGAAAATTTTTAAAAATTAAATTTGGTTTTTTATGATAAAAGTTTAATTAATATCTCTCTATTCAACTTAGAAAGGAGGAGAAACATAAAGGATTTGGTAGAATAAGATCTAAATTAATTTAGAAGAGGATACTCTACGTTAATCACCAGAGAGATACTGACATAGAACATGACCTCAGGTTTAATGAAATTTTTTTTAAAAGAATGAATGCAAATCATTATCAAAAAGAGAAATGGGTTGTAAGACATAAAGAAATATAATAAAAGTTGCATTAGAGATGAATACACGAAAACATAAAAAAGAAAAAATGGTCAGGATGTATCTCATAATTGACATCAGTTATTGAGGAAAAAACTTAGATTGACAATTTTGAGATATGTTTGGATTCAATGGTCATCTTAAGCATGAAAATTTTGATAAAAAGGTCCAAGGAAGCCCAGAGGAGAGAAAATTTAGAGTTTGGATGTATTTTTGAAAAGTGAGGTTTAAGTATCCCCTCGGAGGAAATAAGGTTTGAAAATCCCTTAAAAAAAGTACGAGTAGAGTATCCTTTCAAAAAAGAGGGGTTAGAGTATTTGCTCGAAAAGAATAAAGATTTTGAATGATTTTTTTGAAAATTAAAATTTTTATTTTTTTGGAGCAATAAGATTTTAAAATGGAAAATCAAAATTTTATGTTTTTCTAAGAAAAGGCATATTAATTTCAAAAAACATTTTTTAGGTTTTGATCTGAGCCTAAAAGAACCTACGTTTTGACTCATGACACCATGGGAGAAACCATTGAATATATTTTGAGTGATTACAATGACTAGAAAAGATGGTTTAGGAAAATCTGAGTAAATTTTCTCCAGTTTAGCAAAAACAGAGGACAACATCACATGGTCCACTTTCCTAAATTTATTTTGGTTTGGTCCGATGGTTTCTAGTGGCAAGAGAAGTATAATTAGAATGTAACTCGATAAGGATTAAGGTAAATATTTAAAAAATCCTAGAAGATTGCTTTCTTGGTGGAATTAATCTTTGAAACCAGATCTGATTTAGCATTAACAAAAAGTGTTAGAAAAAAAGAGTAGTGAATTTTTAAAAATCACCCCAGACTTATTCAGAATCATTAAATAGCAGACAATACCTTTTCAAAAAGGAAATTTTACAAACTTGTTAAGAAAAATTTTTTAAAAAAATCTAGAAAAATCATTTTCTAGGTCAAAATTGCCCATGCAGAATGTGGGTCGCTGATTCCAGAGGTTTTGGATAGTAGAGGTTCGAAAAATTATATCTTCCACATCCAGAATGATCCTAAGGAAAACGAGATATCATTGCTTTTTCCAGGAAAATGCTAGAAAATGAAAAAATCATTTTATTTCTAAAAATAATTTTTTAAATAGGGATCACCATGCTATTAATACCAAATGGGAGATTTCTTCGGGTTAAGGTTTTTATGGTCACCTGTCAAGGTGTCAGACATACGAATATCCAATCATTGAGATCCATGGCAATAAATTAATGGACCAATCCAACTCTCATAGAATAGGCTACCAAACTATCCACTATCTATGCCCATAGTCAAGATAGGCTTAAATAAAGCTTAAACTAAACACTTGAAAGTATTTTTTATTTTTGATTAAAAACATAACTATTTGGCCTAATAAGGCCATGATTCCAAATTTATGCTTGATATATCTCCAAGATTAGAGAAGCAACATATCGAAAACCTTAAATCTATGCTAATCCCTATTTATTGAGGTTAGTATAGACTTAACTTAGGGTTTTCTTTGGAAACATATATTTACAATTATCATAGAGGCATTTCAACAAACATATGATGAACTGAACTAAGTGAAGACTTCAATTATGAACCACTCAAAATAGCAAACTATCCATGCACTTTAACAAAGAAATCACAGTGAAAATGCATCCCAAGGTATGGTCAAGATTAAAATATGCTTGGCTAAGTATTCATATAGGAAATAAGCATATTGAGATAAAGAAAAGCATGGCAACAATGCATGAGCAAGGGCTGTTTTATTGTCAACAACAAATATGGCATTCTAGCTTATCAAAACATCATTGAAGCACTAAAAAAGTCATCAAAATCCTAATGCTACAATAAACAAAGCCATAATAATGCATGAAAGCCTTAATCGGGTCACAAAAACATGGAAGTTCACTAAAATGATGATGATGATGAACAAAACCAGAAAATAAAATGAAGAAAAGATAGCAGATATACCCTAATGGAAGCTTGAACTCTTAGCTATCTTTAAATGCAATCCAACAACTTTTATCTCACTTTTTTCCTTTTTTTTTTTTGCTACGGATTAGCAAGAAAAAAAGGAAAAGAAAGAGCTTTTGGTTATGGTGGCTATATAGAAAAGTTTTTAGGCTGAAGATGAGGGAAATGAGAGGTTTTAAAAGGTTTTTAGAAGAATGGAAAGGGAGCTATGGGACTTGTGTTTTTGGGAGAGCTTGAGGTTTTTTTTAGTCGATGGTGTGAAAAAGTTTATGTCTTAGTGAGTAAAAATTGGATAATATAATGAATAGTTTCAACCACTAAGATGACCTAGAAATAAGGGCATTATAAGACTTTTGGTATGTCCAATATGATAACTCATTGTACCAATGTGATACCTTTAAGCATTTGATTGGTTAATCTTGATTCTTGCAGGCAAAAAAAATATGCATTAGATGATCAAATGAGTAATCTTAAGTTTATCCTTCATAAAATCAGGTTTTCTCATGAAATACCTTATGCCAAGCTCAATAGGCCTTTACAAAATATGTTAATCCATGTTTAGAGCCCAAAAATTAAATCCACATGATTTGAGGCAAACATTGTAACCAAATTTGAGTTTTGAAGTCATGGTACAAACTGAGGAAAAACATCTCAAAATAGGCCAAAAATAGCCTTATATATTGATACATTAAGCTTTGTATTGATGCATTGAGCAAATAAACCCAGAATGTATCAATATTTTGAATTTGGTATCGATACAAAGCATGGTGTATTGATACAAGCAAGCTTGTATCAATACTAAGCTTATTGTATTGATAGATGCAGTCTTAGCTCGATACTTATTAGTAAAAAATCATGATTTTAGTAATGACATAACTCTGTATCGATATAAACACCTTTGGTATTGATATTGCTTTTCAAGTATCGATACCATGCCCTTTGATATCAATACAATTAGCAAGATTTTGGAACTTGAATAATGTAGAGCCTTCTATTGCTACCATAAACCTATATATTGAGACATGCTTACAAAAATAGAGATTTTTCTTACTTTTAGCTCTCCAAACTCTTTACCTTAGCTGAGAATAATGGAACCTGGACCTGTGCTTCTTTGAATGACCTTAATGGTACCTTGGATGATGACTTCTGATGCTTTGAATGTTAGCCTAAATAAAATATGGTGTCAGTAGTTGCCCCTCTTTGGCCATTACTAAGCATCAATAATAGGGCAAAGACAAATAGACTCTATTTTATCTACGGTACAAAATTGCCTTATAAGTGCTTGTGTGAAAATAGAGATCTAGTATTACACTGAGATAGGTAGAGTATGTTGGCAGCGGTTCTGACTGATAAAAAAATAAGTTGTGTAAGGTTTGACCTCCTTATTAGGTTTGTAGTTTCTTAGATTTGAACCCTAAAAAGGTGCCAACTAGTGTGGGCCTTAACTTGATAGGCATCTAGCTCTTCGTGGACTGACTTGATGGACTTAGGTAAGCATCTAGCTCTTTGTGGACTAAGGTAGGTAGACATCTAGCACTTAGGTGGACTGAGGTAGGTAGGCATCAAGCTCTTTATGGATTGAGGTAGGTAGGCATCTAGCCTTTTATGGACTAAGGAAACTAAGCATCCAGCATCAAGCTCTTTATGGATTAAGGTAGGTAGGCATCTAGCCTTTTATGGACTAAGGAAGCTAAGCATTCAGCTCTTTATGGACTGAGAAAAGTAGGCATCCATCTATTCGTGGACTACAAGGGAAAGGGGATCTAGCTCTTTGTAGACTAAAAGTAAAATGGTATCTAGCACTTTATAGACTAAATAACATGAGTTTATGTATCTTTCGTTGATGTCTTTTAGATTTACAAGCTCATGAGATCAGGGATTCTTACTTGAGCCTTTTGGGGCTTTTCCAAAATAGGAATTTGTACCTAAGGTTCTTTATTGGTTTGACTTTTGTAGGCAAAAGTTTATACTTGAAGGATGTTAATTATTGTATAAATGATGCATGACAATGTAAATGCAAGTTTAAGTGATGCAAAGGTGATCATTTTAAAAGGCTATCCGACAATTGGCTTTAAAGTTTTGAATTACCTTCCATCTTTGAGTCTCATCAGGTGTCTTGTGTTCTAAGGCTCGCCAACTCTACTTTCAATGCTTGAAAGTTTTTTTTATTGGAAAAACTGATTAGAGGCATAGTAAAATTTAAAAATTTTTAAATCTGAGTGTGTTAAATTATGTTGTTATATACAATAAAACCATTTTAATCAGTTACTTGAATTGCAGATATGAAGATGTTATCCAAGAATTCCTAGATTTGTGTGAAAGCTTTAGCCAACTAGCCTTTTGCACTATTCTTCAATTCTCAGATAGTAGAGTGTATGGGCACTCTTTGTCTTTATCAACTCCAGATTTGTATGCTTTTATTCTCCTTAATGAACAGCTTATGCCACCAAGTTTAGAATCACGAGATGTTGTGGTTAGAAACCTCCAAATGTGGCACCAAAGTCTAAAGCAAAACACTAGGCATAAGCCTCTTATTTACATCAGATAACAAGGTAGCTCAAATTTTAGTTTTAATTAAAATAATTATTTTATTAATTCAATAAAAAACCCATATGTGGCGTCAATCCGAGTATGGGTGCCCACTATAATTTGGGTTAAACCTTAATGTCCATAGACAATGTTTTGGCCTAAATTTATTTGATTGAATTTAGCTTGTTTAATTTGAATACTAATTAACTATGATTAAACTGTTAATTTTATTTAGCCTGATAAATTTTCATAACTTTAATTTTAATTTGAAATAAAATCATGACAATTTTGTTCGAATAAAATAATTATGTACTAATTATTGAAATAAAATTAATTGTAATAAAATAACTATTTTAATTGTAAATTAAAATAAATAAATAAAATAATTTTTTAAAAATTTATTTGGAATATTATTCATATTTAATCTATAAATAAATATTTAAACAAGACTTAATAGATATAAATTAATTATATAAACAATTAATTTTCCATATCTATTTAATTTAAATTAATTCTTATATTTATCAAAAGATAACTATAATTAATTTAAATTACTAATTCTTATCTAAATAAATATTAATCAAATTAAGTATATATTCTAAATAAATAATAGCAAAAAATTGTTTTCATTTATTTATTGAAGAAACATGTCCACACTTCTGAAGTGACTGAATCTGGTGTACCATTTTACGATATTAAAAATCTTTGCCTTTGGATTTTCCGATCAATAACCAATCATTAAGGAATTATATTAAGCTAGTGGAGGGACCAATTAGACATATATAATCAGGCTTTAATAATCTATGTATTAATTATTCTATTTCGAATAACTAATCACATAATTATTAATCTCGGAGTCATAGCACTAAAGACCTGAGACTGCATTCCGAATCATTACTGTATTATGTGAGTTTTATCGATAGCCTTTTAATCTAATGAACTTGTCATTTGTGTAATACCCTCATGTGATATCTGTGATTAACTTAAGATTAAAAGTTCGCTTTACCTCCTTGATCACCTTATCTTAAAGTTCCATTATACTCTCCATGTGAAAATGATTTTCCACCATATATGAATAATTTATCATTTGGCATGCAAATGACTGAGGCCTTGTCCATCTTCACTGTACCGTATAATGCTTTTTAAGAGGATCACCTTAACTCTTTATGGGAGATATGATTCTAGATCTATGAGTAAAGCTCACATCGACTATAAGTCATACGCCCAAGGAACCAGTCTAGTAACTTACAACTTTAAGACGCTTTAGCCTTTTGAACGTCAAAGCATACAAGTTTTACACATGGAGTCAATTACTTAATTAGGATTAAGGTAATTACACAATGAACATCAAAAGTGAATTAATCTATGTAAATAGACTTATTGAGGGATTAATTGCACTTTTTCCAATCCGATATATCAACAGTTCTAGGTGATATATTTATGTCTCTACTTAAGAGTCAAACCACTCCAGATGACCAAGACAAGCCATCTCTCTAATTGGATTTAGATGACATAATAGTCTTAATATGAGTTAGTTGCTCACATTAACCCCATAGAGCATGGACTATTGATTTAGACTACTTACCTTAGAATGTTGTCTTCCCACATATAAAGTCCTTTATATGCAGCATTCTAACAGTATAAACACAAGTAGTTAACTAGCCATATTTGTTTATATGTACTTTAACATGTAAATCTAAATGAGGATGGGATAGCAATGATACAATGAAAAACCAAATATATATCAATAATTAGTTCAAATTAATGAAATACTTAAAAATATCTTTCATCCTTAAGGCATTCCTCACAATCTCCCACTTTTCTTAAGAAAATAAATGTCTCGTATCCCTATGCCTTTAATGTGTCTTTCAAAACTCTTAGCCACCAAAGTTTTAATAAAAGGATTAGGAATATTATCCTCGGTGCAATTTTGTAGACAACAATAGCTCTTTCCATCACCAGCTTTCTTCTAATGTGGTATTTCCTATCATATGTTTTGTCTTTTTATGGTGTCTAGATTCCTTCGTATTTGCTATTATTGCACTATTATTGCAATAAAGTGTAATAAGTTTATCCATACTAGGAATTACCTTAAGGTCTTTAAGGAACTTGCGAAGCCAAGTTGCTTCCTTAGACACTTCAAAGGCAGCCACATCTTTGACCTCCATCGTGGAGTTAGTCGTACAAGTCTATTTAACACTTCTCCATACAATAAAAACTTCTCCTAAGATAAATATAGACCTAAAAGTTAATTTTCTTAAATCTTTACAAGTTTGGAAGTCTAAATCCGTATATCCTATGGGTATTAGGTCTTGTCTAGAATATACCAACATATAGTTCCTCGTTCTTCTAAGATACTTAAGTATATACTTCACGACTCCAATGCTTGTTACAAGGGTTTAATTGATATCGACTTATAATAACAACCATATAACAAACATTTGGTCATGTGCAAAGCATAGTGTACGTGAGACTATCCACAGCAGATGCACAAGGGACTTTCTTTATGCACTCTATTTCTTTAGATGTCTTAGGGCAATCACCCAATGAAAGAGTGAATCCTACCATAGAGGGTTATGAACCCTTATTGGCATCTTGTATTGCATACCTTTCAATAATTTGGCTAACATATAAAGCTTGGGACAAAGCTATCATCTTATTCTTTTGACCTCTAAAGAGATGAATGCCTAGAACATAATATGCTTCCCCTAAATCCTTCATGTCAAATTGTTATGACAACCATAGTTTAATCGATGACATATTCTGTACATTATTCCTAATGAGTAGTATGTCATCAATGTATAAGACTAGAAAGACCACTTTTGCCCCTTTTAATACATTTATTAACACAAGGTTCATATGTTTTGCTCAAATCCAAAAACCTTGATCGTTTGGTCAAATCTATGGTTCCATAAATGTGAGGCTTACTTTAATCTATAAATGGATCTAAGCAACTTGCAAACTTTTGCTTCTTAGCTTTTTACTACTAACCTATCTAGTTGCATTGTACAGATACTTTGATCAAGATGGCTATTTAAGAATGCAGTCTTGATGTCTATTTTCTAGATCATGTATCAAAAGTCATGGCAATGGATAAAAGAATAAGAATGGACTTTAGCATCATAATAGGTGAAAAGTTTCATTATAGTCGACACTAGCCTTTTGCATGTATCCCTTTACTAGTAGTCTAGCCTTAAAGGTTTTGACTTTTCCTTCAGCATTCCTTTTTCTTTTGTAAACCTACTTCCATCCTATAGGTTTTACCCCTCTAGATAAGTTTACAAGCTCTTAGATCAAATTAGATTTAACCAAATCCATTTAGTGTTCATAGCCTTTTGCAGAGCTTTGAATCAATATCACTCATAGCTTTATCATAGGTGATTGGATCATCTTCATGTTCCATGGTCTAAGATTGATAAATCTTACTATCATACAAGAAGAAATTAGGTTTCTTAGAAACCCTCCCACTATGATGATTCTCCCTAAGTGGTTGATCATTTTTATGTCTTTCCATAATCCAAGATTGAAATATATGGAGCAATTTTATCCCTTGATAGTTTCTTGAACACCACTTTACTTTGAGGTTTAAAGTCATTCATGTAACTCTCTTCAAGGAAGGTTGTATGAGTTGATACAATGACTTTATGTTCCTTTAGGTTATAAAATAGTCTTCCTTTTGTTCCTATGGGATACCCTACAAACATGCATAATTCTGAATGAGATTCCAATTTCTTTGCTTCCTTATCCAATGCATGTGTTAGGATAAATAAGTTATCATAGATCATATCATATCTAATAAGGTCTTGTTTTTTCTCTTTACTACACCATTCTATTGTAGAATACCTAGTGCAGCTAATTAGGGTAAAATCTTATTCTTAATGACATGTCCTAGAAATTCATTAGATAGGTATTCATAACCTCTATCGAATTAAAATGTCTTAATGGATTTACCAAATTCATTCTCCACTTACACATGATACTCTTTGAATTTATCAAAGGTTTTACTCTTATGATGAATAAGTTACATATATCCAAACCTTAAGTAATCATCTATTACTGATGCATAGTACTGATACCCTCCTCGTGCTTTGATGTTCATGGGGCCACATGCATTAGTGTGCAGAATTTCTAGAAGTTTTTTTGCCCTTGTACCCACTGCTCCAAAAGGCTTCTTGGTCATTTTACCTTTAAGACAAGATTCACAATAAGGAAGATATACCTTCTTTCAAGACTCTAATGGGCCATCATTTACCAATCTTTAAATCCTTTCTTAGCTAATATGACCAAGCCTTAAATGCCAATGATACGTCTCATTAGAGTAAGAAATTTTTTTAACCTTTTATAGTTAATCATTAATTTAGTGTCTAGTAGTGAGAACATCTTTGATTTCATCAAATAAAGATTACCGTCCATTCTTCTAGAATAGATAAAATACTTACTTTTATGAATCACTACAGTTTTACTAAAACAAACTAAATAAGAATCTTTATTTAAACAAGTGACAAATATAAGGTTTCTCTTAAAATTAGGAACATAAAAACAATCTTTTAACAAAATAAATCTAAATTCATCAAAATAAAGATGTGCATCTCCCACTGCTTTCACTAACACCATGCTTCCACTATCGGTTCTTAATAAGAGGTTCCTATCTAGAAAGCTTTACATTTCCTTAAACCCTTACAAAGAAACATAAACATGTTTAGTGGCTCTAGAAACAATAACCCAAGTATCTTTTGAATCTTCCACCAAAATAAGCTTTAATGTAACAAAGATCCTTACTTTCTTTGCCCTTAGAAGCAGGGAATTCCTTGTAAATCTTTTTAAAGTACCAACTTTTCCATAATAGAAGCATTCTAACCTTTTAGGGTCTTATGTTTTCTTTTTTTTTTTTTTTACCTTCAAATAAAGGAGGAATTAAAGATGTAGAAGCCTCTTGCTTCTTCTTTTTCATGTTCCTAAAACCTAAATTAGAAGCAATAGATAGATTTGCCTCCACCTTGGGTTGGTGGCCATCATTGAGCATGAGTTTCCAGGCTTGTAACTCCCTTATTAGCTTGATGAAACATAACCCTTTGCTTCCTAGATTATACGCAGCCTGAAAGCCCATAAAATCCCTAGAAAGAGTTTCAAATACCATTTCAATCTGGGTGTTATTTTCCAACTTAGCACCATTTTCAATAGCCTCAACAAAGTACCTCATAAGTGTGAGCATATGATCCTTTACTAGAGTTCTTACTTTTTGGTTTCAGTTCATTAAATCTATAATAGCAGATTGGCAAGCTAACTTGACTTGGTGTTCGAACATATCCTCTAAATTACCTATAATTTTTCTAGTGATGACATTGTTCTCACATTGTTTTTGCAAAGCATTTGACAAGCTAGCTAGCATATAGCAACATGCTATGTCATTGACTCTTTCCAACGAGTTTAAAGTAAAACAAATTGTCCATTAAATGTATCATATGGAGGCTCAGGTGGGCAAGGTTCATCAAGTACAAACTTGTATTTCTCTTAGCTGAGAACAATTAACAGACTTTTTTTCCAATCTTTAAAATTATCTTCATTCGATTTGTTATCAATGAGATTTTGAATAAGAGGTGTAGGTGCTATTTTAAACTAAAACAAATAAATATATTCGAAACATTGCAATTATGCTCAAGCAAATACAAATAAGATATTTAGCAATTAAACGTAAATATATATGTTTCTACATTAAACACTTATAAAAAGATATAGCATCGCAATGGTAAATTTTTAGCATTTACTGTCTTAAGCCATTGAGGGTGATCATTTAAATAGCTAAAAATATGGATCCCACCTAGTTACTATGTGTTACCTTAAATCTTTCTGGGTTAAGACATATATTAATAACCATTTATTTGGCCACCAGTTTGGCTAACAGAGCTCTGAGTAGAGGTTATTGTTAAACCAGTCTTGAGTGTATAACCATTGCTTATGAAACCTAGTCCATAAGTTATATAAGTCATCAAGGGATGATCTCAAATAGAATATGCCCAAGCATGTTTTCCACATAAGAGATCTAATCTAGGCTTTTTGAACTTTCAAAGATTTTCCTTAAAGTTTCATGAATCCCATTATCAATTTTGTACAATCTATCAAGCAGTATCAATTATATAACAAGCATGATGCAATATGGTATGACAGTATGAAAAAAAAAGATTTAAAAAATGAAATGGTTATATTTCATTTTTAGAAAAAATGGAATACAATTCATTAAACATTCTAGGACGTACAAAGAAATGATTATATTCACTTTTTTAGGCAATTAGTCCTTTTGATGTAATGACATGAGTCTTCTACTGAGTATTTTCTAAGACTTCTTTTAAATAACTAACTTGCCTAGTATCGATCATTCTTTGAGGAACCTCTCAGATTACCCCATGGTAATTGCTCCAAAGAGAGGTTGAAACTATGCTTTTCTTTTGGGATCAAGTAAAAGTGGGTTTGGTAAATTTAAAATAGGATAAGAAGGTTAGGTCGAATTTTGGTATTTCATGGAGAATGGTTTTGTTAAGTTAGCATTAGCCTTGATTAGGTTTAATAAAGGTAAGGTTTTTCATTCGAAGAATCTTCTTAGGGATAATACTTCTTGATAAAATTAGAGGTGACGAGTTTCAACAAGTCATTACCATCCATCTCCATTAGAATCAACATTCCATCGGAGAAAGCTTGCTTAACTACATAGGGACTTTCCTATTTTGGGGTCCATTTTGCATAAGTATCTTCATGAATTGGAAAAATCTTTTTGGGTAACAAGTTTCCTTTTTAAAATTAATGAGGATAGACCTTTTTGTTATGAGCTCTCATCATACCCATTTGATACATTTGTCTGTGACAAATAGCTTTCACATTCTTATCGTTGATGAGGTTAAGTTACTCGTATCAATTCTAGACTCATTCAATTCTTCAAGCTCTGATTCCATTAAGACCTTGAGTAAAGCAAATTTGACTTCAATGGGCAAGACTACCTCCATCCCATAAATTAAGGCGAATAGAGTAGCTCCAGTTGAAGTCTAAACTATTATGCAATAGGCATGAAATGCAAAGGGTAACTTTTCATACCAATCTTTATAAGTTGTTGGCTGCTTTGACCACCCCGTTCATTTTTGGACTATATGGCACTGAATTGTAGTGGTTGATCTTGATTTGGGAACAAATTGTTTCTATCATTTTGTTGCTCAAGTTACATGCATTATCCATGATGATCTGCTTTAGAAGTGCATATCAATAAATAATGTCTCATTTCATAAACATGTAAAAAATAGATGTAGTGATGTTGGAATATGAGGCTGCTTCTATTTATTGAAATAATCAATGGCAACAAAATAAAGTGATACCCATTTAAAGCTTTGGAAATGATGGGTCTAATCATATCCATGCCTTACATAGAGAAAGGCCATGAAATCATCATGACATGTAGAGGTGAAGGTGGGACATGGATTTTGCCCATATAGACATGGCACTTATTGTATTTTTGGGCATAATTAGTGCAATCTTTTTCCAGTGTCAACTAGTAATATCTAAAGCTTGTTACTTGTTTGCCATTTTATGTCCATTAGTATGTATACCATAAATTTCTTTATGGACTCTTTTAGAATTCTCTTAGCTTTTGCTCTAACTGTTTGGCCAAAACTTAAAGTTTTTCTAGTATAACTTCCTACTTTATCACTTTCATTTTCTATTTTTTAGCATCTTCATCATTTTAATGAGCTCTCTTTGTTTCCATCACCCTATTAGGATTCTCATGTATTATTGTGGCTTTTGGATGTGGTAGTTTAGGATTTAGATGCCTTAATGCCCCTTTGATGTGCAAAATGCCTCATTTCATCCTTATTATCTTTTGACAACTCTTGTTCATGCATTTTATGCCAAATCTATGCATCTTGTTATGATTAATTCATATATGAATTCTTAGCCTACCATATTTCAAGCGTGTTTGTATGTTAACTTGCATTTTATGATGAATCATTGTCATTTTTAGCATGTTTCACTTCATGAGATATATGCATAACACTTTTTTTGTCAAGACCATTGGTAAAATTTGCATCCCCGTTCATGTTTTGTTCCATCCCCTTGTATGTTTATTGTCTTCTCCTTGTCTAAATGCATGTTTGATAGCTGCCAAAAACTGATTTTTGAAACCTCCCCAAGCCAAGCATGTTGACCTCAACCAATGAGGATTAGCATGGACCTAGCATTTTCCTTAAAGTTAGCAAAAAAAAAATTTTAGGAAAAATTAAGTTTTCCAGATCTGGAATCTTGTTTAAACGAGCTCAAAACTTTTGATTTTCCCATAAAAATGGCCTCACACTTGTTCTCGAAATGTTTATGCCTTGTTGTGACGCTCATGCCACTCTTTCCCTTCATTTATGGACATTTAAATGTCAATGGCTCAAGTTCGGACCCAAAAACACAAAGAAATAAAAAATATATCCCTTGCTTTGCTTTATCCCCTGCTGGCAACACAACTGTTGTAAATTGAAAAATCAATTTAAAATCCCAAACAATTTTTCATTAATTTTTTGATTTTTTTCTCAAAGTGTGTCAATCATCTTTAAAACGATGTCTTATTCACCCCTAGATCATTCTGGATGAGAAAGTTATGATTTTTCAAATCTAAACTATCCGAAACCCCTATAATCAGCAACATGTATTCTGATTGGGCTTTTCAAACCCACTATATGATTTTTCTAAATTTTTAAACATTTTTCCTAAAAGATTCGTGACATTTTCTTTTTAGAAAGGTATCGTTTGCACTTTTTTGATACTAAATGAGTCCAGGGTGATTTTTCAAATTTTAACACACCTTGTCCCTCGTATGCTCTACCAGCAACATAATTAATTCGAACTTGAAAATTTATTCCTATGAAAAGTGACATTTTGGGATATTGGGAATATATTTATGTTAACCCTTCTCAAGTTAGCTTTCTAATGGTATCTTGTTTACCCTCTAAAGCCTTCAAACCAATTTAGAATAAATTCAGAAAAAGGGATAGCGTGATCCTATCCTCTATTTTCGGTTATGGTCAAACTTGAGTTATTTTCTCGAGCTTTGTCTCGAGACATTCGAATATCACCATATCACCCCGACCAGCCTCGAGAACATGTTTTGACCTCACATAGGCTCGTATCAACGCATGAATATATTATTTTTTACATCTTTACTATCCTTATTCATAACAACTTCTTTTAGCAAAAATCATCAAAGTGCTTACTCATTTTCATGAAGTTTTGTCAACTTACATTTTCCAACTGGAATTCTCTAAAGAGTGTAAGACATATCACTTTAGGGATACTCCAACCCCGCATTTCAAAATTGTCAAGATTTAAAAATCATCCTCTATCAAAATTATTTGTCATCCATTGGGATACTCTAACCTCATTTTTCTAAGGGGATACTCTATCCCTATCTTTCAACTACAATTAAATTTTTCTCCTCTTCGAGCTTCCATGAATATGTCAAGAAAACCTTGTTCAATTAAGGAACCCATTTGCATTTAAAAAATTATCAATTTGATTATTCCTAGATAATTGATCCCAATTGCTAGATAAATGCCAATTGTCCATCTTTTCCCTTTATCATTACATTAAATGGTCCATGTATGTTACTTTATTCGTTGTCGTACTAACGTGATTTCTTCGTCATGATTATTTGCATGCATGTTTTCAAAACATTTCAAGTAAAACTAAAGGTAATATTCTGCGTAGGTATCTCTCCAATGCCCAAAGTGGAATATTCCATTTTTCAAAGTAAAATCCGGAGGTTATTTTTATTGAAAATCTCTATATTCCCTATCTCTCCGGGGTGTATGAGATTAAATCTTTTCATCAAAACCTAGATTTGTATTTCTATAAAATTCATGCATTAAAAGGGGGTTATATCGAAATA
>JBBYHM010000027.1:16672772-16691098 GCA_038381775.1 Adansonia rubrostipa | reverse complement strand
ACTCTCGGAGCTGAAACTCCGGCATCCTCCTGACTCTCTCTGTATTGCAAGGTCTTGTCCGGTTTCCGGTACCTGCGAGGAAAGCATCAACAATATGAAATTCGAATTTCATATGTTCGAGAAAGAAAATAGCCTCTCTTTCACAATAACAGTAAGGCATTCGAATACTAAAATAAAGGCATTCGAATTTTCTATAAAAATGAACTTAAAATCAGGACTATAAGGGGCATTTAAATGCCCCTTTTATAAGGCATCACAATATCTTCGGGCAAATTTTCAACCAACTTTGCTATAACAATTTTGAACTTGGGAAATAAAAATCAACTACATTAGTTGATTAGCCTGTAGTCACTAACAGACTCTCGGCGAAATCTATCTTGGCCAAACCAATTCAACCAATTTCATTTAGTTTCGACCGATTTTTCTCGCCTCTACATACTAGTTTCATTTATCAATAGCATTAATGTGAGACTGAGTGAAAAAATCAAGAAAATTGATAAACTTATGTAATCATAATATTTGGTAAGACTTATTCAATTCGATTTATAGAATTAAATTATAAAACAAAACAAATTACAAAACAAATAAATATTTAAATATTAGATTAATAAATTAAACTGATAAAATTCGATTAAAAATATTATTTGATTTAATTTTTAAAAATTAAAATATTATATATTAATTAAAATATTTATTTAAAATTAAATTTAAATATTATCACAACCACATTTATAATAATGTAAGTTTCATTACTACTACTACTAATAATAATAATAATAATAATTACCTATCCGTTTTGGCAGTTGCAATATATACATGCAGACTAGGACACATAGCTAAGCTCCACCCACCACCCCGGAACCATTCCCCCTTAACTTTTTTAATATTATATTTAATTTTTTTTTATTTTGATATTTAAAATTATCAAAATCCAAAATTAAAAAGTGCAAATGTTGGCTACGGCGCCCATGCATTAAAATATTTGGTTTTGGCGTTAAGGAGGAAAGAAGTAAATATAGACTACTTAATATAAAGAAGTAAACAAAAAGAAGAGTGCTAGGCCTCGTTGGCATAAAAGGTCGAGCTACTGCTAGCTACTATTAGAGAGAGAGAGAGAGAGAGAGAGAGAGAGTGAGCGAGAGAAAAAGGAATCCCAAAGCCGCTGTCCCAGTTCTCAGACCGTTTTCTGTTTGGATGCCCATTGCCCCCAAACTCCAATTTTTGTTGCTCGTCGCCTCTCTCGCTACGCTCACACCTGCTGAAGCATTGTTATTATTATACACATATTGTACTAGTAAAATATTAGTTTATATTTTAATTTGTTAGTGTTACTTGCTAGCCTCCTAGCTTACTTGAATATATACAAATCCATCCGTAAGCTTCTTCGATCCCCTCTATCTCTATGAAGAGCCAATACGTTGGTTGTTCATGGCAGCTTGTGATTTGGTAGGTGAAAATGGTAGTGATCATATCAATGGCAACAGCAACAGCCGAGAAAGCCCAGTAGCAAGCGCATCCAACAGCATTACATCCCAGCGGAAGATGATGAGGAAGAGGATGGCTTCTGAGATTGCTGACTACCACAGGTTTCCTCGCCGCACCCTTGCCTCTGATAATAACATGGCTTGCTCTTTCTTGGCAGCCGCATCCGCTTCTAATAACCCTAATCCTCTCCTCAACTACTCCACTATCAATATGGATACCACCATAATCCCTTCTGCAAACTTCCCCGCCGTCGCTTCAGGCGGCCTTGCTTTTTTATCTACAAACACCTCCAACTTTACTAGCGTCGACACCCTCTCCACTAATAGTCCTCAGCCCCCTGCCGTCTGCGGCTTCTCGGGTTTGCCTTTATTTCCACCAACAGACAGAAATCGAAGCACCATCGCCGCCGCCGCCACCACATCCGCAACCACTGTTCCCGTTGCTTTAACTCCGATCTCGAATTCTATGGATGACACTTCGGCCACGGCATGGATAGACGGCGTCATAAGGGACCTTATCCACAGCTCTTCCAACGTCTCCATTCCTCAGCTCATCCACAACGTCCGGGAGATCATCTACCCTTGCAACCCAAGCCTCGCTGGCCTTCTCGAGTACAGGCTCTGCTCCCTAATGGATCCACTTGAAAGGAGAAGGAAGGAGGCGCCATCATTCCATCTACCGGAGGTCTTGTTGCCGAGGCACCATAGTCAGCAACAACAAGGCTCCTCTGGACTCACGCTTAACTTGGACTCCGCCCTAGATAGCCTTCCCAATTACTCCTTGACCGAATCTTCTGCCATGAGTCAGGACTTGAGCTGGGGGATAACTCCACCTCCCATCTCTTCTAACAGCGCAGTCACAGGTAACAACCAACAGCCCCACCAGAATCAGATTAGCAGTAGCCCTTCTGCGACTACACCACCGGTTCCGTCGATAAATCAGACACAACCTCTAGTAACTCAACACCACGGGGTTCAGGAGCATCCGCTGCTAGAAGAAAACTCTTCCCCGGTCGAGAAGACAACGACCTCGACGACTACTGCAACGCCCACGTCCAGCGTCCAAACAGTCCAAGCATGCAGCGCTAGAGACAGGAAAGAGGAGCTACGGCAGCAGAAGAGAGACGAAGAAGGATTGCACCTCTTGACCTTACTCCTGCAGTGCGCTGAGGCGGTTTCAGCTAATAACTTTGAGGATGCAAATAGGATGCTGTTAGAGCTTTCGCAACTGTCAACGCCATTTGGGACGTCAGCTCAGCGCGTGGCTGCATATTTCTCAGAGGCTATGTCGGCAAGGCTGGTGAGCTCGTGCCTGGGAATATGCGGTGCGCTGCCATCCATTCCGCAGAGCCATACCCAAAAGATGGTGTCGGCATTCCAGGTGTTCAACGGGATAAGCCCATTTGTGAAGTTCTCGCATTTCACAGCAAATCAAGCCATACAAGAAGCGTTCGAGAGGGAGGAGAGAGTGCACATAATAGATCTGGACATAATGCAAGGCCTGCAATGGCCTGGGCTGTTTCACATTCTTGCCTCGAGACCAGGTGGGCCTCCGCAAGTGCGCCTCACGGGGCTGGGAACTTCCTTAGAGGCCCTGGAGGCGACCGGTAAACGTTTATCTGATTTTGCAGACAAACTGGGGCTTCCGTTCGAATTTTGCTCGGTGGCAGATAAGGCGGGGAATCTGGAACCCGAGAGGCTGAACGTAAGCAAAAGGGAGGCGGTAGCAGTTCATTGGTTGCAGCACTCTCTGTACGACGTAACTGGTTCTGATACCAATACGCTGTGGCTGTTGCAAAGGTGACTAAAGACGTCCTTGCTTGCTCCTTAGTTGCTCGCCTTTGCTTTAATAAATTCCTATTTTGGTTTCCATTGTTCAATATTACCGTTTACTTGGACACAATTAACACATAATTATTAATAATTATACATATGCACTAGGCCACGATCACAAATATATTCATGTCACTTTTTTTTTTCATTGTATATATATATATATATATATATATATATGATGTTACCAGAATTTGAATCTGAATCACTGGAAATAAGATTCTTAATATCCTACCAACAAACCATGGCCACTCATGTGGCCTTTTTTTTCACGTCTTGGTTCACATTTTACATATAAGTAGAAGTCGTTTTGTTTTGTTTGCATGTTTTGGATGGTCTGAAGCTAGCATAACTGCACGTCCATGAGACTACATCTCTCTCTCCATATCTACAAAAGTAATATAAGCCCATGTTTTTATTTTTTGACTCATATTAATAAAACCAAGCTCTGTCTGTCAGTCCTGACCTCTGTCACAAATCTAGTTTTGCTAATCTAAAGTTTGCTTTCAATATATCTAGTAATGAAAATAATAGAAACATTGATTAATTTTGGCGAGATATCTAATGTATGTAATTGAGGGTGGGTGTTCTATGCCAAAGCAGATCAAACCTTGGTCATGGTATGGATAATTGAAAATGATTGTTTTCAGGCGGTGTTAATTTTATTATGATTTGATATGATTTTTAAGTTAATACCGTACTTTGATTAAATCAAAAACATATTCAATCAGAGCATATTATATTATATTATATTATATTATATTATATTATATTATAGCAATCAATCAAGATGCCCTAACACGTGCGCTTGTGCTGATGAATATAATAATATATGCGTATTACTGATCAGATTGGCACCCAAAGTAGTGACAGTAGTAGAGCAGGACTTGAGCCACGCAGGATCATTTTTGGGAAGGTTTGTGGAAGCCATTCATTACTACTCAGCCCTGTTTGATTCCCTAGGAGCAAGCTACGGCGAGGAGAGCGAGGAGAGGCACGTGGTGGAGCAGCAGCTACTTTCCAAGGAGATACGAAA
The DNA here is from genome assembly GCA_038381775.1 of Adansonia rubrostipa. Lineage (NCBI taxonomy): Eukaryota > Viridiplantae > Streptophyta > Magnoliopsida > Malvales > Malvaceae > Adansonia > Adansonia rubrostipa. The sequence continues at coordinate 16,686,745 of JBBYHM010000027.1, read as the reverse complement.
TGTGCTGGCACTTGGAGGCCCTTCCAGAAGTAGTGAGGAGGTGAAATTCCATAATTGGAGGGAGAAGTTGCAGCAGTCTGGCTTCAATAGCATCTCTCTCGCTGGTAATGCAGCGACGCAGGCCACCCTGCTCTTAGGCATGTTCCCGTCTGATGGTTATACCTTGGTTGAGGACAATGGCGCTCTCAAGCTTGGTTGGAAAGACCTTTGCTTGCTAACTGCTTCTGCCTGGAGACCCTTCCATGCTAACGTTAATGCTGCCACTGCCACAACTTTCCACGGTTCCCACTAGCTAATTTTCCTTTTCTATTGCTATATATGTTCTTAATTTGCTCTGCCACGGAGATGGAAGATATCTATTTGCATGTCTTGACTTGTCCGGGAACACTACCTGTGCTTCAAGAGCTCCGAATGTGTTGCCAATTACTATTTGCGCTTACAACTTGTATTATTATGAGATTATCATAGGGTTTTTTTTTTTTTAATGAGTTTGAAATCATAGTTGTTTAGTTTAGTAGTATTTATTTCTGCTTTCAGGCTTTTAGTCGACGGTAACATATGAGGCATCCACTACACCCTACTATGGTTTGCCAAGTCAAAATTTGCATTTTATCATACTGGCAATGTTTTAGAAGCTCTATGCTTTTCATTTCATAATATAAAAATGGAATCCGCAACATTACTGAATAAATAAAGATGTTCAACATGTTTTCTTATTTATAAAAGGGATGGAAAAGAACAATGTTATGTCCTACTCACTTGATCAATGGTTCAAAAGTAGGTTTAATAATCCAAATCTAATCATAATCGTCAAAGAAGTATGGTTCATCATTGTTGATTGACTTACGATTTTAGGTATGAAAGTTATGAGATAGAAATACAAAATATATGCCACATTCTTTAACTTTCTACAACCTATATTATTATTTGTCTTCTTCCTTGTTAGATTTAGGTGACTTAAGTTCATCGAAATACCAATTATGGCACATCTTTGACTAATCCGTGCTTGAAAAATCTTGCTAGCCCTTTTTTTGATTGATCCCCAAAGCCTTACATCCACAACAAAAAAATACATTTATAATTTGGTGCAATATGGGGAAAACAATAGTCATATCTCTGCCACAATCCGAAAATACCATCTTTTTATCTAGTAACACATATATGAATATGCATTCACATAGCACCAGTCACAAATATCATTGCATACATTGTAACCCAAGTAACTCTTAGCGTTGACTAGTACGCAACAATTGCAACAGTTGTAGAAGCCTCCTAGCTAGCTCTATCGATTACATCCTCCAAATCACAGCCCATCGCTGATGCAACCCAAGAGCCATTGTTTTCCACCGTCCTATGTGCCTCAATCCATAATATATACTCTCGCCAAACTTCCCTCAGCACGCCATTTTTAACCCCCATCACTAGATAAATATTATCACATACTTGTCCAAATTTAATTATGAACACACAAGTGACGAACCACCAACAAGTAATCCAACATATTACATAACGGATCAATGGTTTACAACAAAACCCTAGTAGCCAACATGGGCAAGAGACTGATGCTTCATTCGCTAATGATGCACAAGGATATTGCTACCGATGGTGAGAAGACTGTAACAATGACATCATAAACCTCATCAAATGGACCATTAAATAGGACACAGAAATGAATTTGGAATTGATAGGGCAAGGAAAGGTTTTCATAAGGAGAAAAAGCCTTAAGAAGATCAAAAATATGATCTAGAGGGGATAGCAGGGCGGATGGTAGTGGAAGTCAGGAGCCCTGACCTCTCAAGAATTTTAAAATTTTTATATATTAAATATAATTTATGTTTATTTTTATTTATTATTTAATTTTATGTATTATAATTTATCAAAAAAATATAGTTTTTAGTCTAGAGTTCAAAATCAAACGTTAAAACTCACCCATGGTGGATAGAGAATGAACACAACCCTTTTAACTAGTAATTCACCCAGAAGCCCCAAAATATAAAGGTCCCTCTGAAAATATGTACTAAAGATCCTACTATCACTTGAATCATTATATAGATGAGACATGGACCTACATGAAGCAACCTACTGATCAAAAAATGCTACTTTTTATTTAAGAACTGAACACATGGCAACACAAGAATATAGAGATGCCCTCTATAGTCGTATTTTTGGGGCGCGTGTGGTTCACGCGTACACTCAATAGGCGCGGAGCCTGAAAAAGCAACAAAACCAAAAATCACAAACAAGTAACAAAAATACAAGTACAGTAATCTCATCGCTTGAAGGCGACCAAAAATTGACGACCTACCAAATTACAAAAGTCGACCTTATCGATCAAAAGCAGACAACGAATGCCAACAAATGCAAACTCCATAGCTTGATCTTCTTATCTTACGGCGATGAGCACTTACCAACAAAAAATCTCAAAACAAGAACTTTATTGCATAAAGGCAACAAATGCATGCTAATTAATGACAAACGCAATTGCCAATCAAATCATCAAGATGGTCTCACGAGTGGCTAATAATAACACGTCAGAACATACACTAATCATGGCCATAATTCAATCTAACAGGGGCCTTGCAAGCCTCGCAAAAGGCTTGAAGGCAATCACTTTATAATTCCTTTGGCACATAGAGATAATTATCAATCTAGTAACCTAATCAAAAGCCCAAGAATAGGCTCAGTCGTCGAATATACATGAAGCCCAATACACATAATTCAATTTATGTGTATTGTCAATAGACACAATTCAATCATTATGCCAACTCCTCAATGATGGCAAAAGCCCAAGAGTAGACTAAATCCTCGAAGGGCTATGAAGGCAAATCCTAATTGTTATTAATAGACACATAATTTAAAGTATAAAGAGCATGAAATAAGAGCATAAAATTTTATATAGTCACTTGCCGTATCTCAAATTGTTGCTTACATAGAAATCGAAACGCCCTACAAAATCCCAATTTTGATGGTCTTTCGATTGTGTGTTTGTGCTAAATCAGCCTTTTCTTTTGTCGCCGCTAGGTGCTCTCCATCCACAACCCAAAAATACATCAAAGTAGCCTCAAGAAATAGAAATAGACAGGATTTCAAGAGTTTGCAACCATAAAAACGAAAGACGCTAACCAAATACTATCATGCACTAAATCATGGATTTCAGTTCCAAGCCAAAGCCTAATAATTAAAAACAAAAGCAAAAATATACGGGAGGGCTTTGTATATAATTATCATTATAACATAAATGTCCTAATTACTAATGCAGAACCTAGTAATCCAAAAGAAAGGCGCTACATAGTCAAGCGCTCTGAACAACTCCTACACGAATCATGGTTCACGTTGTTGTAATGTCTCGTATTTGGATTAAATTGCATTAAGAAAAAAAAAAAGAAATAAATTTAACATAAAAAGAAAAATGAAAGCGAAGTGAATTATGTACATATGAGAATCCAGCAAGTATTACGTCAATTCATCTGAGCAATGAGAAATCCACCCTAAACCCTATTACCAAAGAAAAAAAAAATTAATTAATTGACTGTTTTGCTTATGACCTAAAACAAAACAAAAAATCAAATAGAAAATCCAAAAATCTGAAGGGCACCGCACACCACCACATTCTGTTCTTACCAACAACAATGCATGCAATGCAATGCATTGTCTTGAATGCGATGGCCATTGAAATTGAAATTGAAAATGGAAATCCTTGAAACAGATGCAAATCACGCCCTTTCCTGTGTATGATTATTTCTCGAGGTTTCTCACATTAATATTCACTGTACCAGACAAATCCAGAAGCAGATAATGAGGCTTTTCCTATCACTACTGCATTCCCCAATAATCTCTTCCAAACCCCAAATCCATCTTTACCTAACTGTAGCCAGCTCCAGGGAACTTCACCTCCATGGTTTCGACAGTCCTTTTATTTACTGAAAAATATCAGAAATATATATAAATGCACTCATCGAGGTCATCACAGCTACACTTTGTTGCCATCTAACACCTTAAAGCTCTAGCTCCATGTCAAAATTCTCAGCACTCAATTCCTTGATCCCTCAATTTCCCAAGGATTTGAAGTGTCAACCTCACCACCAGCTCACTATGGATTTACATTGCACTCACTTAAAAATTGATCTTCATGGTTTAGAAACTTCTTCCAGTACAACTTGTATTCAGGAATCCCCAGCTCGAGCCAAGGTTTCATATTTCCATTATAGTGCAACACTGCAGCTTTGTTGATGCCTTGAATATTAAGCCCATAGTCATGACCAAGGCCCGATAAAACCCACTCACCATCAAGAGCATATATTAGGTCCTGAAAAGTAAGCAAGCTTGCAATTACAGCTGATCCTTCTTTCACGCTGACCTGCTGTTAACATATGAAATGAAGTCAAAACTGTCAGAATTTTTTCATATTTTAACTACATTAGGTCTGTATTGTTCTAACCACCTATTCATAACCTACGAACCACCCAATAAATTGATATATAAATAATTTCTACATTCTATTGGAGCAAAAAACTGTTGTCAAAGGTGCAGTAGCAAAATATAAATACATCATGTTTAAAACGGATTTAGGATAGATATTGATTTCATGCCGTGTAATTAATGTAATTTTTAAACAGTGTTTTGCCCATGTAATTGAACTGATAATAGATATTATCAATAAAAGATTCACTCACCTCTTTCACCAACATCCAGTAAGTTTCAGAAATGCCTAGCTCTCTCCACCTCACCAGATCAATTACATTCAATCCAGACATCCAAGAGCATGAATTTTTGTGGAAACTGCCTTGAGCCAAGTAACTCTGCAGCAGACCCAATCTCACTGAGCAAATTTGGACAGCACCCATTACTTTCCGTCCCATGTCAAGATTCCATAGAGCTGACAAGTCTTGCTGGACAACAACATCATCATCCAAAACCAAAACTTTCTCCAAGTTTTTGAATATCTCAGGAAGAAGATAATGAGAATGAGAAAAAATAGACATATATTGTGTTCGGTTATGCATTGCTGCTGCATTATCGGTGCTCTGAAGGGAAACTCGAAACTCCACAGGTAAGGTCAGGTGAGACAGAGTTGCTTCATTGTAGTAATCTGGATTAAGATGTTCAATATTCAACACCTGAACTGCAGCATCCTTAAAAGTATTCCTGAGGAACCAGAGTTTCATCGCATAATAATTCTGTCCATCAGTCAGCACATGAAAAACCTGCTCCATACTGTCCTGAAATATTGCAGGATAACCAGTTAGTCTTACCACAAGAACTCAGGCATAAAATAATGAATGACGTCAAAGAATAACTAAGACATACTCTTGCATGAATAACAGTTGAGTTTATTACAACTGATGATGCAATAACATTATTGGAGAATATGACGTAGTGTTGCAATGTGGGATCAGAATATTTCTCTGAACGCTCCTCATCAAATGAATGGCCTCTGAAATATTCCAAAGTTAGTCTCATAGACAGGCAGTGCAGGCTTCTGGGCATTGTCTGGACTGCAAGTTGGTAGAGAAAGGCACTCTGCTTCATGTGAAAATTAGCTTCATCTTCAATCAGGTCAAATATTTGTCTCAATTTCTTGTCAACATTATTACAATCCACAGAGACTGATTTGGCTCTGGCTATTGCAGCTTCCATCCTTAGTGACTTCTTCTGAATCCTGATACAAACCAGTAAAACAGAATTAGTGCTCAGGCAAAAAATATGAACATTCTAGCTAACTAAAAGAACAGAAGATTACTTTGACCACTATTTATCTGAACAATCTGCCAAAAGGACAGATTTAGAGAAAGGGACAGACAGAACAAAGGGGGAGGAGCCAAGAAAACTGCTGGATAAAAGCACACAATATTATCCACAAAGATGTTTAACCTACTCTCTGATATCTTTAGGATCTACAATTCGTAATGACAACTTTAGTTAGACTGCATGATACGCAGTTTAGTTCAATACTGCTTCTCATAACAGCTAGACTCAGCACTAAATAAATCAGTACTAAGTATAAGAAGCTTGCTACAGTGTGCTAAGGTGATATCAAATCATCAAGAAAACTTATGAGAGGAGTTACAGGAATATGATATAGTTCTTCCAGATGCAATACATTAAAATATCAAGTGAAAGATACACACCTCATATGGCATAGTCTTTCAGGAAAACATATGGCACCCAATTATTAAAAGAATGATCTAAATACACTGAAAGATAAAGTCCCTACTCCTGGATTTGGGACAAAGTAGCATGAAGGAGAAAAAATGAACAAACAGATATACGAGTGCAAAAGAACAAATTATCCATATATTACACTCTGTGTCAAAGTGAATGTCCATTTTACTATTATGGGATTCAATAAAATGTCCAGTTTCCCTAAATGGAAAACATTTTTCCAATGTTTCCTTTGCTGAAATACTAACTTAAGGTAGCCCCTCTAGCTTTTACAGCACTTTAAGTGTAAAAGTTGCAAAGGGACAAGATACCCCACTACTTAAGCTTTCTGCCATAGTGGAGGTTCAATTTGAAATGGAGTATAACATTTTATTGTAAACCAACATTTCCAATCAGTAAATGAATCATTATCCTCATGGTATCAAAGCAATGATAATTGGCCTTGCATGGAATTTAATGAAGTCACGAAGAAAGCACCATAACTTACTCTGGTGGAAGATCAGCATCTGTAGTACTTTCACTGAGGACACGCTCTAGTTCTTGAATATTTTGTCTCAGTTCACGAGACAACTTGTTCTGGGCTGGGATTTTTGCAATACTAGGAAAATATGCCCTGGCTACAAAAAGCTGGTCCTTCAATTTCTTCACAGTGGAATCTTTCATCTCTTCCCTATTTTCTTCACACCAAATGCAGTAGCTCCCATGTGTCAACTCACATAATCCCTCACTTCCATCAACACCACCTTTCATTCCCACTTTACCACTAACACCGCTAATCTGTGTGAGAAAATCAAATTATTTTGTTATGTTATATATAGGAACTAAAAAATTTTACAACATAGCACGAAACAAACTTTTCAGCAATACGCATACATTTATATTGCTGAGTGGTTGCAGCGCAACTCGAGGCGGGACTGGAATGCCTGTTGAATATAAGACAAAAATGGTTCCAGCTGAAATCTAATAAAACGGAATGGTTAATTAGCCAAGGCACAGTTAAGAAAAAATGAGTTCAACCAGACCTTTTTCCTGCTGACTTTTAGGTGTGGCATTTGTACTGCTGGTTTCATTTTTAGCTTCATTTACAAAGCGTTTAAGAATATCCTAAAGTGAAAAAGAAAAATATATATGGTTAAATGCAAAAATATATATAATCATAGGCTGCTGTGGTGTGGTTGTAAAGATTGAGCAAACTACATACATAAAGAGTTTATAAGCCTAATCAAGAGTCACTAGACACTTGGAAAATGTATACCTTAATAACATAACAAACAAAAGTTCGGCGCTAATTATTACAGTGATTAATTGCCAACTATTAAGAAGGGTTAAGGAATTTGCATTAGATTACAAATTGATGGACTTCATTTAATAGGAGGAGATGCTACTACAAACATGTGTTCATGCGCAAGAGACTAAAATTAAGGGATCAAAAACTAAAAGGACATAGACTACGAACTGAGAGTGATTCATCCAATCTCTTAATCCTAATTATTAGTGAACGTATGATCTAACTCTAACCACAACTTTTATAGTCCAATGCCAAGAGAATGTACTAGCAAAGCTAGATTGTATATTTAGGACATACCTTTTTTCTTCCCCACCCTAAAGATGCAGAATATGGTAGACATTGCTACCAGTAACAGCATATTTCAATTTCTACAAATTATAAAAAGACTTTAAAGGAAGAGAGAGAGAGAGAGAGAGAGAGAGAGAGCTGAAGCCCTCTCTAAAGCTAGGATACTCGAAGCAGAGTACAAAAAATACTCTCCAGCCAGCATCATATGCCAAATCATAGTGTTTGCTCATTACTGCCGTTTAATTTGAAAAATTATCTTCTGATTTCCTGCCTGATGGGCAAAATGCTTTGAGTCTACCCAGAATTATAAGGTTTGAAGAAGGCTGGTAGGGCCTAAACTTTAAGCATAAGCAAGTCTCACATAAAATGATAAAAGTACATCATGGTTGTCAGTACTGTTGGTACTGGGTGGCCAGTATGTCTAGTTTTTCCCCCCAAAACATTACATTTGATTGTTTGTTTCTATTTTGCTTAGATTCCATTTGTAACAGAGCATAACATCTCTACCAGCAAATTTCAGGCATTTTTGGCAGAAAAAGTTATCTTGTTAAGTACACAAAATTTTCCTCTATTTTTTTTCCTAAGGGCTGGTAGAAGCGTTGTTTCTTAAACAGGTAGAAGAGTTTACTACAAGGGTTTTTTGGGTTGTTCAGAGGGGTTTCTCCCATTTTAAATTCTATCTATAAATTTCTTCAAAATAAAAGGCAAACAAAAATAAAGGAAAGGAAAAGATACAAGAAAACAAAGAAAGTGCTGTAAGTTGTAAAGGCTGCTTGAGGAGAGGAGGAAAAGCTGATGTTGACGACGAGTAAAGGTGCGCAAGAGTCAACTGCTTCTAACAAGGAATTTATACTTGGTTGCTAGGTTTATTGATGGTCGAGTGTAGTGATGGATCTTAGCAAAATGAATAAAATGCACATCGTTTTTAAAGCCTTATTTTGATGCAAAGCCCATCAGAAGTTTAACCACAAATAGAAATGCATTAGAAAATTAAAATGAGAAAAAATATTGATGAAATTCTTAGGCACTATTCATTTTAAATAATACGTACATACAAAATGCATTCATTTATTCAACTTTTTAATTTGTTTCATGGGCTCCTATAAGTATATAAGGTAAACATGCTGACTAGTAGCATGATGTGAAAAATAATGCATGCAGCTAGGAAAGAAAAGAGAATCATATTACATCAAGTTCTAGAATATATGAAATAAAAGTTGTGATGTTTTAGAAATTGGAAACCTAAAAAGTTAGGTCCTTTTGTACCTATGTTTTTCTTAGGAGTAAAACATGGTGATTATTACAGGTAATAACCAATAAATCCAACATGGTACTCTAGAATACAGTGGTACTAGTATGTATTGCATGAAAACAAAAACCAAAACATTGAAAGGTACAGTACCAACAACCTTGATCCCATTTGCTCATGGACTATTAACTTGTTTGGCATTGCGTTAAATCTATGAAGAAAAATTAGTGAAAAGGAAAATGTCTTAGAGTTGCAGACAAAAATATGAAGAAAATCCAAGAAAACAGTTTCTCAATGAAAGGCTCTAGCTGAATTTGCTTATTCAAAAAGGGTATAAATATTTTCCACTAATTTTCAAGATGCCGTCAAACAATAAAATAATGTTACATTTTGCAGAATAGTTTCTTGATGAAAGGCACCAAGGCTAATAAACTTTCTAATTTATCTGGTAGTTTTGATTTCAAACAAATGTTCAGGCATTCATTTGTGCATATAACACATATGAATAAATCAAAAGAAAACATCAAATGTTAATTTCTCTTTTTGATGCAAAAGATAGATAGGAAAGACGACTTAGATACTGAGATAACATTGATTACATGTTTTCACAAACTTGGGCAAAAAACATAGCATCTGTTCCCTTAAAAAGATAACATCTAATCCATAAAAAATAGGTATATGGATCAAAGAAGAGAAAAGGCAAGGAGCTAGTATATTAAGAACCTTGTATAGGGCTGTACTAATAGTTCAGAATCTTTCATTAAACATAGAAGCAATAGGGATCTACTATTTTTACTTTCTAGGAGTGCAATAAACTTGAATGAATTCTCAATAAGATTTACTACCACTTCAGGGCATTATTTTTAATCCAAATGTACAGAATTCCAGTAAATTTTCAATATTTCTAAATGTGCTACTTTGTCAGTTTCTTCTTAAATAGTTTATACAAGTTAGTCCCTTAATTCCAAAAGACAAGGAACAAGAAGTAAAAAGTGAAAGGCACCCTCCAGGCACAACAACCTTTGCATTACTTAAGAAAAGGTGCTCAAATGGCTTACCCAAGTAAAACAAGAAGCCATACAAATACATACCTATACACACATATAAATCAGGGAAAAACCATATATGCATATAAAGGGAGAGATGCAAAAAACATCTACCTATCTTAGATCATATGAATTTTTTTTTAATGGCCTACAAAAGATATTAAGCATTGGTTCAAGTTGCATAAATTCTGTTTAGTCGTCAATTTTACTATTTTACTCGTTTTCAAAAGCAAAATGAAATATATATATATTAAAAAAAACACTTAAAATTTCAATTTTCATTTTCATGAATAACATTCTATGCATCACCATATTAACATTGGTTTATGCGTCAAAGAAACAATCATACCACCATTACCATTAATTTATCTACTCGTACTTTTATTAAATGATAAATCTCAAAAAGCAATAAATAAAAAACAAAAGGTAAATATTACTTTAAACTGATAATAAAGTGGAAGTTTAGTTTTTATGAAAGTGAATATGGAGCTTACCATTATTTGTTGGTGAATAAACACTATTTTTGGACTCTCACTAAATAATCAAAGTCCTTGCTTAAGTGATTTTGAAACGGTCCCAAGTGATCCAGAATTCAAATCCTAACTAGTTCCATATACTAAATTATGATTTTCAGCAAGATGCATAAGCAACAAGCGATAGTCTTTTGTCAACAACATGCTTGCATAGCTCAATGAACTTGTACAAGTGTGTCCCCTATATGAATAAGATCACCTGATGTTTTAAACTTTCAATTGGAGCAATTATTGACATGGATTATTTTGAATATTTTCTATTTTAAAACATAATAGAAAATGATAATTTTTCCAAAGTTTGCCAGAGGCAAGACTAAGAGGTCACCAAGTTCTCATTGTTTTCGTAATTTGTTAAAAGCAGTTTAGAGTTTGACTGAAGGAAGCTGCCCCACTCGAATATGTCCACTTTTTACATCTAATAGACACGCCTCTGTGAACCTTTTTGACATCATACATCCATATTATCTTAATGGTAGTGAAAAACTCCTATGCAATCAAAATATCCAGAACATGTTGAGGAACAAACACAAAGAAGCAAGAATAAATAATCCACTTATTTCCACAAGTATCTGTTTTAAGGCATTTGCTGGTACATCTAGAAGATAAAGACAACAGAGCTGAGATTGCTATTCAACGACTTGCCATTTGTAGGGAAGGATCTATCTACCAAATTCTTTTGTTTAGGCATTAATAGTTATCAAAAATAAAAAAGAGCCAGTGCTTAGTTTGAAATAAAAGAGTAACAAGAACAAAATTGAAAGACTCTCCATAGAATTTTGGGCAAGTGAAATTTCTACCGAAGGAAGTAAAACTTTAAAAGAACTAGGATGAAGATAATGATAAGTAGTGAAGTTGCAGTATCTTAATACAAGATACAAGCTCTCACCAAAATTAAAAAGCTTTCTCTGAACAATTCCATAACAGCATATCATCTTTCACCCTCTTTTAACTCCCTAACATTCTTATTTTCTTTTCAAATAGAAAGCCAAACATAATTTTATTCTATTTTGAAATATGACTGAATAATTTAGCCTCTTACTCATACGGTTAAAAAGTTTGTTTATTTCCATTCTTTGCTACACTATAAACTACCAATCAAGAGGTGAAAAGAAAGTTCTATCCTATCCTGTCTTATATGTCCCCAATTACCTGAACAAGCATTTAACTTTATTTTCCAGTCTCACTTCTCTTACAATCGTTCATGGATCACTCTTTATTATGAGTCGCATCTTACTGAACGCAGTGTAATAATATCAGTCTTATGTCAATTCCTTGAAGATATCATCTCCAGGCTCGATGAAGAAAGAAATTGTGCGGGGATAGATAAATTTTCAAACTAGATGAGTTTGGATGCCACGTGTTTGTTGTCTTATGTCTCCATAATTGGTAAGAAACTAATTTTCCTTCAGTACTTCAGCCAAAACAAAGCACATCCAAATTTCCTGCAAATCACTCTACAATAAACCTAATGTATAACACCAAAGAATACAAAGCTAAGAGAAAGATATATCTAGTTGATCATCATTATATAATTTTGTTGCAAAAACTCAAGCATAATCAAAGACAATCATAAACGTTATAGGGCAAGTGGAGGGGGAAAGAAAAAGAAAGACACATCATATTCCAGAAACAACAAACATAAAGGAGCATCACGAAAACCAACCTTTGGTAAAGTAGGCCCTAATTTTCTTACAAGGTTATCAACATGGCTTGAACGATCCCCCTACAGAAAATTCAAAGCATGAATTATAATTGTAGGACCGTACTAATTTTTCAGAAGACGAAAATTGATTAGTTAACGTTCTAATCTAACTTGATGTTTCTTTCTTTTTGCGTATATAATACATTTGCATTTGAGAAGCAAGAAAGAAACTGATTTAAGCAGCCAAGAGTGCAACAGAAAAGAAAGTGAATAAAGATAAATGAAGCGAAAGCCAGTAAATGGAACGGACAAGTAATGTAAACTACTTACCGCCATTGAATTGTGTGGAAGTTGAAGAGGCACAAATCCTGCAGGCACAGGTAAAGTGCAAATAAAATGAGTAGAGCAAGGATAAGCGAGTACAAATAGAGATCAGATTCATATTGCTAATAGATGAGCGTGCGTTAAAGTAGAAATGCAGAGTAGGGGGGAACGGGCAAAAGAAATGTAAAGAGAAGAGTAAGTGAGATCTAGATCTAGGAATCGAACTCCGACTCCGATCGGACACAACGAGAGCAGCCGGGCAGATGCCCTAATCGAAAAACAGATCTAAAAGAGTAAGATTGATAGGGGCACCTCCAGTGTGAAAGCCATTGTGTAGGCCAAGCAAGAATCCGAGGGGAACAAGCATTGAGAGGACCACAAGGAAGAGAACACCAACGGCCAGACCTCTCCAACGACGCTTCGCGGGAGCAACTCCACCACCCCCACCTTTCATTTCGTTCCCTCCTTCCTCCCTTCCTTCCCTTAATGTTTAACACTATGATTGTTATTATTATTATTATTATTATTATGATAAACAAAGTAACTTGTATTTTGGACCACAATAACGATATTATTTACGATTTTCAGTGCAAATGCTGAGAGACGGCTGATGGCATGGCAGCTACTTTTGTTTTCTTCAATTTTTTTCCTCCCCCTCCTTCCCTTCAACCGCTCTTCTTGATTTCCGGTATCTCTGGCGGCTTTTCTTCTGATTTCTGATTCTGATTAAGCCGCTGGTGCTGCGGTTGCTCAATCAATCCTCCTCGATCTCATGTACGCATCGTAATATTACTAAGTGATAAGCCTAGCCTAGCCTAGCCTCGAGTTGTAAATTAAGGAGTTAATAGACGGACACTGCAGCGCGAGAGAGGGCGGAATGCCAGCCAAATTGCCAACGAAACTCGTTGCACGTGGGGGGATTTACATTACCATATTTGCCAATTGCCGCCACTATCTTCCGTTTATAACTTTTATTATGAAATAATAAACTCGAGTACGGCGGTGATATCATTTACTTAATTTAATAATATTTAATATAATTATATGAATATAATATATATAATAAAAAATTATATAATATAATATAAATATATTATTAATCGATTATTAGTAAAAAAAAATATTTTTTATTCTTAAAAGCTAAAATTCAACTACGAATTTAGATTTAATCCATATTTTTTTGCTTTTGTTATTTTTTTTCAGACCTCTAAGTCCAAAAGGAGAGCCAACAAAGGAGCACCATTCAAGACACGGTCAGGTTCCATTTCATCTCCAACAAAATGATATGCTTTCTTCGCTTTGCTCTCTAGCCTTAATGTATATTATCATCAAAATCAGTTGCTTGCTTGAGGAAAACTGCCAGCACTAAGACATTACTCAGTAGGAAGGAAAGAAATTTAAAAAGATAAAAAATTAGAGAAAAAAAATGAAAAAACGAAAG
>JBBYHM010000027.1:16648646-16659043 GCA_038381775.1 Adansonia rubrostipa | reverse complement strand
ATAATAATAATAATAATAATAATAATAACAACTTATTCAAGATGCTTCATCCACAAAACCAAGTAATTTGTGCATTTCATATTTACTGCAATACAATATACTTAAAGGTGTACATGCAAACAAACATTTATATAAACATTCATTTATTTGTCCTATACTTACATTAGGAGCTCAAAACTCAACTCTATAAACATGTATACATGTATTTGTAATATATTCTTAGCATGGGCCGTGGGTTCCTTATACTATTAGGTTTTGTTTTTACGTATCAAGTTTGCTAGTTTTTGGAGTCTTAGGAATAGGAGTTCTTGTTCTTTTAGGATTAGGGCTGGTGGTAGTAAGCTAGTAGCCTACACACTCAATGTACTCTTTCTTTATGTAAAAAAGAAAAATGAACTCTTTCTTTTGGAGACAGATTATGATAAGAGACCTTTCAGCACTATTTGCCATTTTGATTGTGTAATGCAATCACCTTAGGCCTGACTATTAAGGATCCCACAATGCTTACGTTTTCTTTCTTCTTGGTTGTATAATGCAGTCAAGGAATCCAAGGTATAATGCTTAAGAATCTTCCTTTTCTGTATGGTTTTCCTTTTCTTTATTCAATTTTACCTATTTTCTTAGGAATTTTACATGATTACTATCCTAAACCCTGGGCCTCCAAGCTGTCCCATGTCAAGAACCTTATGGACAATGGTATTGACACAAGAATAGTTCATTGTTGACAGTGGTATGCATGGGTTTGCAGAAAATTTCTTGCTACTCCAGCAGTCCTCAAGTCCAAGTTAGAGTTTTCCTGAGTAAGGGGAGAATGATGCAACCAAAAAAAAAAAAAGAAAGGAAAAAATGCTAATAGATAGAATAAACAACTTATTGTGATTCTGTTGTATTGTATTCTGAATTAGACATCTCTATTATCTTAGATATAGGGTCTTTAACTATTTTAATCAAATTAAACAATGATTTTTCTTATTTTGCAAGTATCAAGGGTTAAGGTACTATTTGGTAGTTTGCAATTATATTAGGGTTTAGGAGTTAGACTATAAATACCTAAATTGTTCCAACTTCTGTAGCTTTTGGCTAATAGAACTATCATCAAAGCATTTCCAGTGTTATTGCACTTGTGATTGAGTGACAGTATCCCTCATCTCACACATATTCCCTTCACCTCTAGTTGACAAACTTCCATTCCCGTTACATCACTCCTATCTCATAAAAACGAGAAGTAGAGGAAAGATAAACAAATAGATACAGGAAAAGATAACTAACTAACGGAGATACCATTAAAAAGTACATTGCTTTGGCATTCCATTATTGCAATTTCTTTAGGCCGATTTCTGCGTACAGATTTCTCTTAACATTAGCAGGAAGCTAATTATAGTTATAGCTCAAGGATGAGGGTTCACAATTTTCACCAATGAAACTACAACTCCTTAACCTAGCTCTGCTCTTATTTATGTATATTATGTCAATAAAATGACAAAGAACAACCAGAATGCATTTTCAAATACATAGTCTCACACAAAAAACACTCTGTTCTTCACCAAGAGAACAATTCATAGTTTTGCCTCTGATAAACAGTTCTACAAGTTTCATAGCATGCATCAAACCTTTATAATTTAAATGTGTTTCAATCTTTAAATGTTAACAAGCAGCATATACTACTGAACAAAGGAACTGTCAACAAATAAAATTAAAGAATTAAATAAATAAATCCCTAAGAAATAAGGAACTAACCATGTCCTTAGAGACCTCCCATGGAGCACCGATTATCACCTCATCCACATAGCGACAAGCTAAAACACTTAAGCTTCTTTCATGAAGATTCATAATAGGGCGATGTACACCTCTTTTAGCACTGCAAAGCAATTGTACAACGTACATATAAGTTCCGAATAAAATGACAAAACCTCCTAGCACCTAATATATATCCAATTGAACTAGTTTTTAATTAAAATATTCCAGCTTTATATAAGCTCATCAAACCCTAAAGACTGCAATAGAGTTGTAATCAGCTATTCCAAGAGATTTACTTATGAGCTATTAAATCGTTGAGATGTCTTTTTTACATTTCAAATGTTAGAAAAGGTATTCTAGGAACAAAATATGAGTTTGTAAGAAACAGAAAAATTTTGAAATATTCAGAACAGAACAAGATCATAATGATGATTTTCATAAGATAAACAAAAAAACATGGAAGAATTTTTTTCTTCTTTTTTTTCTTTTTCTCACAATCACTTTAAAGTTTAAACTCTAGCAACATGAGTTTCTTCAGAGAAACAAATCCATGATAACCTAGATATAAACTAAATTGGGTGATCTTTTAGCGCCATTCCGTTCTCTCAATTGAGCTCACTCTTAAATTAATTAGGCTCGAAACCCCCTCCCAAAATCAATAATTTCCCTAAAAACTATTGATTACAACTGGACCCCTTATTATTAAATCTAAAGAAGTCTTAACAGAATATATCACAAATATCCCAAATATAGACCAATTATCGTGTGAGGGAAAAAAACAAACAAACAAACTACTACTCTTATATTCCCATCCCGAATACCACTGAGAACCTGAGAAGAGTAGGTTGCTTGCTGCAGAGAGTTGGCACAGCAGAAAATGAGGCCTAAACATTGACCTTTCTACTGTGGAAAGAGACCTTCATTCCCAGGTGTCACTCTCAGGATACGAAAGACAAAATATGAGAGAGAAAAACATTATAGTAAATTAAAATGCAAGAAAATTAGTTACCTGACAGTCTGATCATTGTGGATCCCAACAAGAAGAAAATCTCCAAGTTCCCGAGCAACCCTCAGAATCTATATCAAGTAGAGTTAGTAACCTTTTCTCTATTTTTACTTTCTCTGTGTGTGCAGGTGGAAAAAGGAGGAATGAGGGATGAAGGTCATAATTGTGTTATCAATTTTTCTTATCTTGGCCTAAAATCAGTGACATAGGACAGCTTAGGAGGCTAGGGTTTGTGATAACAATAATCTGAAATTCTTAAGAAAGACGGGGAAAATTGGATAAACATATAGGGAAACAGAATTAAACATAACCTAAACTTCACACCTAAGGTTCCTTGATCGCATCACACAACCAAAAAGAAAAAGAAAACCTAAGCATCGCATCTAGGATTGATTGCATCAAACAATCTGAATAACACAATAATGCTAAAAAAATCTCACTCACAGTCTGTCCTTAAAGAGAAAGAGTACATCTAAACCCTAAAGGCCTAAACCCCGATCCTAAAAGAACTAGAACACCTGTTCTAAGTAGGACATTAAAGAAAATACTTAAGACTCTTAATAGGAGATTAATAAACTTAAAAACAAAACCTAATAGGACAAGGAAAACTACATTACGATACTAAACCCTAATATAAATGCAAAATACTAAATATAACTCTAGATCTATAAGATATTACATTTAGCCCCATCTATACAACAAGAATGATAAAATAAAATCTCAAGTAAGCTACTCCTACAGTTAGCTAATTTCTGTTCTGCATCATTCTCCCCTTGTTGAACATAACTTTACCTTGAGTTTAGAAGTGCTGTAGTAAAAGAAATCTGCTGTAAAACCATGAATGGCATTGTCAAGAATGAATTCTTTTATAGCTCAAACATCTTTTAGAAAAAAAAAAAAAGTAAGTTGTATCTTAGCCTTCAATGCACCAGTAGTAATGAAGTTAATGGGAAACTTTTCAAAAATAGCCACAGACTTCCAACACTGTTTGAAGAAAATCAATTGGATCTTCACTAGACAACACCTCAACAAACTGCTGCTTTACTTGGATCATCAGATATTCATTTCCAAAATTTCAAGTCCAACTTGTCTAATCTGAACCTTTTCAAGCTCAAACCTGGTTCTCAAACCTGGCTGTAACTTCAGTTCTTCAAGTCAATGACTATGTTGCATGTTCTCCCCAACATGAGATTCTTTAATGGCATCCTCCTTTTCTTCCTCAATGTTGTTAATCATCGCTGAAATTATTTCTTCACTTGAACTTCCTTTACAATACACTTATAATTACTGATTTTATCACGCTTATCTTCGGTTTCAAACTGATTTTAACTAGTTAGAAGAACAAGTTTGAGACCAAAAAAATCAGAATTTCTTGTAATTTTTCCACTTCGTGGATAGGCTGCCTTGGTAATTCTCTTCTGATTTCATCCCGCAAACCAGCCTTAAATTGGGCTGCTGCAACATTCACATCATCCACAAAATGACTTCGAATCATAAACTCATCAGATCCTTGCATATATTCTATTACCAACATGCTTGCCTGCTTAAAAGTAAGGACCCTGCCCTGCTTCTTGTCAAGATAAGTAGGCAGCACATACTTTCTTTGAATTGGGTGGGCTTTCATCTCATTCCATGTATGGACTTGTTGCACAACCTGGTTATGTTTCTTTCAACACCATGCCACCATACCTTTGCCAAACCAACAAGCTTCATCTTTGCAAATCTAACCCTTTGAGCATCCAACATGTTGTACCAATCAAAGTACTCCTCAATGGAGTCGATCCAACTAAAGAATATTGTACGGTCAACTCTTCCTTCAAAATCCACAACTTCTATATTTTTTTTAAGGTATTTCTCTAGCTGTATCTATCTTCTACTTCTTGCTTTCTTTCAACCGCTTGTTGACCTAGTGCAATTCCACATTTTTACCTCTGAGGAAGGGTTTCAGAACTTTCTTCCAGAACAAATTTTTTGTCTTGGGTGTAACATCCCTTCAAGCTTGGACAGCAATCTTGTTTCTAGTGCATCTATCTCTTCTGATAAAACCTTCTTGGTTTCTTCATGGTCTCTTTGGAAAGCCTCAAACTTTAAATTAAGTTCTGCATTCCTATGTTGCTCTGACTCTCCATTTTTCTCAAAGTACCCATGTCCAATATATATGTGGACATTGGTATGGGGATATGATCCTCCAAGGACCCTCCAAATACACAGAAAAAAATCTAAACTAAGATACTATCCCCGATAGAGATGTAAAATACTAAATATATCCCTAGATTTATAAGATATTACTATTAGCCCCATAAATACAAGAGTAAAAGATAAAATCTCATGTAAGCCAATCTCACAATTAGGTTGCACTAATGAGTGTGAACTATCCACACTACAAACTTCTTTTATTAATTTTTCAGCCATGGGCTGCGAAATGAGAATAACATCATTATGGTGATTTCATCACTAGTGACCCTAATAGCATGGTATCATTCAACAAAACAAACCAATTTGCTTCTGATACCACAAGGAAATTATATCATTCATTATAAAATATTCCAAAAAAACTATAACAACAGGCAAAAAAGACAACAATTTCAATCTTGTATTCAGATAACTAGAATTTGTGCACACCCACTACGCGGGCGATAGAGTGAGAAAGTGGAACGACTGATCTTTCTAAGTTAAAACGTAGTTTTGAATGCATGTGTCTAAAACACAGTGTTAATTGGAAAAATTAATTTAAAATGGAACCCAATTATAATATTAATATAGCCCCATGTTAACATGTATATTGTTTTGGGATTTTTTTTCTTTCAATAATTGCGTTGGTGTCAAAAATTCAGTGATAACAAACTTAGTTACTCCCAATGTTTAAATAGTATAGATAATCTGCACATCACTTATCTATTTCTATTTTTTGGTAAGATATAATTAGCTTGCAACAAACAAATATAAAGAATGCATTCATTAGTATCTTCACAAATATTTCTAAAAAATAAACCAATCAATTACTATTAACATTAAAATATAAAAAAAAATTCGTTACATCGAACGAAGTTAAAAGTCCAACAATAAAATAAGTGTTAATTACACATTAGGTATTTTAACTCTAGTCAAACTCTCACTTTGATACTTACAATTTAAAAACAATTAGGTACTCAGAACTTTGCTTCTGTCCATTGGTTTGCACACGAGACTAATACCATCAGTCAAGTGGTGATATGTCCAAAATATCCAATAAAATTACAACACAAGGCAAGTTTCTATGGGCTGTTCTTTGGACAAATGCATCATCTATTGGACTAAAGGTGTTAGTCTCCCAAGAAGACTGAAGTATGGAAGCAAGTTTAAGTACCTAATCATGAACGTTTTAATAATAGAACCCAATTGAGAATTTGACCATAGTTCAGGTGCCAAATGTGTAATTAACTGTAAAAATAAAAACTAGCAAATAATTTGTTTCTCAACCTTTTTTAGGTGAGATTTAGATCACTCCCTAAGTGATCTATATATTCTTTATAATCTACAATTGTTGTCACATAGGATCCTCAACTTCCTATTGAGATTTAGGTCACGAAGGACAAAGAACACCAGAATATTTTATCATCACCTAATGACACATAACACATTACCAGACATCTATTCACAGAAAATATGTGAAAGTAATAGGATCACATAACATACCTCAACATGTCCCGCATGAAAAAGATCAAATGCTCCATCTATATAAACTATGTGAGCATCTGGTCCAGGTCCCTGCAACAACCAGCATATATCTGTTGTCAAGATTAAAAACAGAACAGAAGCAATTTTCTTTCAAAGTGTTGAAAGCCAAAAATAACCAGCATTAAGATCCAATTTCAAGAATTGCAAGAAATAAAAGGAAGAAATCATATAGAAGCAGGTAAAAAGAAAAAAAGGGGTAGAAGATACTGGAAATAGCAAATTCACTTTCTAACATTTTCAAGTCCAAAACTATTAAGAGGAAACACACTATAAGCATCCATCATTGTTCACAATCAATGCACCAGCTACAAAACTTTATTCTAATCAGGTGGGTCTCAATCTACTCTGGGCCCTCCAACCCCATTGTAAGGGTTGTAACTTGTGATGGTAAAGTGTTAATAACCTCATTATTAACTTGATTCTCTAGACTTTTTTTTGATTTTTTTTAAATCTAAGCATTATTAATCATGACCTTTTAATCCCTCAAATTAGAAAATTTATTTTCAATCAATCAAATAAAAAAATGACCCTAGTTATTGCACTAACAGCTTTCTTTAACACCAGTAATAAAAAAACAATTAAAGAAAGTTCAATTTCTTTTTTCTTTTAAACATCAATTGTGCATTTAACTTTTATTTTCTACAACCTTTTTAATATTTTTAAAGCTATGTATTCTTATGTTCTTTTTATGACACCAAGACATCAAATTTTTATCTAATCCTTTGTATGAGCAAAATGAATTATAATGCTTTAAAATTCGTATTTTTATTCGTTAAAAGAATCTACAGATTGTTATCATCATGTTTAATTTAGTATTCTAGTATCATATTCCTAATTTTATTTTCGTTAATTTCAAATACATACATACTAATTTTTGGCTATGCTCCTGATCTCTATGTTAATTCCTAAAGCTAGAATTCAACACCTCATCAAAACTCCTTGGACACGTGGCCTATTTTCTAACACTTTTATATATTTTATTCACAGAACAAAAAAAAAGGTTACAATTAGAAAGAAAGAACCAATACACATACTTAAACTATCATGAACATAGAAAGAAGAGAGGAACGCGAGATTCCTATGAGGATACTAGAACAAGGAAGTTACAATGACCTCATGGCTACATAAACATTTCCGACAAAGCAAGAAACTAAACGTTCATGATAAGCTCCATATACTAAAATAAAAATGAAGTTTAAGCTCTCCAGGCAATATTATACTAGATTTGAATACACATGGTACATAGCAAATAGAGATGAAAAAATCTTTTCCATTTTCCATCTCCAGTTTTACTTTAAATATGATCAATAAGAAAAAAAAACACTAAAATTTCAAACAAAATCAAACAACAAAATTTGGAAATCTTGGACACAAAGGTTTCCAAAGTTAGTTAAGAAGTTGAAAAAAAAAAATTATAGTTGTTTTAATTTTCTAAAAAAAATGAAAACTAGGGTCTCGCAACTTAGTTATTTACATTATTTCCTTGACCATATATAGACAGAAAGTGGAGATAGAAAATGAAAACACCTATAAAAAACTAAACCAGTCCTTTTCTTCATATTAGTAAACTGCTTATATAGGAGGCCTTAACTTTCTTTTCCAGAAATTTCTGAAATGGACCGGTGCAACCAAATCAAAACATAAAAATGACTCCAATGAAAACTCAAAAAGAATGGAGAGATCAAAGTTTGCAACCTTTCCATTTGAGAATTGCACAATTCTTCGAGATGTTGGTAAAAATTGAGAAATGCGAGTTCCAGTTCCAGATCCACCATCTTCAAATTTCTGGCCGTGACCATGGCTGAATTGTCTTTGCAACGAGGAATGATTGTGAGTGTCACCAACTGATCTCTCTCTCACACAGAGAAGCATCCGACCTGTTCAAAATGAAAAAGAAAGAGAATTACCGTATAAATAGCAGAAATTAAAGTATTAATATAAACCAAGTTTCTCAAAAAAGAATCAAAAACAGCAAAAATTGTGAGGCAACCGATGGGATGCATTCAAATACATACACACATATGTAATAGAAAAGCATGGAAATTAAAACTAATACTGACCAACAATGTCAGTGCTAGAAACGCCTTCAGTGCGCTTAATCTGCTTGTAACGGCCAGCTTTCTTAGCAAGAGCATAAGCATCAGTTCCATCAGGAAGAACGCAGGGATCGTCGCCATGAATTATGTAGTCAATGTTATAATCATTGAACAGTTTCTTCATGAAATCTTCGGTGATTGCATAAGGTGCATCGCAAATGACCTCATCCACCCACTTCACCGCCTTCACCATGATCATTCTTACAAGTCACAACAAAACAATGAATGGATAGATCATTAGCTAATTATCCATTAATGGTAAACCAACCAATCAAATCAATCATGTACCTTTCGTGCAGAGGGGTCACGGGAGGGCCTTTGTTTGCAATGATTTCGGCATCACTGACCACTCCCACCACCAATTGATCACCGAGGGCACGTGCCTGACGGAGGGCGTTGCAGTGGCCGTAATGCATCATATCAAAGCATCCGTCCATATACACGCGCACAGCCTTCTTCTTCTTCTTCTTTATTTTCCTCCACCAACCCAGCCCCAGTACCTCGGGAGTTATACCATTTTTGGCTACACCAAGGTACAGCCCTACCGCCACAGCCACTGCCACCGCTCCGCCTATCAGGCAAGTCGATGGTAACTTGCTCATTGCTTGATTTTGCCAATTCCGCAAAAAATAATACCTTCCCAATGTTTCAGCTCCAATCTTCGCTTTTTTCAGAATTTATATTCGTTGCTTTCTTTGGGTTTTTACTTTGGAATCAAAATGTGTTTTTTTTTTTTTGGTGGGGGAGGGGGGAATTATGGGTGACTTTTTTTAAGAAAATAGGAAATCTCCTAACCCTAAATGGCAGGTTTCTTTTTTTGATTCTTTTCTTTGATTTGCCGTTTGCGTCAGTGCTACACTTTTCTGGAGTTAGGAAATGGACTAATAAATATTAAAAAAATAAATAAAAATTTTATTTTAAAAAAATAATTATTATTAAAATTATTAATTTTGAATTAAAAAATAAATTAAAAAATATAAAAAATTATTTTTAAAAAATAATAATTATTAAAATTATTAATAAAAAAATTATAATTATTTTTCTACTTTTAATTTCATTTTCTTCTTACTTTAGCCTTCTATTTTAACGAGACAGTAGGTTCCATGGTGGGAATCGATTCTCCTTTCTCTACTGTTAGTCTTCTATTTTAACGAGACAGTCGGTTCCGTGGTGGGAATTGATTCTCCTTGTTTACATATATACATATAAATTATATAGATATATATTAAAAATAATATTTATAAATAATAAAATATTAAAAAATATTTTTACTAAATTTTAAGTTATTATTTAAAAATAATAAAAATATATTTTATATTTTATATTAAATATTGAATTAATATGTATTATATATAATATTATACATTATATAATATATAATATATGTCATATGTAATATGTAATATAACAAATAATATATATTATGTATAATATATTATAATATTATATATGTCGGGGGGTCGGTTCCTTATATTTATTTCATATAAATTACATATATTAAAAATATTATATTAAATCTCAAATTATTATATAAAAATAATAAAAATAAAAAATTTATATTCAATCTTGAATTATTATATTAAAAATAATAACTAAATGCATAAATTACTATATGTATGAATGACTATAACTAAATGTATGGATGAATATAACTAAATATATAAATACCTATAACTAAATGTATAAATTACTAGAAATGAATATGTAAAACCCTAAAATCGAATCATACAGCCATTAACCATATTCAAATGTCAAATAAAATTATGCTCATGAGTTACCTTAGATATGATAATCATATAAGATGTACATTTATTAATAAGTTAATGTACATTTGATCATAA
>JBBYHM010000027.1:16634597-16648546 GCA_038381775.1 Adansonia rubrostipa | reverse complement strand
TATTTTTTAATTTGAATATCATGTGATCAGACATTATTTAAATTTAAATTTTATAATTATTATCTGTAATGAAAAAAGAACATGAATTTGAATCTTCGGAGATCTGATCTATATTATACATATGAATAAAAAATTTAAATATTTAAATCTATTGTTTAAATTTATAAAATGTTAAAAATTTATGATTTACGTAAGAATTGAACATTAGCATATTAAATTTAAATTTTTTTACGAATTTAAATATCTGACAGTTAATATTATTTAATTTAAATTTAAAATTAGATAAAAATTTATAAATTTAACATAAATAGTAAGTAAATTAAAATTTTAAAATAATTTTATAAATTTAAATTTAAATATTATAAAAATTACATATATTTAATCTGTTGTCATCCTCGGTTAGCTGTGTATGCATGTAGGTATGTCGAC
Source organism: Adansonia rubrostipa (assembly GCA_038381775.1). Classification (NCBI taxonomy): domain Eukaryota; kingdom Viridiplantae; phylum Streptophyta; class Magnoliopsida; order Malvales; family Malvaceae; genus Adansonia; species Adansonia rubrostipa. Next base: position 16,648,117 of record JBBYHM010000027.1, on the reverse strand, counting down.
GCAATGGTGCATAGTTGATTAATTGTATGTTCATCAACGGTTAAAGAGCAGAAAATAAAAGGATGTCCCACACTGTCCTGTTCTTAATAAATTTAAGAAAGACAAAGACGAAGAGACGAAGACTAAAACAGCAAGAATTAAACTTTGCAAAAAAAAAAAAAAGACCAAAACTCACCAAAAAGCCAAAGATTGCAGAAGAAAGAAATAAAGAAAGAAGGATAATCAAGAGCTGTGGACGAGAACGCTCTGCATCATGTGTTTGAACTCAAAGAAATCAACACGGCCATCATGATTTTGGTCAACGGAGCAGATCATCTGTTCAACTCTATCAATCTCTCTCGCTTCTGCCAGTCCCAATTTCCCCAACACTACCTGCAATTCATGGGCAGAAATGAACCCATCCCCGTCCTCATCGAACACTTTAAACGCCTCCGTTAAGTCTGCCTCCTCCTGAGACATCTTCGCCTCATCTGCTGGCTCCTCAATATTATCCCCCAACCCAAACAAAGTTTGGTCCAAAGACTGATGTAAAGCAACGAAATCGTCGTATTTGAGTCCTATGTTACCTGGCTTTATAAATGATTTGATAGTTGAATCTAGATCAGAGAGATCTGTTTCCAGGCCTAGACAAGTAAGGGCCTGATTAATCTCTTGGACAGTGATCATGTCATCGCCATTCTTGTCAAAGATATCAAATATGCGTCGCAAACGGAGGGAGTTGAGGCTGGGGCAACGTAGACGAAATGAGGAGGATAAGCCCCTTCGACTAAGGTTGCGTTTGCATTGAGAAGTCCCATTCCCTGAGGCTGCTGCTGCTGCTGCTTCCATTTTTATGGCTTGTTTCGCTACGAAATATTTCTTCGAGTTTCTTAATCGCTGATGGAATTTGGTAGCAAGCAGCTTCCCAATGGAATGGAGAAGGGGGTATAATTAGCGTTGAGAATAGGAAGAAGGAGAAGGTGAAATTAAATAGGTCTATGGCTTGGCTGGCATGGCGCTGGCAGAGAGGCAGTGGCTGCTATAATTATCCAATATAATGATGCTATTTTATAAGGGATAAGGCGCGTTCGACGGTGCTTTAGGCTTTTTTATTTCTATAGCCAACCAGCCGGCCACGACCTCTTCGTATTTCTAGATATTTTCCAAAGTCCCCCCCTCCCTACAAACGTAAAGTCATGGGTTCAGAAAAAAAAATAAAAAAAGAAGCATTGATCTGTTGTGTGATTGGGTGGGTGGAAAGTCCTACTTTGATTGACATTGACTGGATCTGGAATGGTAGGCCTCTTCATTTGTTATGTTTGACGTGTATTGTGCCTGTATTCGCGTTCCGACAGCACATCGTGGCTTACCTAACAAAGTAAATGGTAATACTAGCTATATTAACATGGCTCAGTCTCCTAGACTCCGTGCCATTTACCAACTCCACTGCCCACTTTTCGAATTATCGCAAACGTAACGTTTAAGGAATTTGCCACTAATATACTTTTTTTTTCTTTTCTTCATTCAATTGCTTATTATCATTTACAACTCCCATTTGCAATTTTCGCAAACACGTTTCTAATATTCTCATACTTTTCTTTTCTTTTTTCTACATTAAAAAGATTTTTCAAAGTCATAAAAAATGAATATTCTTAATTACTTCTTACCACGTAACGTTATTGTTTCTCATATTTTGTGGAAACTTCTAAAACTTCTTTTTTTGGGGAAATGTTCTAAAAAGCTTAGTTAGTCGTTTTCTTTGAATATATATGTATATATACCTGTTTACACTGACCAATCAATTACATCCATTTTATGCAGTTGTGATTTTTTTTTATTTTTTTTAAGAAAGCACCTATGGTTTTGAATAAATAACAGTAGTATTTTGTAATTCATTTTTTAAATTTAGTTAAAAGAAGATTGTGATTATTATAACAAAATTGTTTGCACGTCCTTATTGTATATATATACAATACAATGATAATTATAATTAAATCCTAACTATACTCCATTGCCTACAGGACTATAGCTACTATTTCCAGTAGTTCTTGATTGAAGTAATGGCAGTAGTATTCAAATGAAAAACTAATTAGGTTTAAGGGTCAAATAATTAAAAGCTAACGCCTTTGAGCAACAAAACCCTAATAAAAACTGCTGTTCTCTCCTTTATACCTGGCTAGAGAGGTATTGTTTCTTTTGCTCCACATATGCCATGACTTGATGGATAACCTCTGATTGATTACTGGTAAGTATCTTGTCACTACTTTTTGCTCACATTTTTGCCCGAGCTGAGAAAACTCTTTGACAAACCAATGCTTTTTTTTTTCGCTTCTTTTGGTGTATAAATAACTATATGTTCCATATAGTGATCTGAAGTCTTTACTTTTATATATAGATATTATATTTGTTCAACTGGTCTTATAGTTTATTTTTCCAATGTATGCTGAAGCATCGACTGCTTTTGACTATGAGGGAGGTAAAATTTTTAAAGCTGATTCAGTGCCATTCTTTTAAGATTTTGTATGGTTAGTTTTTATTTAATTGAAAAAGGATTGTGCTTTTGATCCCATTTTGGTGGAGGACTTTAGATAATATTGATTTAACTTCTTAATCTTCGTTCCATTTGTATCATGATGAGACAATGAACTTATAATCTTTGTTCCGATTATACCATGAGACAACGAACTTAACCTATTGAAAAATGGCTGCTATTCCTTTCTTTCTTTCTTTGCTGATAAAACTTTTTCAGGAATTGTCTTCTCATCTGCTTGTTCAGTAATTCATTGAAGACACATCAACACATGAATATTTTCTGTAAAAAATAATAATAATAATAATAATAATAAATACATAAAGAAAGCTTTAGGCTGCTGAACTAAACTCTAGCTATTTGCATGATGCTAATTTTTTTAGGTACTGGATTTACACATATTTGATCATGAAATTACTTCGTTGTCTTGCCAATACTGCCTGTTACAAAAGAGAACTTTTTTCATTTGCATTGTTTGTTTTGGCAGAGGAATGAAGACTGCTGAGATGATGCTGCCCTCCTATTTTGCTGCATTTGCCTTCTTGTTTCTGTGTTACATTATTTCTGAAATAGTTGCTGACCTAAATTCAGATGAGCTAGCCCTCCTACAATTTGCTGACTCGGTTCTCATATGCGGAAACTTAACTGGAGTGCTTCTACCTCGATATGCATGTCATGGGCTGGTATCTATTGCACCAAGGATGGGTCCTATGTCATGGCTATTCACCTTCCTGGTGTTGGACTGGATGGTCCAATTCCACCCAACACACTTGGAAAGCTGGATGCTCTCATGGTCCTCAGCCTCCGTTCCAACCGCCTTACTGGGAACCTTCCATCTGATGTACTCTCCTTTCCCTCTCTTCGTTACTTACACCTTCAACATTACAATTTTTCAGGTCACATTCCTTCCTCTCTCCCTCCCAATCTTGATTTTCTTGATCTCTCCTTCAACTTCTTCACAGGCAATATTCCAACCACAACTCAAAATTTAACAAACCTCACTGGTTTAGACCTCCGCAATAACTTCCTCACATGACTTATCCCCAATTTCAATCTTCCAAGGCTTAGGCTTCTGAATTTGAGCTACAACCATTTAAATGGATCAGTACCATCTTCCCTCCAAAAGTTCCCTGCTTCTTCTTTTGCAGGAAACGACATATTTGGGCCTCCACTGAACCGGTGTCTTACAATCAGTCCTTCCCCTTCCCCTTCACCTTCACGCACTTACTTTCGTCCACCAACAGCACCAGCAGTACCAGAAAATCCAAGAGGAGACTCCCATAAGAAATTAAGCGTAGGTGCTATAATTGGCATAGCAGTTGGTGGTTCAGCATTGGTGTTTTTCTTGTTGCTTATGCTAGTACTTAGCTGTTTAAAGAAAAAGGATGGTCAAGGTAACCTTGCATCGGAAGGGAAAGGTGGAAGGAGTGAGAAACCTAATAATGAGGATTTGGGAGTGGGGTGCAAGAGGCTGAGAAGAACAAGTTGGCTTTCCTTGAAGGTTGTTCTTATAATTTTGATCTTGAGGATTTGTTGAGAGCTTCACCTGAAGTGATAGGAAAAGGGAGTTACGGTACATCCAATAAGGCTATGTTGGAGGAAGGAACAAAAGTGGTTGTGAAGAGGTTGAAAGAAGTAGTTGCAGGGAAAAGAGAATTCGAACTAACAAATGGAAATTGTGGGAAGGCTTAGTCAGCACCCATATCTTGTGCCTCTTCGTGCTTATTACTATTCCTAGGATGAGAAGCAACTGGTTTATGACTACAGAGCAGCTGGCAGTTTTTCCTCATTATTGCACGGTAGATTTATCTGATCATCTTCTATTCGTTTTCATTTTATTAATTTCCTGAATTATACACTACAATCATGTTTGAACTTTGAAGATCGATTATTAATGTGATTTATTTAATAATTTACTACTACAACAAGTTCGGATAATTTTAACCTCTCCTCTGTGCCATAAAACAAACGCAAATGTAGCTTATGCAGAAAGAAAAGGATAAAGGCAGTTTTGACGCTTTGATTAGAATTCTAAAGGATAATACGTTTTCACAGTCATTTGTTTGTAATTTTGTTACAGGAAGCAGGGAAAGTGGACGCACTCCGCCAGACTGGGATTCAAGGGTAAAGATTTCCCTGGGAGCAGCAAAAGGCATTGCACATATCCTTTCTTCTGGAGGTGTAAAATTCATCCATGGCAACATCAAGTCATCCAATGTCCTCCTCACGGAAGACTTGCAGCATGGCTGCATTTCTGATTTTGGATTGTCTTCTTTGCTGAGTTTCCCAAATGTTCCACCTAGAACCGAAGGATACCCAGCTCCCGAGGTGATTGAAACTCGAAATTTTACTCAAAAGTCCGATGTCTACAGCTTTGTTGTACTTCTCCTAGAGATGCTAACAGGCAAAGCAGTGGCACCAGTCCAATCATCAGGGCCTGAAGATGTGGTTGACCTTCCAAGTTGGGTTCAGTCGGTTGTTAGAGATGAATGGACTTCTGAAGTGTTTGACGTAGAGCTGCTGAAGAAATATCAAAACGTTGAAGAAGAGCTGGTGCAGATGCTTCACATAGCAATGACATGTCTGGCAACGTTGCCGGACATGAGGCCTACAATAGAGGAAGTAACACCGATGATTAAAGAAATTCGGTCATCTGATTCTGAAAGTCGGCCCTCATCAGAGGACAAGAAGTCCAAGCGCTAAAATATTCAAACCCATGATTAATGATGTTTTATGAGTTCATATGTAAGGAAAAACAGTAAGGATTCAAGTGGGACTCTGAGGCCTCCCTCCATTTTGTTTTTAACAATCAAACGCGTCATGTCTGATTCTTTCAGGATTTTAGCATAACATTTGACAGCCACCCTCTTTCTCCCCTCTCTAGATAAATGTGAACTTTATGGAGAGAAACGAGAAAGGTTCAAAGTTGACAAACATGCAATATGTTAGTTGAACACCACATCCTAATTCGATGACTAATATTTAATCTTTGACAATCTTAAATAAATTTTAAAAAAAGCTTTAAATTGTAGAAAGCGTGAGGAAAATCGGTGGAATAAACGCATCCGTTCTGTATTTATAGAAAAACATTGTCACAATTATTGCAGCCAAGATGGTTGGTTACATACCAGGCCATTGCATGCCCTTGGGTCACCCATACCATCCGAGATGGTGTGAACAAGACAACGGCAAATTATCCACAACATAAACCAAACTTAAAAAATTAATGTTCCCCTCTCCGCAGATACATTATCAGTATAAAAACAATGTTGACAGCCCAATTTGGCCAACCTTAATCTCTAGTTCAAAAGTATACCACGTATATTCCCAGTAATACTCTAATAACCAATAGTCAATGAAAAATGCATCTAAGCTAAGACTCCGAGTTTCAAGTGTTGTTAACCAGGTCAGCACCGCTAACATATTTAGCGACAAATGATATTAACCGGAATGGAGCACCAATCAGGGGCGCATCAGTGAGTGGCACAACTTTTTCTTCACTGCTGATACCCTGGGACTCCAAATCCCTTGCAACGGTATCATCCAGAGGAATTTGCACGATTTCTCCCGAGTCCTCAGCTTCTACAATGCGTGGACAAGGGGCAGCAGGTTGCCCATCCACATTCTCACTATCAATTTTGCCATCGTCAACCGGAGCAGCCTCTAGAGAATCCAACTTTGGAGCTAATATGGAACCATTGTCAAGAGATTGAGGTACAGAATTAGTCATTTCAACAACTGTACAATGTGCTGCTGCCATTCCTTGTTGTTGAAGCTTAACATACAACCCATTCACCTGCCACAAAGTTTGGCAAATTCCCAACATGTACATTGGCTTCAAAATGAAAAAATAGTAGCAAAAATAAATCAGTGTGTTGCAGGACAACAGGCACCTTCTCAACAAGCTCAGCATTCTCCATGATCAGTTTATCGACAAACGCACTTGCTGCTTCAATCTGAGACTTCAGGGCCTCATGGCTGCAAGCTTGCTACATCAGAAAGAACTAGTCAGCTACATTGTTCTCTCTTCCTAAATTTCTTCATAGACATAAACGCTGTACATTATAACCTTTAATAGCTAAGTACACCATAATTGCATATGTGATTGACTATTTCCTAATAAATTCATTACACCGAAATTCAAACCAACTTTTGGCAGGGGAAACCTCCCACAATAACAAAGATCGAGGCAAATCCAAATATAAACCATGAATCTTCAATTACAATGAAACTAGCAAAATTTGCAAAAGCCAACATGCTAGAGAAAAGGGGAGTCAAAAATGAAGTTAAAAGAAGCAAACCTCTTCTGATGGGGGAGCAGAGGCTATGTTCCTCTCAAGGCTTTGAATATGTAACTGCATGCTAGATATATTTTCTGTGAGCTGCTGATTTTCTTGCGAAAGCTTGATCCTCGATTCTTCCAACTCAACCACCTGCCAAGCTTTGTTTTAATTTCCATATCAGAACAAAAATAGTTTCACTGCAAAATGGTTGACTTTTGTGCAGCCCACAGTTGTTGATACTAACAATTGAGAATAAATTTATACGAGTATTGTCAAGCAAAATAGGGGATTAATCACACCATAGAGTCCAATAACCTGCTCGAAAAAGAAGCCTCTAAAGTACTGGGGTTAAAATACTGTACCTGCATTTTTAGTCTTGTAATATCACGATTACGGCTAGAAATTGCTTCTTTGGTGGAATTCTGTAAACAATGTATATTTAAAATTAGAACAACAAAACTGATTGCTATTATGTTTTAATGCTTCAGATGTAGATAGAAGATGAAAATGAACAGACTTTTAGTGCAAACAAAAGAACCTTGAGAAAGATCCAAAAAATTTCCAAACATTCCCAGAAATGAAATTGTATAAAAAGAGTTTGAAACAGTCCATAATTCAATTCAATCTCAAGTCCTTATTCCTGATATAATACCATTTCCCAGGAAAACCCATTAATGCAAATCACAGAAAGGCCTTAACACAGTATAGAATCCAATCAGATCCAAGGCTCTTACTTCCAACAGATCACCATCTTCCAATAAAATGAATTATTGACACACATGATAAGGGAAAATCGACTACCTCTGTCAGAATCCAAGACTCTTTCTCTTTCTCTAGCTGTCTAATATTTTCCTCCAAGTTTGCCTGCACATATTATCCAACTTTTTTCAAGATTCCAAGCCACAGAGCAGTAGCAAAGACTACACACTTAGGCAAGCAACAGAAATACATATACCCATAAAAGATTTGAACCTAAAAGACACAAGCACATACAAACTAATCAAGACATCCACAAAACTAATATGAAGACAAATAGAAAATTTACCCCTTTCAGATCCAAAGCAGCTTTTTCGTCCAGCAACTGACTGATTTTCTCTTCCAAGCTGGCCTGCATGTTGCATGACATTGAATTACCAAATTCATCATAAAATTGCGTAAATTTCTTCAAACAACAATGCTAAAGATACAGATACACAACTAGCTGTTTTATTAGAAGTTTCTTTGTCATTAAAGGATAAGGGCGAACATGGGAAAAACAAGATATCAAAATATGTTGCCCTTGTTTAATAATCTATCAACCTAACTTACCCTTTCTTGAAGCCAGAATTCCTTTTCCTTCTGTAATCCAAAGATTTTCATCCCTAAACCAGCCTGTGAAACATCTCGTTCGATATTGCAGTTTCAAAGAGAGAAGGGAAATAAGAACATTTAAATAAAAATCATAAGATTATTAACCCTCCACCCCAAAAATATGCATGTATGAAAATACATATTAAATTTAGTAAGTTCTATATTGTACCCCCCCCCCCCCAAAAAAAAAAAAAAGAGAGAAAACTTTAGTATGTTACCGCTTTCTGCATGTGTGATTCACTTTCAGAGTGCAATTGTTGGATTCTCTCCTCTAAAGAAGCCTGCAAGAAGACACAGTTACTTTGTGCATCAACAAGAGAGAAATTTAAACTAAAAAAGAATTTATTTTGTATGAAGACTTGCAGATAGAAAAAGGTAAAACAATCCCTTTGTATGCTAAAGCTCACAGAATTTGAGCAGCTAAAACCTGCAGTACCTCTTTCTTTAGGTGTGAATCATTACTATGCTGTAATTTCACGATTGTCTCTTCTAATGAAACCTATAAGAAGAAAGGGAGTCAATCATGCTTCACAGAAAAAAAAAATCACAAGAAATGTCATAACATGACCAAACTAGAGAACAGTTTTTCTTTTATATAAACGAGCGCAATTTCACAGAACAGTTTTCAGTTGATACATGCAATTATATTCGTAACATGTTACCTCTTTCTTTAGGTGGGAATCAAACTCATTTCTTAACTGCTTGATTGTCTCTTCTAAGGTAGCCTGTATAGCACAAATGCTTAAGCTACAAAATTAAATACAAAACGAAAAGGGAGGAACTTCATGATGCAAATGAATGATAGGACGGAAAAGAAAACATTTTCTTGTTTAAACAAAATTTAACAAGATAAATGGATTATTTCCTCCATGATAACATCAAATTAACCTTTTTCTGAATGTGTGATTCATTTTCATGTTGTAAGTGTAGGATTGTCTCTCGCAAAGTAGCCTGTAGAAATGTGACAAGTGCTGTGTTATTGATACCAATCAAACTAAAGGCGAAGAAATAAATGAAATATGCAGATAACAGAATAGCTGCTTGTCCGTTACCCCAATTAGATGAACCAATATTACCTCTTTCTGTAGATGTGATTCATTCTCTTCTTGTAGTTCTTTAATAATCTCTTCCGCAGAGTTCTGCAAGAAGAAATCAATAGAGTCCATGCGTCAACAATAAATGGTCATGGAGAGGGCGAAGGAAATATCATTATTTTTAGCATCACCTCACGATCTATGGTCAATACATCAGAAAATTACAACTCTCAAAGACATCTAAAGCACATTAAAGTTTTAAGGGAGAGTTGTGGTTATAAAAGAAAGTTTACGTTAAGACAATCAATAATGCATTTGCATTAGCAGTGTCACAACATAAAGATATTCCTAGCAAATTTCAAATAACTGAGAGTGAGATATACAGCAAGTTAGCAACCTGAAATTTGAATATAAATTAAATTACAACACAAATAAAAATTTGACTCATCATTTTTCATTTTGGAATAGAAAAAGAACAGGAATTGCAAAGAATAATGAAAGGCAAAGCCATTCAGTCATTAGCTAAAATAAAGAACAAAAGGAGGATTCACTTACGGCAACAGCTCCATTAGGCTGATGAGTACCCAGATCCAGATCCAGCACCGGATTGCCGCCGTTCCGGCCATTGCTGAGATGCTTGTTCTGAATCTGATCTACGTCTTCTTCGGTGATTTTGGCCTGCTTGTTTTTCTTCTTCTTATTTCTCTTCTTCTTCTTCTCATCCTCCATTTTCCTTTAGCCTCGATCCAACGAAGAATAAATTTTAACTTTTTTGAGGAAAAAAACAATTTATTACGAAGGATGATGGAATTGGAGTGAGGTAATTTTTTTGTCTCTACTCGTTTAGGGCTTTCAATCGCTTCCCCTCCTTACTTTCGGCCTCCCTCTGAAATTATTAATTACGATATATAGAAAAAAATATTTATTTCTATTCCTATATTTATTTACTTATCTATATTATTCTTAATTATTTATATTTTATATATATGAAACTATTTCAATTAAAATTAAATAATAAAATATTAAATAAATATAAACTAAAAATATTTGTTTTTACTTATAAATAAAAAGTAAATATTTATTTTTTAAAAATAAAAAATTTATTCACTTTTATTTTTGCACTATTAATTTTTTCGAAGCTCGTAAAAATTTTATAAACCTCAACTCAACTAAAAAAATTCATCAAAACATTAAAATAAAAATAATAAAATATTAAAACCATTACTTATATTTTTTTAACATCTAAATTAATTTATTATATTTCATATATAAATATTTATTAAAAACTCTCCGCTCATCTTCTTTATAAAAAATATTCACCCACAAAAACAAACGATATACTCTTTTTTTTTGCATATTAATTTTTTTTAAAAAATATATATTTTTTCAGAGCGTCGAATTATAGTAATACATGGGTTTGGGAAAGATAAATATATAAATAATAAATAATAATAAATTAATATACTCTTTGCCGAAATAATGTTATTGAGTTTGAAGCGGAGATTAACTCGGTAGTGGTTACATTACATGCCACACTTCCGACCTGTGTATAAGAATGGTCTGGAGACCCCATGTTTTATTTCTGTCTTTTCTCTGCCTTTTCAGTTTTCAGGGAGCGACTTTGATCTTGGAAGTTCAAGATCAAGTTATTTCGGGTGGAGAAGAAGCCGTTGTAGAGGAGAGTAGAGGGTAGTGGAAGGATCTATCGGCTTCAAAAGTTGAGAACTTGAAGCTACGTCTTTCTCTTTTAGCCGCTATTTCCGTTTCATCTCTAACCTCGACAACTTCTTTCTCTTTTCTCTTCTCTCTGCTCTAAGGTATTTTCCTTCCCTTTCTTCAAGGTTTTTCTTGGCTCTCGATGCCATATATTGTCATTTATGGGATGGGTTTTTTTTTTTTTTTTTATTGACGCTCCAGTCCAGGTAGATTCCTTGTGTTCTGTTCTGTTCTGTTCTGTTCAAGCGTCATGGCTTCAAAGCGGATTTTGAAGGAACTCAAGGATTTGCAGAGGGATCCACCCACTTCTTGCAGTGCAGGTACCATCTCATGTTCTAGATTTGATGCTTACTTTTACGCCCTCTTGTAACAATTTCGTCGAGTTTGCTTATCTTTGCTCTTATTTTATGTGCTGTATAGTGTATGATCAGCCCACCTTGTCATTTTCCAATCGCCTCCTTAGTTTTAGCTTATGAATGAATCGATTAAATTCCAAACAAGGTTATGTGTATTTAGCTTTATAATTATATATTTGCATACAGAAGTTTGCTTTTATCCATTCTGGCTGCTAATCGCTGAAACTTTTTCGCGTGAGTTTGTCTGTCTCTAATCTCTTCTTACTTTTTCGCATGAGCTTGTTCTTATATTATAATTACTTGATAAGGATCAGACCATTATGGTAAATATTTTTTTTTTCCATCTGGCAAAGAACAAGGTTTTGTTGATTGTTGGGTATAGTTAAGTGGTATTTAAGCCCTAACCCCTCTCTCTTGGGGTGTTTGCGGATTATGATTCATTGCTGTTACTTTCGCTAAGCTTGTGAGGATGCATTCTTCATTTCCCTTTAGTCAACAAAATAATGGTCAGATGCATCAATGATGTCATTTAGTAACCTTTGAATGCCTTGAATTGTTTGTAATAGGTCCCGTAGCAGAAGACATGTTTCATTGGCAAGCAACAATTATGGGCCCCTCCGATAGCCCTTATGCAGGAGGTATATTTTTTGTTACTATTCATTTTCCTCCGGATTATCCTTTCAAGCCTCCTAAGGTAATTCATTGCACCTGCTATGCTTTACCCCTTTGTCGTATGTCTGAAAGGTTGGTTTTAGTGATAATACTCTTTTGATAGATAATGCTGCTTTGTTGTTTAGGTCGCATTTAGGACCAAGGTCTTCCATCCAAACATCAACAGCAATGGGAGCATTTGTCTTGATATCCTAAAAGAACAATGGAGCCCTGCCCTAACCATTTACAAGGTTTGATTTGACCTTAACCCGCCTAATATTATGGCAATTCTAGTAACATTATATGTCCAGAACTTACTATGGCAAGCATTTCTTCCATGCATGGCTACATAGCATTTTCCCTGAGAGGATAAAGAATATGGCATTTTTAAACAATCTCCTTCTTCAATGGGTAAACTGACTGTCTACTGTTTATAGGTTAGATTTGTGCTTTATGGATCTGAGTGCATTTGCAAAAACTTTATCCATCATTACTGTTACTTTTTGGGTTTAAATTTATCTCTGGAATTGAATGATAAATATCAGAACAGAAAGGCCGACCTTGATCAAAACTCACGGGGAATATACACCTTACGCCACTTTTGATGATGAACCATTCTATTAGTAGTATTACTTATTCCTCCTTGCATTGACTTCTGCTGCTGCCTGCTTATTGGAATTTTAACTAATTGTGGTCAATATCAATAGAGCTTGACTTGAAATAGGAACACATTATGGAAATACTAACTCAAGTGTAAATCAGGTTCTTTTCTCTATTTGCTCATTGCTGACGGATCCAAACCCAGATGACCCACTTGTTCCGGAGATTGCTCACATGTATAAGACTGATCGGGCCAAGTATGAAGCTACCGCACGCAGCTGGACTCAGAAGTATGCAATGGGGTGATGGTGGTTAGCATGTAATACCCGATGGGATGTGTAAACTTTTTTCATAATTTTCTTATGGGAAGAGAGGGGATGTTTTCCTAATGGAACTTGTCATTGCGTCTAAACTTTGGATTATTGGAGATAGAATTATGGGGGTGGACATGTTATATGCTGCGCCTTGCAAGTTGTGTAAAAACCCTTGTTTTCTTCAATGTTGGAGTAGAGTCCCAAGGTGAGTACTGAATTTTCTGTCTGTATTGAACATATGCAAGGTGGAGCTATTGTTATAAGAGATATGCCACCTTTGGTTCTTTTGTTGCCATTATGAAAGCATTTTGTTTCGAATCAAATTTATATTCGCTCCTAAAATTCCATTAATGCAGGAAGGCGCGGGGAAAATCGTGAAGCAATCGAAGTTTCACTCTTTGGTTTGATCAGGCGAGGCAACCTTGATTTTGTCTCGTCTGGTCTCGCCTTGTCTCTGGACTTCTTTTTTTGACTATGGTATTGGCGGGGAGAAGCCCGGACCTGTTGAAACTTGATACAAGCCACCGTCCGACATGATCAATTGAGTGGAATTGAAAATGGCGGACTTTGTGGAAATTTTTCTACTTTGAAGTACCCCAGCCTTATCTTTGCTTCAGTTACGCCTACCTTAACAGAACAAGCTAGATGCCTTTAATTTCAATCATTTTACTTCTTTATCTTCTTAGTATATTTGTTTTATGAATATA
>JBBYHM010000027.1:16579693-16634562 GCA_038381775.1 Adansonia rubrostipa | reverse complement strand
TATATATAGACAATCGCATTACATTAGTGTATTACTCCTTATATTGGTAACAAAAATTTTGAGCTCTTTTTATATATTGACGTGTAAACGTTTCAATATTCCCTCCATCACAAAATCTTTTATCTTTTATTCAACACTCTCGGAAATTAAAAAAAGAAGAAACTGGTTTTAGCATATTTCATATTGAACTTTTAAATAATTTTTTTATAAAATTGATATATTGTAATTTTTAATATTAAATTATTTAAAATATAAAGAAAGTAAGATAATTTGATGTAAAAAAAAAAGTAAAAATTTAAAAAAAAAATTGAGAGAAGGGAACGATGAATTGTTTTATTTGTTTATAGGCAAACTTATAAACTTGATGAAAATTAAAAGCCCAAATAATAAAAAGGGAAAAGCAAAAGCGAAAAGAAAAGTAGTGCAACTTCAAAGAAGGGTAAGCACCAAAATAAATAAATATATTTGTTGGGGGCATACAAGTAATTTGGCAACGGCATAGGTCGTTTTACGCTCTGTTTGTTCCTCTCCCTTTGGTAGTTTGGGGTTTTTAGTATTTCTTATATTCTTTATCTTGGTCTGCAATTTTTTTTTTTTCAGAAATTTGTAAAATCAAAAGATTTTTTACGCAAATCTTTGTGCTTCCAATTAGAGGATCAGGCGCTTCTTTCTTTCAGGTAAATTAATTGCTTATTTCTTCCTTCTTCTATCAGTTAATGATTGATGTTGTTTTTTTTTTTTCATTTTCTTTTCTTTAAATTCCTAATTTGCTTTTCCCTCACTTTGTTCCCATCTGTAACGAACTCTCAGATTACTCTTTTACTGTTTCCTTTTATTCTTCCTGGTTTTGTTAAATGCGAAGGGAAAATAATTCTTTTTTTTAATGGTTAAACAAATTAAAGCTCGAAATTTTGATTAGTAAAATAGGTATGCCTATATGTCATGTCAGTGTTATGTTGGAATTGTTGTTACGTTTTGACTATTTACTTAACCGAATTGGAATTTCATTTTTGGAGATTTGCTTTCGCTTTATGGCAAAGATTTCCAAAGGCAAAGCAGCATGTGTTAGTTTTTGGGTATTCTTCATTTCTGGGCTTCTAAAACAGGATCTACTATAACTTTCTAAATCTAACGGTGAACTTTTAGTAGAATTTGGACGAGAAAGCTGACAAACTGTAAATGCTAAGGAACAATGCTTAAGTCTTGAGGTTTCCCTTCTGTCTTCCATTGGTTTCATCAATGTATGAACTAAAGCCGGGCGTTTGATCTTGGTTGAGTTGTTGAAGTTGATATCCCCAGAATTTCCTTCTTTAGTATCATACTACAATTTAATTGAAACAGCAGGATATTTGGACTGCTATATGGACCGTTCGATTTATTCTTGCTTGTGATGGCTTGTTGTTAATGAGGGTTACTTGTTTTTAAGCCTAGCAACCCTCTTCTTTAGGTCTACTTAGGTTCAAAATTTATATAAATAAATCCAATGCTATGTTTGGAAAGATGAATTTGGATTTCATTTGTTGTATAAATTGTAAGAATGAAATGCGTATATTATGCATAAGTTAGTTAAGCTTTAATAAGATTATATATTTGAAAGCTATAAAACCATGAATTTCAAATTCACAAATATCTATAGGAATTTCTAATTCACCACTAAATAGGCATGAGACAAATCTATGAATTTGGAAAATAATCATGAATGTTACATTTATATATGTTTTATTACACAACTTACACTATTTTTGAAATCCAAGTTCCCAAATGCAACCTTAGATTTTTATTAAAAGACTATTCATTAGGCTGAATTAGAGCTTCTATGCCTTCTGAAATTCATTTCTGGGTATGGAAGTAGAAGTATTTAATCTAACTGCTTGATGATTAATTATTGTGTAGTTAAATTGTTTTATGCCGTGGGCTTAGTCTTTGAGTTCTAGATTTTGATATTTTCCAACTTTCAGGGTGCTGGTTCATTTTTGCTGCTGGCATTTTGGCAATTTAGAAAATATGGGACAATGCTTCACTAAGGTAATGGCTTTTAGCATAGGTCAGTTACTTTATCGAACATGTTGTTGCTTCTTGAAACATCTCTTTCCTTCTTTCTATCCTAAGAGTTGAGTGTATCCAAGGGGGGGCAGGCAGGGGCCTTCCTTCCCTCCCTTCCAAAGACAAAATTCTTGGCTTCGCCCTTGTTAAGAATTTTTATTTTTGTTATTGTTTCTTTTCTTGGCTTCCTTGGATTTATTGTTTTATTTTTCTATTATTGAAATAATTTTGATAATTTTAGAAATTGTATGACAATAAGAACGGGATATTATTTTTTTAATCATCTGAGTTTTGAATGATGTAACATATGTAATTAGAGAATTTTGCTGGCCGTAATCTAATGAATCTTTAATTAAAGAAACTATGAAATCTGAAACATTTTAAAATTAAAGTTTGTTGATTTTTTACTTCCATTATTGGATTTGTGAGTTGGTTTGACGTAAAGGCTCAATGAAAAACTGAAATTCAAGAACAACTCTGAGAAGTAGAGTAGCGGAGTTCTTACTGTTTCTTCGAAACTGATTGAGTATATGTTCTTATGTAGCTGTGGGATTTTGTTCCTTTTTGTGTTATAGTATTTGTTGCAATCTATTCATGATAATAATAGACCATAAATTGATTTCTTTCATATTATTTTATATAGTGAGTTTAATATATGCATGTCATGTAAGTTTTTTTGGACCCGGTTTTCTAACCTCTTTGTTGGCCCACTATCATCATTAATTTACTGTAAAAAAATCCAGTTAACATTTATTGATAGAAAAGAAAATAAGCAGCTTAAATTGACAACTCTAATGCTTTGGAGAGTGTGCCTCAAGATACTACTGTATTGCCTGGGGGAATGGGGCGCACTCTGAGAATGCTGTTCAGAACACTATGATGAGTTAAATGGTAGTGGTTTTGTTAATGACTTGTTATTTTAACCAACAAAGATTAGTCTCTATTTACATTTTTGTTTCACCTCTTATTTCACAATCTTTCATGGGTTTTCATTTCTGCCTTGTTAAAGTTGTAGGAAGAGAATTTATGATGCCTGTGATACTTGTAGGCTCAGTCTGATCGAGCTGATTCGGACCAGCATGTTGAGTTCATTGGTGGAAATGTGCAATCTGTTACCTCCAAAGAGGCTTGGGATCAGAAGTTGTCTGAAGCAAAGAGAGATGGCAAGATTGTAAGTTTCTTATACTTTCTACGCAGGCAAGATAACAGGGCAGTAGTAACTTTGGTTGAGGAATCTTGCCGTTATTTCTCAAACTTCCCTTTGCATTATGATTGATGTTGTATCTCTTTTGGTTATGTGTTAATTCCTGTGCTTTGTAGTAAATACCTATCTTTCTGTCATGATCTCATTCATGAAAATTCTATGTGTTTAGCTATAACTATGGTGCTACATTGTTCATCTTGAAAGTCTCCTCTAGGGAACTCATCAACAATACCTAAATCTTGGTTAGGAAGCTCTGTATTATTTTAATTCAATATACAAATAATAACTGGATGACTTGACGTGAAGATAAAATTTTCTATGATTTTATTTTCTTCTGCCTATCTTATATTGACTTTTAAGTTGGATGAGGACCTGCAAAATTTTGTTTTGCTCTATGATTTCTCCACATTGTGCATTTTTCAAATGCTTTTTGGTTTACATGATGATGTGGCTTCTTAAGCATGAAAATATCATTGTGATTTTTTTTAATGATTCCTTCAGCTTTATGGCTCCCTTGTTTCTTTCATTACCACTTGCTCCTGATTCATTCATCTGTGTAATGTGCAATTTGTTTACTTGAGATTCTGTTGCTTCTTTATGAGTGCCTAGATACATTGCTGATGTGGCTTCATAAACCTGAAAATATCATTATGATATTTTTTTTAATGGTTCCCTCAGCTTTATGGCTTCCTTGCTCCTTTCATTACTACTTGCTCCGGGTTCATTCATCTGTGTAATATGCAATATGTGTTTACTTGAGATTCTGTTGCTTCTTTATGAGTGCCTTGATTGATCTAATGTCCGAAGCCCAATGATTTATTAGGTAATTGCAAACTTCAGTGCAGCATGGTGTGGACCTTGTAGAATGCTTGCACCATTTTACTGCGAGCTCTCAGAGAAATACCCTTCTCTGATGTTCTTGTTGGTAGATGTGGATGAACTGACTGTAAGTACCGGAAAGTGTATTGTAACGTCTATCTGCCACCTCCCACTATATATATGCGTGTGTTTTTGTTTCTGTATTCTCGTTTCATTTATTTATGTTGTGCAACAAGTGATTATATATAAAATTGAGACTTCCAACTTGGCGGAGTGGTATGGTACCTGCTGTTAATGGTACCTGCTGCTTCAAAAACTTTATCCTCTAGCAATAAAAACAAAATTTTCTAGGTATATATGAATTGTAGTGATACACTCAATAGCAAATAAATAAGTTGGACCGCAAGGGGGAAGGTCACTTGTTTTATCTTTGATGTCTTGGAGGTCTATGGTTCAAACCATGGTAAAAGTAAATTAGGGTTTATAAGATGGGGGAGCGTCAAGTTGATGGGTCTACATGTGTAGGTAAGACATTTATAAATAAATGAACAAACAAGGCGGCTTTTTAGTATATCTTTTTTTTTTTTAAGTAATGGTAATGTGTTTATTTGTGAAGTATCGAAATTGAGAGGTGAAAATAAATAACTAAATAAATAAATAATGGTTGTGTGATGCAGGATTTCAGCAGTTCATGGGATATTAAAGCCACTCCTACTTTCTTCTTTCTTAAAGATGGGCAGCAGATTGACAAGCTTGTTGGAGCAAACAAGCCAGAGTTGCAGAAGAAGATTAATGCCATTTTAGATTCGGCGGCCAATTATGAGAAGTGAAAATGTTATGGTTTCTGTTTCATAGTGTACCCAGTGAAGCATTTTTTGGGTGTTACGAGCTTTGGTTGCTTGTATATTTATACTCGCATGTATCTGCATCTGTATTTGTTTTTTTTTTTTTTTTCCTTGCTTGCATCAACGGGCAATAGGTCTTGTCTTGTCTTTGTATGAATTACTTAGTTCTGGTTCTGGATATGGTTACATGGCAAATTCCAAAGTTGTTTCCAATCTTTCTAGTACTACTGTTTATAGTCTAACAGGGTAAAAACTTTATTAATTTAATACTGAAAAGTTCTTTCCCCTTTTTATCATTTTTGTAATCGAAGTTATGAAACAGACCACACATTAACCACCGATTGTCGGTCCGCCTTTTTTCTTTTTTTTTTTTTCCCTTCCTCTTAAAAACGGTAGGTGCGATTGTTGGGTCGGCTTCTCAGGTCCCCTTTAATATTTTTGGTTTTATAGATAAAATTATGGTTTGGTAACATAATCTAAGAAAATAATTTTTTTGTAAATTAGAATTTGATTTTTTGGATAAAAGTAATTATATAATTTTTAGATTTTTAAACTTTTATTATTTTAAATGTTTTTTTTATATATTTTAATTTTTTATATCAATTTTTAACAAAATGTTATTCTTAAGTGGTGTTTGATATGATGCGATTTTTCTAAATTCACAAGTGATCTAATCATGCTGACAAAATCATGATTAGATTATCATATTTGATTGTAACTTGAGATTCTTACATGACACTCAGATCATCAAGAATTATTAAATCACTTTATTTTGAG
Organism: Adansonia rubrostipa; assembly: GCA_038381775.1. Lineage (NCBI taxonomy): Eukaryota > Viridiplantae > Streptophyta > Magnoliopsida > Malvales > Malvaceae > Adansonia > Adansonia rubrostipa. The sequence goes on along the minus strand of JBBYHM010000027.1, from coordinate 16,628,874 downwards.
TGATTTGAACCACATCAAAAAGAGTGATTTTTAAGACAAATTTACCTACTCTTTTTTTAAGTGATGCCTCTAAATATTTAATTTTACAAACAAATCTTCACCATTTAATCATTTTATAAAAGAAAATTTATAATCATTAAATATGAATATGTTAATAACTTTGAATTATAGTTATAAATACTAGTCCATACCTTATAATTTTTTTTCTAGAATAATAAAATTTTATTTTATAAATCATTCAAAAAAAATTTATTATTGCTGCTTCCATTAAATAATCTTTTTATTAATAATAAGATTATTTTGAGTGTTAGATATTCAATAATTTTATTTTTATGTAATACCATTTAATATAACCAGTTATCTATAATATTATATCAAACATAATAATTTAATATTACTAGTGTTCAAATCACGATGATGATCTTATCAACATAATAATTAAATCACTACGATAACCTTAATACAGAACATTACTTAAAAATTTTTAAATCATATTTTGTTTTTATAAAATTTTTGAAGCACAGTTTTTTAACTCAAGTTTTTTTTAACCCAAATTATTTCATTGCAATACTATATTAACTCCAAATGATGATAAAAAGGACATAATTAAAATTCAATCTAAATCTAAATCTAATACACAAATAATATGATAACATAGTTTGAACGCAGTTTCTTCTTTTATAGAATAATATAAAACAAAAGAAGGAAATCCTAAGTTGGAATTGTCTTTCAAATTCCAGAGAGGTAGAATGGAAGCCATGTTTTGCTGTCAACCTTTTGGGCCCTTTTGCACATTTAGTGGCACACTTGGGTGCGCCCAACCAACCTCCACTTTCAACGTATCCGTGTGGACCACCCCCCCAACCCCCCAAGCCGAAACAATGCATCATACAACTCCCAAATCTTCTATTAACTTTCTATTTTTTGTTCTGTTTTCATTTGAAAAAAGAAGGGGATTGTTTATTTTAATTTTATTTGAAAGAATACCTAATATAATCATCAAATAAACAATATAATCATCAAATAAACATAAGCTTTGATACCCCCATTAATGGACTTGCCTGCCACATCGTGGGTCTATTATTATTATTCAAAAAATTCATATGGCCGCGTATAAAAAGTCATATATACATCACACATTGACACAGACTGACAGCTTTCCCACTCACTCTTTCTTTTTTCATTTTTTTCTATCGCACGTTCTGCCTGCCAGCTGAGCTGATTCTAAATTCCTAATATTCTCTCCCATTTTAAATGAATGTCACTGTCATTCACAATGCCAATGCCAATGGAACATCAAGAACCCCACCCACATGACATGGATCACAAAATTTTTGCTTTAGCCTTTCTTCCCTCCGCTCCTACTCCCTTCCCTTCTCTCAACCATCAACAAAATGGGAAGTACGAAGGGAGCAATGGAGTGGAAGAAGGAAACCTTGCTTTTTCATAATGAAATAAGCAATAAGCATACGGCATAACCAATATCATATATTATAATAAATGGCAAATACACAATACTAGGGGACTATCACATCCCACTTAAATGCAAATGACAGTGCAACAAGTTATTTTTTACGCTCTTCATGAAATTTTGGATACATATTACAACAGACTTGATCAAAACATATCGAGTTAAAAGGCAATAAAATAATAATAAGAATAATATACTAATTGAGTAAATGAATACAAGAAAAGCAACTTTTGATTTCATGGTCAAGTAACAACAGCAAGCGTATTCGCTTACCGGATTCTGGCTAAAGCTCTTGCCAAATGCAATCACTTTTAACACTTGTCATCTCAACGCCCTTTAGGGTTCATGATCTGTGAGAAAACAGCACTGGGTGTCAACCCATCAGAATCTTCACTAGCTAGGCTGCGACCACCAATGCTCATACTCATCCCGCTGCTCCTTGAATCTGTCACATTACCATCAAAACCAGGGGATGCATTAACGTCTTTCTTGCCTTTACAGGTTACATCGCACGTCCCCTCCTCAATGTCCATTCCACCAATTTCCTCGCCACTTGCTTCGGCACTCTCCTGCAGCTGCAAAGCAAACTCCAAGTTCCACAGCACATCACCCATAGATGGCCTGTCAACTCCCTGATCAGCAACACACTTCATTGCAGTCTCTGCAAACTTTTTGAAGCATTCTGGTGCTATCTTTCCTTTAAGATAAGGATCCATGATCTGATTAAGGATGCCTTTCTTGTGACAATGTGCAGCCCATTCTGCAAGGCTCACTTGCTCCTTTGGCAGCGTAGGATTCAACGCTGGACGAGCGCAAAGGATTTCAAACAGGACAACCCCAAACGAGTACACATCGGACTTATCGGTTAGCTGCTGCCGCCTGAAATACTCGGGATCCAAATAGCCAAAGCTACCCTTCACAACGGTGCTCACATGAGTATGATCCAACGTAGGGCCAGTTTTTGACAACCCAAAATCAGAAACTTTTGCTACCCACTTGTCATCGAGCAGAATATTTGTCGTCTTCACATCCCGGTGGATAATAGTGTGTTTGGCACCAGTGTGTAGGTAGTGCAAACCACGAGCAGCCCCAATGCATATTTCAAGCCTTTGCTTCCACGGAAGAGGAGGCTTTTGGGTTTTGTACAGATGTTCACGCAATGTTCCATGAGCCATGTAATCATAAACTAGGATCATTTCACAGTTCTCCTCACAGTAACCAATCAATGAAACAAGGTGACGGTGGCGGAGTTTGGAAAGCATTTCAATCTCGGTCTGGAACTCATGCACTCCTTGGTCAGATAGTGGGTTGCCACGCTTGATTGCAACTTTAGTTGTCCCACCATCAATTTCTCCCTTGTAAACTTTGCCAAAACCTCCCACCCCAAGGAGCAAAACCTCATCAAAGTTGTTTGTGGCAGCCTTGATCTCAGCAAACGAGAAATGGCGGCAAAGGTTGGAAGGAAGGGAGGAAGCATAGCTCCCTGTGGTATTTGTCTTTGCTGAACCTGCAGAGTGTGAATTTCCATACAAAGAAAGAGGAAGCCATCCTGAAGGGCCATCACTTGCGCTTGTATCCTTTCCCTGCCTACGTTGACGTGACACTGCAACAAGACAGAAACCAATTAAAAGAGATAGAACCACTGCACCACTGACTCCCCCCGCAATAATTGCCGTCTGGTTATTCGAATGACCTCGATGAGAAGGCAATGCCAACGATGGGTCGACTGTATCCTGTTTTTGACCAGGGATTGGATTAGGCCCGGCAAGGTTGCCTTTTAGATCATTTATCTTGAATATCTCCACACCATTTAAGATTGCATCGTAATACTGGGGCTTGTCACTCTTGTTTGGATGCAACGCAAGCCAGAGATCCTGCTGTGAATTGCCCCCAGGAACAATAACAACGTAATCCCTATACACAGGAAAACCAACATGTCCTGCCATGGCAATCACATCAATCCCTGGATCAGCAGTTTGATTGTTGAGGAAGACATCAAACACTCTCTGATTAACTTTAGTGATGCTATCTGTAAACTCACAGAAATGTAACCTGACCAAGTAAGAGAATCCGGAGTCAATACTGAATAACCAGGTTAAATTGTAATTCTCGTTTATTTGAGCATTCGGCCCCATTGATCTAGCAGTGGCGTACACATTATTTGGTGCAATATAAGTAGGCATGGTTCTATAATCAATCGTGACATTTGGATCAGCAGATGCTGAAACACCAAACGCTGCCCCAAAAAGGTATGGCTGATCATCATACCAAGACCTAAACAGACCGGTATCACCAGAAGGCGAGATATCATTTCCACCCACATTCAGTCTGTAAACATTCTCAAGTGCTGTGCTGTTATCAATGGTGAATGGAGTTAGTTGACCCACAACTGGTATCCCATCGGGGTTACTATAAATATCAGGCATCGACAAAACCTCAATCCCATTGACAAACGCATACGCATTTGAAGGAGCCGAAGAGGGAATAAATGTTAAGCTCAAAAGCTCACCATCTACGTTGATGGAATACTCCTTAACAATAAAGGCATAATTCAAAGCTTCACTTGTTTGGGCAGCACTGAAATTCTGAAGAAGAGTATAGGAACCACAAGTGACTGAAAACAAAGCATTGGTTGCATTAAGCCCATCATACGAATTAGCATAGAAATGCAACCTAACAAATTTCCAACCAGCTACCACCGGGAAACTATAGGTGAAGCTAGAGCGAAAAACCCGGGCCGTCAAGTAAGGAACTTCAGGAACGGCAGGATCTTGAGTGGCTGCTTTGGAAGGGACAGAATTCCCACTAACAACCAGAAACTTGGACCCAACATCCGGAGTCCATTTTCGATTATCGCTGTCGGTAATCTCAGATGTCGCACCACAATTTAGGAGAATTTTCTCAGTTGGTACATAGTCAGCAGCTAAGACAAGTTGAAACAACAAGGGGGCAAAAATTATAACAGATATAGGAAAGGGTTGATCAGCAGCTGAGTTCCTCATGGACTCTGTAAGAAAAAAAATTGGAACTCACAATACGAGATCGGGGATAGGAAAAGATTTAATATTGTTTAAGTAGAAAAAAAAATCAAAGGAAACCCAGAATTCCTTCGCTAAAAGATGATAAAGATTTCAGATCCAAAGGAAATTAAAAGCTAGCTGCCTGAAAACAAGACAGAAAAATCTAAAAGACTGCAGGAAAGAGAGGAAAATTAAAAAAGAAGGTTGCGTGTGAAAGAAGTGTAAATGAAGAGACTTTAAAACCATTTACCTTTCAGGAAGCTCAAAGAGAAGAGAAAAGAAGAAAGAAGTGACAAAGTGAAACCGGATAAGATGGCAATAGAGAGAGATATTAGGGCTTTTTTGTTTGCATTGGTTTTGGTTTAGGTTTGGGTTTGGCTGGGGGGAGAGCAACAGAGAGAAAACGAAGAAAGAAAGAAAGAAAAGCAGGATTTTAGGATAAAGAAGCAGAGAGAAGCTGAAACGCCCTTTCTATCTAGTTTCTGGTCTTGGGTCAATTTTAGTTTAGTTTTGTTGGTGTCTGAATTTAATTAATTAATTAATTAATTAATTAATATTTTTATTTTTATTTTTGTTTACGTTTGTTAGGTGCATTGATTGCATTATTCAATGTTGAATTAGTAGCAGTAAGAAAGAAAGAAAGCAAGACAGAAAGAGTAATCCTTTTAGGGACAAGAAGACACTGAAGACAAAGACGCATAAAATAGATGCATACATAGTATTTAATTTTAAATATATTAAAATTAATATAAATATAAAAATTTTTAAATATAATTATAATATTATAAAATATATTAATATAATATTAATACATATATTATTAAATTTAATATAAAATTGTATGTCGAAAGGACAAAAACATCCTTCAGCGTGTAAAATATTACAAATGAGGTATTTATTTTTAGGTTTTGATTTGACTTTGAATTTGATGATCGGATGACAGAGAGGTACCTAGATAGGCATTCATAGAATAGATGACGCGTAGTGAACGCGTTTTTCTCTCTCCCCCCCCCCCCCTCCCCACTTCCTTCCAAAAACCCGAAAATAGAACAGCAGTTTATTGAGTTCAGTGGGAGATTGTAACTTTGGGGCCCAATTAGAATATTGCATTATGGGAGGGATGGCCCACATCAAGGTTTGCCAACTTGCAAGCTGGCGGACTCATAATGCGTATCATCTCTTTCAATTGTTTTAGACCTCATCAATATTGTGAATATTTATATATGATAAAAAATAATAATTAAAATATGATATTATGAAAAAAAATTAACATCAACTGAAAATATATATATTATATTTTTATAATATAAATTATTAATATGATAAAATTTAAATAAATATATAGAATTTTACAAATAAATATAACATAAAAAAAATACAGTTATTCCCACTCTAAACTGCAACGGCCCAATGCATTTTAAGCCACCGTCACCATATCATTAAATTACTTGACATTAACCCAAATTAACGTTGGTAGGTTGTTTGCACTAAATTCAATCCCTAGTAATTTTAATTACAGTAAGAAAACTTTAAAATAAATGTACATATAAAGAGTTTCAAGATTTAGAATATTAATTTATATTAAATAATGTTAGCAATGTTCTCTCCTCTTCCATAATCCATATTAAAATAATCAAAGAAGACAAATGCCTTGGAGACCGTCTCTGCCATGATGATATGTAAAAGTACTGTGTTTAGGATGAAGGTTCCTTCTAGACAAAGACCAAGCGTAGTTAATTAATGATGGTTATCTTAGATAGCAAACAGCCATTATACATGCAAAATGAGAAATGAAAGAGAAGCCAGAGAAGGGATAAATAAGATCTTTGTTGAGTTATATATGTCAGCAGTGATCTTCACAACATAATTATCAGATTATATCAGCTAATCGGACTACTTAATTCCAGCAATACTTTATCTCTGTCTGCAAACTGTTATAAGTGCTTGTTTCTTAGCGTATCGGGTCCATGTGGATATGATACCCGCTGTTGACACAAATACAACATTGTTATCATGTCGCCGTTCTGCGTCTTCTCCTTGTCTGTCATCATCAGTCTACCTGTTAGATTAATCAATGCAATGCAAATGCCAGACTTCAAACATTTAATCTGGCAAGCTTTGTTCATAGGAAATTCTTTTGGACTCGAGCGTGTAGGATAGTTCCTTTCTTTCCCCAGATAATACCAAGCATTACTTGTAACTTGGTTTGGATTCAGAGCTTCCTTGTTCTTCTCCATTTCGGTTTTCCCCTTAGGTTGTTGATTGCTAAGTTCTTTCGCTGACACTATTCCTAAGTGGTTACTTTTTAGCAAATTCAGTGGCGAAGAGCAAGAAATGTAATTCACAGAAATAGATTGTGAGGCTCCTTGAGCCCAACTTCCCATTTTCCAAAACAATTACCACTTTATGCACAACTTATCATGTTGCCGTTTCTCAACCACAGGATAGGATGTGGGATTAGAGGTTACTACCCACTTTTACCAGTAATTATATCGGAACATAATGTCGTTAGCTTTAAGCTGGCGGAGCTAGGAAGTTCAATCTTTATCTTTGGTTGTTGCAGTTCTGATTACTTCTAAGGTGCTTTTCTACGTGTTCCAAATGTAATCCCCTAAATGATGGTAAATGTTGATGCTAAATACTCCCCTAATAATGGCAAAACTATTTCATGCACTTTCAATACTTCTATTGGATAAGATGGTATTTGGGGCTGACATTTTTTCACGTTTTTAAGCCATGGACCATGTTTCGGCATTGATATCGTCTTGCAAAAACTAGAACAGACTATTTCAAACCAAAATGAGAGAAGGAATTTCAGCTTTGATAATGCAACTGTATAAATAGTGATATCAAATCGCTGAATCAGCTATTAAAAATTATATCTATCGACAATGTAACTGTAATTGCTGCCAGGGTAAGTTGAATAAGTACATCTTGCAAACATTGAGCAACTTGTGAGAAAAGGCAGGCAAGGACCAAAATGAAATACTGGGAAGGCCAAAGATTTACTCAGTCCAGCAGCAGCATATTACCTAGTTAAAACTGAATTTTGAAAGAACAGCTGCTGTCTGGTCACCACCCAACAAAAAATAAGGATGCCTCAGAGCAGCTGCAGCAGATAAACGCCCCTTTCTAAGGAAACCTCTTTCTGATATCAGCTTTTTTGCTAGGTCCCATCCACTACGGGACTTGAGATCCAAAATTGTTAGGTCGGGCCTTGATCGGGTTTTCTCCCTCCATTTATTCAAGTCATATTGAACTGCTTCCAATTCCGAAAGTGAAGTTCTTTAAATATGCTCTAGACCCTAGGGAAGGTGTTGCCATGTGTAAGAGTACAATGCCAACCGAATACATATCAAATAGCTCAGGACTGTTCAGCTGCAACAATGATTACAATCTCCACCTAACACTTTGAAAGACACTACAAACAAATATATGCAGATTGGCTCCTAGAAGCGGTAGAATTCTGATACATTCAAAAAGAAACGGAAGAGGAAGATTCTTGTTGTACCTGCCACAAAATTGGAGAAAGAAGAGCAGCAGTTGGCTCTGGAGGAGGACTTGGTGTTTCCTCCGGCAGCACATACAGCTCTGAAGGACAATAGTCAGTATCAAGCAGCCCACGGTTGGTACATTAGTTCTTGCCAATGTGAAGGTCTGCTGCTGCCCCAAAATCTATTTAAGTCTAATCAGTCCGCGCTTTGTCACCACTAGGTTGGCTGGCTTTACATCACGGTGGACAATGCCTGTTTCGTGAATTTTTTTAAGCGAAGTAATAATCTGGTGCAATATTTGCTTGATGATTAATGCAATTCGTTTAACAGATTCTACTCCTTGTAATACACGTCCAAACATGACAGACTCTCTGTTTAAAGGGAAGCTGCGATCTTTCATGTAATCAGCAAGCGTGCAGTCTCCCTTTCACATGGACATCTCTACTATTAGTGTGGAGGCTGGCGAGAAGGAGAATCTTTACAGGAACTGACAACTGTTCAATAATCTGCATGCATTTAAATAGATAGAAACAGAATTGATTTAATCTAAGGCATATTACAAATTTCAGAGTGAATGAACCAGTAAGATGCATTACATGGGCCCTAGAACTTAACAGCACATCAATCACTCTTCTCTCTCTCATAATAATTTTTTGCTTTATATGAATGGTATAATAACAGTACTAAAACCATTCTCATACTCAATCATGTTTTATATGAATTCTGCCTATTTATAGTCAGCCAGGCTATCTCATTGTACCTCAAATTTCCAAACAAGCGCCTTTATAAATTGTGAATTTGTTTTATCAGCAACAAAACTTCCTAGGAACTCAGTACATGTCTCAGGAGCTGCTCTTGAAAGCCTGCCATTAAACCATTCCTCGTAATCTCCACATTCTTCAGCCCCTTGCACACCAACTTTAACCTGCAGATTCCCAAGAACATAAAATTTCTAAATATGTGCATACATTCCAGCGTGTAGAAAATGACTTTTCAGTTTTCAGTTTCTAGGGAAAATAAAAGCACAAATATGATTGGTACAGCGCATTTTGAAAGATACAGTTAACTACCTCCTTGAGAATGACCTCCTTAAATCTACCATCCATGTCCGGCGTTTTTCTTCCTCCTCTTTTTGGCAGCCTTTCTTCAACAGAAGCGTTCTTTGGAAAAATCACACCAGAATAACCAATATCAAATGAACCTTCTCCCAGCTTGTCACCAGCAAAAAATCACTCCTTTTCAACATCCTCCTATCAGTGAAGCTGTCCAATCCTAGTTGCAGAGAAGCAAGAACACCTTGAAGAACACCTTGCCTTGCAGTCAAGTCATGTAACCCCTGCAAAAACTATAAAAAGCCACTTCTGCACCTCTGTTAATTCCCCGGTAATCATCGTTTCAAACTTAACAAACCCGGACTTGATGACAGGGAATTGAGACAAGGACTGCCCAACAAATCATCTGGGATGCTGTCAAAGAATGCATAGCACCTTCCTGGGTTACTTTTGAGGTGGTTCTATTAACTTGGGAAATGGACTTGAAAGGAGAGAAGCAAAGAATTTGAGGATTCTGCTGAGCTGTTGCTGGAGTTGGACAGAGCAAGGAAGCCATACTGGCTTTTCGAAAGTGGTGAGCTCTTATGTTTGTTAGTCTGTCTGTTTTTTCACAAATTGAAATTGAAGCAATTAGCAGCTAAGCAGAAGGGAAGGGCCAGAGGCCGGTCTTTTTCTAAGTGTCTTTCATAAATTTATCCACTGAGCAGGAGATATGTGGACATAAAACAGCCCCGAAGAGACAAGCATTTGATCATAGAAAGACACGGATAGCCTTACAGACAGCTAAGCAGGTAGATGATTTGTTTGCACATTACAATCTGAGCACACAACATAATGCAAACAAGGAAAATTTCGCCTTCCTTCATCTTTGAAGCCAGTTTTTTGAGAAAGTAGTACAGAATAATAAGGGCTTCCAGACTAATACCATTTCAGACTTGCTATAGGTGAGCAAGAATCAAGATGCTATACCACCTTTATGCAAAAAGATTCCTCTGACATGCGCTAGGAAATTAAAAGCTTAATCTAGCCTCTGTAATCATAACTAAGAAGCAACTTTGGCCGAGTCTGGTTGACAATCATACAAATCTTCCTGGGACATTAATGATCCTTCTTTAGTCTTTGGCCGACCGAATCTGGGCATCCGTATACAGGAATATATCAGCATCCGGCATTATACCAATAGTTAGACACTGTTACGATCTATGGATTACTTCCAAATTCTTTTGAGATCTTTAGTAATAACTAATTCTCAGTCCTAGGCATCATTTAGAAATGCTTAATGCTATCCAGTAGTCAGTGACATTTGATTCTCTGTGTGTGTTTGCTATGCACCCAAATTCAAACTTGGTTTAACACCCTAAGTTGTCTAAGAAGTTCTCGTGCAGGTCAGAAGCTGATATCTGCTAACAGAATTGAAAATTGTTTGCCGTCAAACGAGCTGGCTGATATGTTTCCTTTTATCTGGTATAAATTCTGCCATTATTAAAATCCCTGACCTCCTTATTCCAGGGTTTCTGGTATGCGTAGAATGGCTGGTATTTCCATAGATAAGAACACCGACTATGCTGATGTTGAAGGTCCCGTCAGATTCGATGATGGTTGGAGAACTAGGAAAGGTTTCAGCAGCCACTTGTGCTTAAAGATGCGACATTATGTTAATGGATTGGAAGTTGATGGCTGATCGAAATATGAGGCCACTTTTTGGTGGTTATTTCATGTTCTACATTTACTTTCTTAAGAATAATGCAGGTGAAGGAAAGAGTAGCACTGTTGTTGTTTTCTCGGAGTCGATTTGCATTGATCGCACTGTTATAGCAACTGCACACAAAGCAAGCAAAACATAAAATATCAATGGCCCATGCAGGTCTCGAACCTGCGACCTTCGCGTTATTAGCACGACGCTCTAACCAACTGAGCTAATAGGCCATATTGTTTGAATGCTAATTACAAATGTAATCAAACACATTATCACAAGCACGAATATTTTTTCCTATCGTCCCAATCTTCGGTTTTAACTTTCGAACGGCAAGATCTCGATTTCGTAACAAATAATCAAGAAAATCATATCATACAAAGTTCAAAAAAAAACAGCCGCTGGAAAAATCAAAGCACGCCTTCAAAACAGAGTTGGTACACTGAGAAATTAACAAGGCCTAATTCTACAACTAGCGTCCTCCCGAAACCCTTTGGAATGACGATAAATACATCTGAAGGGTTATGATGAAAAGACAAGCATTTAGCCAGTTAACGTGTATGCCTTCTTAACCAGAAACTGACATACAGAAATAGACTCTAGTTGCATCAAAAGCTCATCTTTGTCACAAGACAAGCCCCTGTTTTCTGCGACAATGGAGGCATGGAAGCACCTAAGATGTGATGCACATAGTTATCCCTAAGAAAGTCTCTATAGCTGATAAATATGAATTGAAAGATTATTTAAAAGTCAATGACCACAAAGAAAGATAAAGAGAATGAAGCTTCCTAGATGATCAACATTACAACTTCACCCAATGAATGATAGATCTCCAGCTTCCACTAACAGAATTTCCAATGGTTGTTGCAGTTAACACACGTTACATAAGTTGTCATAGGTTCGTCTGCACTCCTTGTCTGCATTTGATAGTAAGTGGTCTTGCGTTGACCACAACGCCCACACTTAAACTGATCTGTTGTAGCCTTTGGTGCACCACCACGCTCACAATCAAATAGAGCCTTATCTTTAATTTCTTTATTTTCCCGTTGCCTCTGCTCACTGGCCATTTCCTCTGGGGTCATAGTGATAAGCCTTTCCGGCTTCACTTCTCCCAGAAGAACCTTCCTCCTTAAATCTGGATTATTTGGATCCTTCATGTTGAACATTATAGATCTGTACTTAAATTTTTGGGTGCCATTTGATTTACCCATCTTCTCAAACATCACAGATTCAACAGATACAGCAACCCGGATTGGGTCACAAGCATTCACTTGATCCAACATCTCCTCATCAGCCTCACCAGGAACTTTAGACAAGGCCTCCACAAGAATCTCCCGAAATTTGTCACGCAAAGGATCATTGCATTTGACTAGTGATGTAAGCTTAGGAGGACCAACAGGGGGTTGCAATTGTTTCTTTACATTTGATGCTCTCACATCCTTATAAATTGTTTCAAGCTTACCGTTCGCTCCTCGATCTATCTTCTCAGCCATTGCTGTATCTCCATTTGCTTCCTTTTTCCCAACTTTAATGGGTTTTACTGAATCGCCTTTAGATTTCTCAACCTTTAAAGTTTCTGCATTGGAGAGCTTTTCAGACTTCACAGCACTTGGCTTCTGAAGTTTCTCAACCTTGACAGAACTACTGGTGCTATTTTTCTTGCTCTTGGTAGTCTCCTCAATAACAATTTTTTTCCACAACTCAAGCAAGTCAGAAGCCACAGTCTTGATTTTCTCTCTAGGATGCTTTGTGAGAGGTCGAAGCCTTTTTCCAACCTGTACCATATATATGGGAGTTTAGTCTTTTTTTGAAATATACATATTCAACATACATGTAACTAGGGAAATAACAACATGAAGAAGCAGAAGAAGAAGATAAATGATTCAGGTAGCACCCACTAACAGGTTGAAATATGCTGCCTTTATTCTAAAGCTATCATCAGTTCTGACTATAAATACAAGGATCTCCTTCAATGTCATTGGGTAACATCTTCAAGAAGATATAACTAAACTATAACTAGCTGCAATGATAGTTGTAATAGCAAGGAATTTTAAGGATTGACCATTGACCAAAATTAAGCCTTTTATGTTAGCATGAGAACATAAATAATACATTTTTTCATGAAACTCTAAACATGAAAAATAAATTAAATAACACGGCCTACTGTTTGCCAGTCATGAATAATTCAAAAATTACAAAATACAAAAAGCTTTTAACATGCTTAGTTGGGAAGAAAATGAGATGCTACAAAAGGTGGACGGAAAATGAAGGAGAGAAATGCTTTAACTTAGTTTGTATGAAAGAGAAGTAAGAAAAAACAAAATTTGATGGATGGATGGATGGATGGGTATCTTCCCACCAACCATTAGATTGAGGGTAGGGTAAACGAGGAAGGTATAAGATATATCTTAGAATTTTAGTTTACTCCTAATACAAGAAACAACAAGTAAAAAGCACAACTTTAAAACAATAGCAAATTCTGTAATTTTTTTGGTTTTATTTCCTACGCTCTATTTCTCCTAACTTTCTATTAATCCAATTGTCTATCATTCCTTCTAGTCGGTAGTCAAAATCATACTATAACAGGGGCTGCCTTTGGTAGAAACATAATACATTTAAGTAATACTATATTTAGTGGTAGAAGCGGTGCAATTTAACTACTGTCCTATCACTCTAAAATGCAGCATTGCCAGACTCCAAATTGTGTATGTGTGAGTATGTGCAAAACCAAAAGATTCAGGCAATGCTATTTTACCTAAATAATTTATTTAATACTTAAATGAACACAAGGCAATCAATTGATCAACTTGTCTGAAGTTTATAAACTCAACTGCTACTATGTAGAATTAGTAATTAATAATCTTCTATGTTTATCTATTATAGTTTATACATATTCTTTGCTTTCATTTAAAGGAAAAAAAAAAGAGGTTAATTTCTCAACCAACTATATTTCGTAAAGGAATATAATTTGACTCCTAATCTCCAATCAAATGAATAAATAAATAAATAAACCCAAAGTTAAAATCTATAAATGAGATTATTGCTTCATCAGAATTAAATATATATATATATATATATATTTATATTAATGGTGGGAGGGGAAGATGAAAGTGAGAAACCTGAGTCGATACAAGAGTATCGTAAGAGACAGGGAAATCCTTAAGCTGCTTCAGGGCGTCAACGCATCTGGAAACCTCGGGGCCGTTAGAGGAAACGGTATCGGAAGCGGCCAAATCAGCCGCTTTCTTGGCGGCCTCGAACAAATCCACCAGCTCCCTCTCCATGGGCCAAAGCAGAATAACCTGGAGTGAATAAAAGATAAGAGATCTGAAGGATTCGATTTCCTCCTATCCTAGAATTTTTATAAGGACGCTTTTGACGAGAGAGAAACCAACCGAGATCAAAAGGAAACAGAGGCTTTTGGTTCGGTGTTTTGGAGAAACAGCAGAAACGGACTGCTGTTATTGACGAGGTAATGGACGATACGTGATTCAATGTCATGCTTGTTTCGTTTCCTTCAGTTGGGCTTCACTTCTGGACTACATTTTTTATTTGTTGGGCTTTATACTTCTCTTTTTTTTATCTATGTTTTATTTTTGGGTAAGACATATAAAATCCAAAATATTTTATTATTGACTAGAATCAAGTTTAAGTGTTATTAGTTTAATTAAAAATTATATAAAAATTAAATTAAAATTATAATAATAAAATGACAAGCATTGATTAGAAATCAACGAGAGAAAAAGTAAGTAGATCTAATCCGATCGATCGTTTTATTTGAAATTTTTATAAATAATATTAAAAAAATAATATATACTTTTAAATATAATAAAAAATTAATTAAAAATATAAATGACATACACAATAAATTTTTAATTGAAATTAAAAATTTTCAAATGAATATTTTTATTTTTTGAAAAATATTTTTTTTAATTTGCTAAATTATAATTGTTTATTGATGGTTATATTGAAATTTTCAATATATAAACTAATTTTAGTTGATAGGGTTTAGGGTTTGATTAAGATCAGTTTCGAAAAAATTTTCAGTTACTATGCAGTATTTTAAATTTTTAAAAATAAAATAAAATCAAATAAAAAAATCATATAAAATCAAACATCTAAATCAAATTTTATCAATTCGGACTGGTTCGGTTTGTCGGTTTCGTAAAATTTTTAAAAATATATTTTTTACTATATTTTTTAAATTTTTTTACATTAATTTAAAAATAAAATTTTATTTTTTATATTATAAAAAATTAAAAATTAAACAAAAATAAAATTAAGTTTAATTTGGATTGGATTGAATCGGATTAAATAATTAAAGCTTTTTTATTGTGTGAACACAAAACCGAACTGAATCAAATATAAATCATTAATATTCAAACCAAATTTGATAAAATTCGAATCAAACTCTATAATTCAAATAGATTTTTCATTTTTACGATTTGTTTCCCCGCCCTAGAAGTGAATATGCTCAATTTGGCTGCTAATTTATCCTGAAAATGGGAAAACAACAGATTGAACTTAAAGAAAATTTTCGTTTTATCCAGAAAATATTTCAAAATGAGGGGAAATAAACGCGTCAAGAAAAGAAATGTAAAGAAAAAAAAGGACCAAAGGCATCTTGGAAAGACAAAGATTCAGAATGCACAGACAGAAGCTGCAAACGTTTCTTCGTTTCGAGCATCTTTAATTGAATCGATGCATGCATGTTGACTGAGAACTGAGAAATCGGCAAATGCCCTTTAATTAATCTAAACTCAAAGCCCTTTTCCGACAACGACTACTCGTCCTTCTCGTTCTAATCCATTGCTTAAACGATACGAGTTGTCGCTAATTACTCAATACTTTGTTCCTCTTGTTGTAGTGTACGGTAAATTGATATTGCCAAAGCTCAATCGTTTTCTCAAATATTGGATTTATCAAATCTAAATTTTGAAAGCAAAGCTATGTTCCAAAAATTTACTTCGAAAACTTATTCAAACTCTTCCTTTTCTCCTCTGCCTTTTTCTCTCAAAATTCAGCTCAAGACCCAGAAAACCACCTTCACCAAGAAAAGGAAGGTGACTTTATGCTAAGTTATTGATTGTAAGATTGACCATCTTTTGTTCTTATCAGAATCTGTTTTCATTCTGGGTCAAGGAAAGATGAGACAAAAGTTTGGGCTCTTAATTTGCATATGCATTTTGTTATGGGGGAATTGTTTGGGGAGGTTTATCGTGGAGAATAACAGCTTGAAACTAATATCATCACAGTCAATGAATGGTGTTTATGAATGCGCGATTGGGAATTTCGGGCTTCGTCAGTATGGCGGAACCTTGGTTGGTACGGTTGTTTATCCTAAAGCAACTCAAGACGCATGCATGTCCTTTGATGATTTTGACGTCTCCTTCAAATCAAAGCCTGGTGGACTCCCTACTTTTCTCCTTCTCGATCGTGTAAGGTTTGCCTTTGTTTCTCCTTTTTATTTCAGATTTTTATCTTTGGTGATCCAATTTTGGAAGCGAATGATTTCAATTATGTATTTTTGGCTTTCCTTTCTATTTTTGTTTATATGACTCTTCTGATGATGATGATGATAGTTCGATGAAGTTTTCCCCCGTGTTTTATTTGTTTTACGCTACTTAAATATGTTATGTTGGGAGTTGGCACTTGTTAAATTTAGCATTGCCTGCTGTGTCGATTTAACTTGTAGGTCCTATGTATTTGAGTTATTGTTTCCTTGGTTTCCGTTTTGCTTTTCTCAACTTGCTTAAACTGCACCTGCTTATCATCTTTAATTTTGCTGATCTGGCATATTGCTTCTTCACCTTGAAGGCATGGCAACCTCAGGAAGCTGGAGCTGCTGCTATTCTTGTTGCTGACAACATTTATGAGCCTTTGTTTGACATGGATTTCCCTGAATAAGAGAATGCCAGAGCTGAATACCTGCGGAACATCACCATTCCATCAGTCTTCATTAGTAAATCACTAGGGGACAGCATCAAGAGGGCCCTTACTAGTGGGGAAATGGTTAATATGAATCTCGACCGAAGGGAGTCTCTTTCGCAACCTGATGAGCGAGTTGAGTATGACTTTTGGACAAATAGCACTATGAGTGTGGGCCACAGTGTGACAGCCAGATAGAATTTGTCAAGAACTTCAAAGAAGTTGCTCAAATACTTGAGCAGAAAGGGTACACTCAATTCACCCCACATTATTTAACTTGGTATTGCCCTGAAGCCTTCATTTTGAGCAAACTGTGCAAGTCGCAGTGTATCAATCATGGAAGGTGCTGTGCTCCAGATCTGGAGCTAGACTTCAATAAAGGATGTGATGGTAAAGATGTGGTGGTTCAAAATCTTTGCCAAGCTTGCCTTTTCAAAGTTACAAATGAAAGCGGAAAGCCATGTCTTTGGTGGGATTATGTTACGAACTTAGCTATCCTCTGCCCACTGAAAGAGAAGTATTCCAAAGAGTTTGCAAATAGAGTTATCTGATCTCTTGGTAGGTTGACGCTTTATACATATTGCTCTCTATCATATATGATTCTTAAGGTGGGCCATGCAAAATATTGCTGCTGCTATACTCAAAGAAGGTATTGGCTGTATATTTTGATTGATTTATTTCTTTAAAAATGGAGCACAAGACCACTGAATTGGTCCTTTTTGCTTGGGATAAACAATAAGTATTTTATTCTTCCTTTGTACCCCCTATTATATGTAAAATATTTCCTTTTACTTAAACTTTGCTCCTGTATGTTTACTGAAGTTAATGAAATTAGATAATATGTTATAGCAATAATGAATTTTATACATTTACATATGCATCTACCTGTATGTGTATTTATTATGTATATGTAAATAACTCTGGTTTTATTGGAATCTAGAAAAGCGAAAGAATTCTTGTTTGACGCTGAAAATGTTGATTACTTATCTGTTAAGTATGGATAAAAAGCAAGCTTATGCCTTTAGATCTGACTGGCGTACTTACATTTAGTATACTTGTCGTCCATTTTCTGCTTTGTCGGTTTTGATCTCACTAATATACACAAATGTATTGGAGACATTGAGGCTGATGTGGAGAACCCAGTTCTTGAAGCTGAACTAGATGCACGGGCCAGTTTGTTCTTAAACTTTGTAAGTCCCATCTTTGTTATATCTTAGCATCAAGATTCTAACTTATGCTGTAATTCTGGTTTCAGATTGGCAAAAGCTCCCGGGGAGATGTAACTATACTGCCAACTCTTGTGATAAATAAGAGACAGTATAGAGGTTTGAATCAGAACTTACTGTCATTTTCAGCAATATAATTGCATGTAACTGCCTTTTGTAAGCCATACCTTTTCTGATGGATTCAGGAAAGTTGGACAACAGAGCCGTTCTCAAGGCAATTTGTGCAGGTTTTCAACAGACCACAGAGCCAGCATTTATTTAAGTTAAGGTCATCATCTATTGCACTCAATTTCCGAGCATTTTCCTCTTGTTGTCTCCTTGGAAACACTTAAATTTTCCGGCATTCAACAATCACCAATTTATTGCATAATCAGCACATGGTACACCCTCCTTTATTTACTGATGAATCAAATGAAACAGTTACTTCAGGGTTGTTGAGTGGTAAAATGATTACAGAAACTGTCCTTTACTAGCAGTGGACTTTTTGTCACACATATTTCAGTGTTTATGATGAGCTTTGGTAAGGTAATGGTTATCTCCCTACAAAGTTCCCGTGCTATTATATTAGACAATGATAAATTGTTATTTGTGGGTGGAAACTACCATAGAGATGATACTCATTATTTTATTATGAATGGTCTTACCAGATATACAAACTAATGAGTGCTTAGAAAACAATGGTGGGTGCTGGAAGGACAAGAGTTCTAACATTACTGTATGCAGAGTATGTCAGTTACAGGAAATTTTGTAGATCAACTATATGTTCCATTAACTTTTTTGCTAATGCCCTCTTCTACTTTTAGGATACCTTCCCTGGAAGAGTGTGCGAGTGCCTGATAGTTAATGGTGTCAAGTTTTCTGGAGATGGTTATATGCATTGTGAAGGTAAATATTTTTCCTTAGCAAGGAAGAAGCTCAGTGTTAAATGTTTCATGAAAACGATCGCCGGTTACACTGAAGGGTTATAATTTTCTTCTTATACTGTGTTCGTGAATCTTGCACCACGGCTGGAAATGCTGGTATTAGGTACAAGAGATTAAGCTAATTGTCGATTTATTGCTCAATTTGGAGATTGGCATATCATGGTGAATGGAATTTAGGATCTCAAGACTAATGTATTGTTTGTTGGCTATTGCTGATATGTTCTACTGCAAAATTTCTAGGTACGGATGCTAAAACAGTGAAAGCTGGGGCTTTTTTTGGGCAATAATTCTTGGATTGATTGTTTCTGGAACTGCGGGATGTGCCACTTACAAACTCATAATCAAGGTAAGATTGTTGTTGCACTAATATATCAGATATTCCTATGTCTTCCCCCTAGATTAATCGTTTTTGAATCATTTGAGATATTCTTGAGAAGAGCTTCATGTGGTTGTCACATGCCTGGATTATGAAGATGTGAGCAGACCTCTATAGCTTCATAGGTGTGCATTTTGAGAGAGAGAGAAGATTTAACAGTGAGATTTACTAGTGAATTGATTAGGTTGGATGTTTAAAGTTAGAGGCAGCCAAGTTGGAATTGGTTGCTGGTTTCCTTCTGAACTGCTTAATTTCAAGATTTCGATTTGCATCTCGTAACTATAGTGCCATTTGAATTTTACTTTCATTTGTTGTGGAACTTCATGCTGAGACTGATGGAGTCTGAGATTTGGGGTATAATGCCACAATACATGCGATTGGGTGGTCAAACTAAGAAGGCTTACCATCCAGATATCTAAAAGCAGCAGCAGCACGATAGCTATCAACTTCCATGGACCTTGGGTTGCTGCCTTCAATCATTTTGGCTTTGCTTGCTTAGTCCGGTGGAAAAAAATTTGGAAAGATAAAAAATTAGAAAAAGAGAAAAATAAAAATGACGGAAAATATACTTTTGCTTTCCATTAGTGTAATTGGTAGGAAAGTTGAAAAAGTGGAAAGAAAAAAAATATTTTCATTTCTCTCATTATTTGCATGATTGAAAAATAAGAGAAAAATAAAAAGTATATTATTTTACTATTATACACATTAAAATTAAAAGTTAAGATAAAAATAAAATTTAATAACCGATAGGTAATCTTGTAAATAACATACTTGACACACTATTCTTTTTTTTTTTTTTCAATTTGAAGTGATTTATTTTTGTTAATAGCTATGAAAAATAAAAATATTTTCCATTTGCTTTTCCCACTTTTCTTTTTTTCCAATAAAGCACATTCAAAATTTATTTATTTTTTACTTTTTCACTTTCTTTTATCTATCCTTTGACTTACTTCACTCTATCAAGCATACATTTCCAGTCCGTTACTGTTCTTATCCAGTGAGACGTCGGTTCTCTTTGAAAATGTAATAAAGAAATAAAAATATGCTTCTATATCAAATGCACTTCTTGCAATGATTCATTAGTACAACTTCATATCTCATATGAGAATCTCACATTTGATGAGCAACTTCACATTCAAAGAAGCTGAAAAATCTCTTCTCATGTGAAAATTCATTTAAGTAATTATTCAAAGCTTCTAATGAACATAGAGGAAGCCCAAAAATAAAATTAACGTCATTGCCATAGCCATTGCCAAGCACTCCAGTGACTCCACCCTATTCTTTTAACTACCTCTTGTATGATGATTTGATACACAGCAATCAAAAACAACAAACAGAACACAATATAAATATACAAAATATTTTAAAATTTATATAATATGAATTATTAATGTATCAAAGTTTATATAAATATAAAATATATTAAACATAATTATATCTTATGTTATAACTACGCAAATTGTTTGTAAAGTGAAAGAGCATTATAAGCATGCGGTACAAGGCAGAAATTGATGAACCAGAAGGATGGAGGAACATATGTTTATTTATCAAGCCGGGTGGCGGGGCAGACATGACAAATCACTTTTAATTCTTCATCATACATATTGCAGACTGGTATGTAATGTATGTGCAGAATGACTGAGAAAGCAACATCGTACATTCTTTTCACACTTTACTTCCAGGCCAAGCCGCGGAGTTATCTCAAAAACTGGAGCCCAGATGTTAATGATCATGAATAGGAATGTTACGTTTGTACTACTCCATGCATGTTTGTTTGTGTGCTCTATCTATATATATATATATATATATATATATATATATATATATATGTATATGCTATCAGCAGCATCTGAGGTATCATCCCTGATTCCAAGCCAGATCTTTGAGCATTTATTCTATTTTTGAGATCATCTATCTGACATTTGCAATTTTGCATGCTTTAGTAAAAAGCAGTAACACAGGACATAAAGAGACTGACACCCAAAATAAAAGATGCACCTTCATAATTCTATTGATCAAGATAAAACTTTTTTCTCATGAACAACCAACAGCAATCAAGCAGTTCGTGTCGAGAATTAACTGCTATATAATAAATCTAATTACTTACATTTCACCAGACAAGTAGAACAAATTAAAGACAAATGAATTAATAACGATCGTTTCCATTTTTCATATATAACTGTAGCTAAAAATTCTAAATCCTTTAAAATTTAAATACATATAAAGAGAAGCAAGTTTCACAACATCAAATGCTATGCTATCTTGAATTTGGTCCGTTGGAAGTTAAAAATTTTGAATCCATTTATCATCATACACACATATATGTACAAAGTCATAACAACCAAAAACCACAGCTTTACACTCAAACCACAACGTCAAACTTTCTCATTTAACGAACCCACCATCCATCAAAAACAAACCCTGAAAATATGGAAATTGATTATGAGGTTGAGCTTGACTGACTACATTCACAAGAAAACAAACAATCGACCGAGTTTGACAAGATTCAAAAGTACTAGACATTTCTTATTTTCTAATCTTTTCTTACGTGAATATATTCTAATATATGGGAATTAGGGAGGTTCCAATTTCATTCTGTTCTAATTATGTTGGAATTTGCAATATGTGTATGGATGGATCAAATCCAACATAGCACGTGCATGGCGATGGAGATGGCGTTGGCGTTGGGTGTTGAAAAAAAGGATATCCCCATCCCGGATTAAGTCCGCAAAGTCATCCTTCCCCTGTTTATCTGTTGAAACTTAATTAAAAGAGATTGAGATTCCGCGCCATTTACGCCACTCAAATGCAATCTAATCAGCAGTCCCCAAGGCCAAAGAAATTATTTTAAGTACCAACACCACTGTTTTAAGAAGCTGAAAATCCGAATGCTAGTCGAGGTATGTATCATTAACTCTTTATTATTTCCCTAACCTGCTACAAGCAACCTGCAGAGGTCAATATACGAAAAGAATCTCAAAACTCAAACGAAGTTGAAAACCTAAAAAAAAAAAAAATCAGTGAATAGAGTTCGTTCCAAGCATTTCATAAAATATTTATTTATTTTTATTGAATAAAATAAAAAAATAAAAGCATATCTCATCATCTCATGAGTCATGATCTCCCCCATGGGGCATGGGGCATTGGGCATTGGGTTTGGTTTGCGGAGAAAAGCCGGTGAAAGCTAAAGCTAAACCGTGTTTGTTTGTTGGTTTTGGTTCCGGTTCTGGAAGGAAGAAAAAAGTAGCCTGCTCTACAAAGGGGATAGGCAGGTGGTGTTGTCGTGTTGCTGTCTAACGATGTACATTTGTTATTATTATTATTATTATTTCAGTTTTACCACTTTTATCAGAGGATCAAATAATGAAGTTTGCCTCCTTTCCTTCCTTCTGGCTAAACCGGCGAAGAAAGTACGACCATGTGATTTACATTAAAAGTAGCAACCCCTGGTCGTTTAACAATAAATAGGCTACTGTCTTAATTTGAACTTAAATTCTAGGGAGGGCCCCACCACTTTTCTCAGTTTATTTTAGCCAGAGAGTCGACAGTTCAGCCAGCAATTCAGCACAAGACACAATAAATAACAAAAAATATATAAATATAATTATGATGTATATAAAAATAAATAAATATGATAAAAAAATAAGGATGATAAGTCAAAGAGTTAAAAACCTCATTTTTGTTTAGTTTATAAGAATGGGTGGGAACAAAGTTCTTTTACAAAAACACACTTTCCATTTTTAACTTTTTAATATATTTTTTTATTTTTCTATATTTCAATTCGTTCTTTTGCTAAGTAAGACTTAAAAAGAATGATAAAATTGTCAATATATATGACTTAAGATTTAAGTAATTTAGAACGGCAGTTGCTCCTAGAAAAAATGGTTAAAGATTTTACCATACCAATACCTTTTGACTGCCTTCTAAATCAGACAACTATCATAGCATAGGTGTATAAAGGATGCTAAAGCTTGTAACAGATGCCACGTGTAGAAGACATAGGATTCTTGTCTGACCAAAAAATAATTAATAAAAAATAAAAGAAGGAATAGAAATTAGAAACCCAAGAAGAACTAAAATCCTGTCAGAAAAAAAAAAAGAAAAAGGAAAAAAACCTCCCCTATTCAGCAGCATTTTCCCTCCCAAAGCTCGAACCCTCTGTTTCGAGGCCTCTGAAACTTTAAATGCTCCCCCCCTTTACGCTTCTCTATTCTCTATTCTCTCTCCTCTCCCTCTCTTTATTATATTTATACCCAACACTTCATTTCCATTATTGCATGGATTCTTTTTTCCTGTCTTTCGCTCCCCACTCCCCTTCTTTATTCCTCTCCATCGCGCGCTGTCCTGCCCCGCCCCACCATCTCTCTCTAACACTCGTCTTCTAGTTTTTCTTTTTTCACAAAGGTTTTTTGAGTTTCAGTTTCTACTAAGTAGAAATTAACTTCAGGGTTTTGCAGTACTTTTTCTTAGCTGAAACAAAGAGGCAAAAAACCAAGGAAAGCGGTTTTGTGAAGGGAAGGGAATCCCTTTTCTGTTTTTTTTTTTCTTTTTGTTTAGGGTCCAAAAAGTGGTTCTTCATTGTCCATCTCTTTGTTTGCTGAATCCATTTCTGACTATCTTGTTTGTCCTTTTCTAGCTTCACCACTTTTAAACACTATCTTCTCCTTCTCTCCCTGCTCATTTTTCACACTCACACCCTCAAACTCCTCCTCCAAATCATTTTTTTTTCAAGTTTCCGTTTAATCTATACAATAGAAAAAAATAAATAAATATACTACCAATACGATGGAGGCGTAGCATTTTGTCTTGCTATTGAGTTGAAGAGGGAAATATGCTGTTAAAGGTCCTAGTTTTGCTTGTTTTGGTTTTAGTTGTTGTAAACTCTCAACAGTCAGCCTTCAACGAAGATGTTCTGGGGTTAATCTTCTTCAAAGCCGGGCTTGAAGACCCAAATGCAAAGCTCCAATCTTGGAATGAGGATGACAACGATCCCTGCAACTGGACAGGAGTTACGTGTGACCCGACGACTTACAGGGTCACGGAGCTCCGCCTTGATGGCCTCTCTCTTTCTGGTCACATTGGCCGTGGCTTATTACGGTTACCGTTCCTTAAAGTTTTATCACTTTCAAATAACAACCTTACGGGAACAATAAACTCTGAGCTTTCTTACATTGGGACCTTGGAGGTTCTTGATTTAAGTGGAAACAGCTTATCAAGGTCTATCCCTGACTATTTTTTTGCACAATGCGGGTCTCTAATGTCCGTTTCTTTTGCAAGCAACAAACTTACAGGGCAAATTCCTGATTCTTTCAGCTCCTGTTCGACGCTTGTGGCAGTTAACTTTTCATCTAATCAGATTTCAGGGCAGTTGCCATCTGGAATTTGGTTTTTGAGGAGCCTTCAATCGCTTGATATGTCTTTTAATTCGTTGGAAGGAGAGATTCCTGAAGGAATTGGAAATTTGTATGATTTGAGACAGATAAATTTTGGAAACAACCGATTCTCTGGAAGGCTTCCAAAAGATATTGGAAGTTGTTCACTATTAAAATTGGTTGATTTCAGTGAGAATTATTTGTCTGGTAGCCTTCCGGATTCAATGCAGAGGCTTGTTTCATGTACTTCAATTAGTTTACGAGGAAATTATTTCACGGGTCAGGTTCCGGGTTGGATCGGAGAATTGACAAGTCTTGAGAGTTTGGATCTTTCTGCAAATAATTTTTCAGGTGGAGTTCCATTTTCTCTAGGAAATCTGGAGTTATTGAGGGAATTGAATCTGTCAACGAACCAGTTTACAGGTGCATTGCCACATTCAATGGCTAATTGTCTTAACCTTTTGGCTATGGACGTCAGCCAGAATCTGTTAACAGGCAATATTCCATCATGGATGTTTAGGACGGATGTGAAGAGCGCTTTAATTTCTGGAAACAAGCTGCAGGTCTTGGATCTTTCTTCTAATGCTTTATCTGGTGAAATTCCATCTAACCTTGGGGTTCTTAGCAGCTTGCTCTTCTTTAATATGTCCAGGAACCATCTTTTTGGTTCTATTCCGGCCAGCATTGGAGAATTGAAGACCACCCAAGCTATTGATTTCAGTGACAATATGCTGAATGGAAGCATTCCTTCTGAAATTGGAGGAGCAGTCTCCCTCAAGGAACTGAGATTGCAAAGGAACTTTCTATCTGGGAAAATTCCCACTCAGATAGCGAATTGTTCATCACTAACAACTTTGTAAGTTCTTCCATGCTGTTTTATGTATTTCTTTTACGGGCTTTGTGTTGAGTTATATACGTTGTTATTTAAACTTCCATTTCTTAATACTTGAAAATTTTTGCATTGACACATTTTTACACTTTTAGGCTCTATCTAATTGATGTTAGGCGCTACATCTACATTTGAAGCGTTTATATTTCCGAGGCTGATAGTATGCTTTTATGGATTGTTCACCGGGACCTTTACTTTTATCATAGCTATTAGGATTGCCACTAGTCAAGCAAAATCTGTAATTAATTTCTTAAATTTATCAAATAATATGTTGCTAAGTTGTTGCATAAGTAAATGATATCTAAATTCTCATTCTCTATGGAGATAATAGGTCCCTTGCTGTCTCTAAAGCTAACGACTTGTTGTCCATTGTTTTATTAGGAACCCAGTATGTAGCTTTCAATGTTGTAAATAGACAAAAAAACTGGCTTGCTACAATTTAAAGATTAGTTTGATTGATTGTCATTTTTATTTTTCCCTTTTTATCAGCCTGTTTTTGGTGTCACAAATTATACGTTCATATTTTAAACAATGCACCTCCACTTTTAACAATTTTGTTCTGGTTTCTGTTTCAATGGTACAGAATTTTATCCCAGAACAACCTCTCTGGCTCAATCCCTCCTGCCGTTGCAAAGTTAGGTAACCTCCAGATTGTAGACTTATCATTGAATGACCTAACTGGAAGCTTACCAAAAGAGCTAACAAATCTTTCTCAACTCATGTCCTTTAACATCTCTCACAACTACCTTCATGGTGAACTTCCACTCGGGGGCTTTTTCAACACCATCTCTACTTCATCCGTCTCTGGAAATCCATTATTGTGTGGTTCCGTTGTTAACCGATCTTGCCCACCTGTCCATCCCAAGCCCATTGTCCTCAACCCTAACTCATCCTACTCAATTGGTGGCTCCTTTTCAAATCACCATCGCAAGAAAATTGTGCTCAGCATCTCTGCCCTCATTGCCATTGGTGCAGCAGCTTTCATTGTCATTGGTGTAGTAGCTGTCACTATCCTTAATATCCATGTCCGTTCATCTATGTCGCATGCACCTGCAGCTCTCACATTATCTGGTGGGGAAGATTTTAGTTGGTCTCCCACCAATGATCCCAACTATGGCAAACTTGTAATGTTTTCAGGGGATGTTGACTTTGTTGCTGGAGCCCATGCCCTGCTTAACAAGGACTGTGAGCTTGGTCGTGGAGGGTTTGGAGTTGTTTATCGAACAATCCTTCGTGATGGATGTTCAGTTGCCATCAAGAAGCTGACTGTTTCAAGTTTGATCAAGCCTCAAGAAGAGTTTGAAAGGGAAGTACAAAAACTTGGAAAGATTAGGCACCACAATCTTGTAGCTCTTGAAGGATATTACTGGACTCCCTCCTTGCAGCTCCTGATTTATGAATTTGTTTCCAGTGGGAGTTTGTATAAGCGCCTCCATGATGGGTCTGGCAAAAGTTGCCTATCCTGGCGGCAGAGATTCAACATCATTCTTGGGATGGCCAAGGGTCTGGCATATTTGCACCGGATGAATGTGATTCACTATAATCTTAAATCAACTAATATTCTGATAGATAGCTCCGGTGAGCCTAAGGTCGGAGATTTTGGCCTGGCAAGACTGTTGCCAACATTAGACCGCTGCATTTTAAGCAGCAAAATCCAAAGTGCACTTGGTTACATGGCTCCTGAATTTGCTTGTAAGACTGTGAAAATGACCAAGAAATGTGATGTATACGGCTTTGGTATCTTGGTCTTAGAGGTGATAACGGGGAAGAGGCCAGTGGAATACATGGAAGATGATGTGGTGGTACTGTGTGACATGGTGAGGGGGGCGCTTGAGGATACTAGGGTGGAGGAATGTGTTGATGGGAGGCTTCGGAGTAACTTCCTGGCAGAGGAGGCAATTCCAGTTATAAAGCTTGGTTTAATATGTGCATCTCAAGTGCCATCAAATCGGCCCGACATGGAAGAAGTAGTGAACATTTTAGAGCTAATCCAATGCCCTTCTGATGGCCAGGAGGAGCTGGACTAAGTGATTAGCGCCAGATTGAGAAAGAAGGAAACATTGTGTATCCTGGTGAAGGAGAATCCAGTTTGTTCTACACAAAGAGTTTAAACTAATTATGAAATGCCTTCCCGCACCCTAGTTCCCCCCCCCCCCCTTCTTTGTTCGTTAATGTTGTATTTTCATTGTGCCTCGAAATTTTTCTCCTTTCCATTTCTGGTACTTTTGTCACATATAAAATTTTCACTTACTGGATTCATTTTCACCAGCTGCGGAAGGGACTTTGGATAGTATTATTCGGTATCAAGGGAAACTATCTGTTTATAACCAGACTATTTTCTGTTTCATTATCCTGTATTTGTTTTCGTTAGGAATGAACTGTGTTTATTGAATGAATGAAATGAAGGACAAGGAAAAAAAAATCTTAATAATCCCCTTGGCATTGGCAATGGCATTTTCCCTTTTTTCAGTCTATTAAAATTAAGAAAAGGAAGAAGAAAGTGAAGCAATGGAAGCTGACAAGGTTGGAAATCAAAACATATATGTGAAAAGCAGCAGAAGAATTGAATAGTATGATAGCAACACATGACATGATGATGATGTTGAAGAAAAGCACCCATTTTGGTTTATGAATTTATACTTTTTATATAATAATCTTGACTTCAATCTTTTTCTGTTTGATTTCCCTTTTAGAATATTTGGCACCCACCCTCGCCTTGAGATTGAGAAGCAACATCGTTAACAACAGCTTTTGGCAATGAAATTCAAAACCAACACTAATGCGCACATACTCTACTCTACTCTACTCGTACTAATTATCTTTACCAATTTGTTACTAAAAATGTTTGGTTATCTTGTATCGTCAGAGTTTACAATTAGATCACCCATTTTTTTTACAATATATTTAATAATATTCTGCTCGATTTTTAACGCTTACCTTTGAAGCTTTAATTTAACCCCGAGGTTGAGGGAACCCAATAAAAAGGCCTTTGGCCCTTTTGCCCTTTGAACATCATCACATCACATCACATGGGGGTCCCAAGAAGCATTTTTAATCATGGGTGGCAACCCAAGCCAAGCATGCGATTATTTTATGTAGTGCATGAAAATCATACCATGTATTGCCAAATGCCATGGGACTGGGATTTTTTTTTTAATTATTGCAGTCTCCCCCGAAAAAAAAACTATCATACTACTAGAAGGAAACTAATTGGACAACCGTTTTTAAGTGGTTAGTCTGTCTGGATCAGCTACTAACTTAACTCGAATAGCTCTTACCAATTCATGGGAACTGCTTACCAATAGATCGAGAGTGGCGGAATAAGTAGCTCTTACCACTCCCTTCTCTTGTTGGCACCGCAAAGTAACTTTTTGCCTGCCTGCCTGCTCCAAAATTCAAATGTGGTCTGGAACTCCAAAATATTATTTCAGCAAACATTTAATTGCTTTCAGAATATTAATGTCTTATTTATATAACATGGAAAAAAATGATAATAGTTAAAAAAAGAAAGTTAACAAGTAAAAAAAAAAAGGCACAAAGAATCTACAAACCATGTAATTACTGGAACTGCCTGCGATCTCTCACCAGTCCACTAGGGCTGATGCAAATTCCTCAAATAAATTATTAAGGTACAACAATCTGGTTTATATAAAACAAATAAATTAAAAGAAAAGAGAATAGAAAAAAATGCCAATTATAAGAATTCTCCAAGGCAAAAACTTATGCACGGCTCATATATTGCCCAGTTCTTGTATCAACCAATATTTGATCACCTATGTTTATGAATAGCGGAACATTAACAACAGCGCCTGTCTCAAGGGTTGCAGGTTTCGATCCACCTGTGTCAAAAGTTTATTTTTCAGTGTTTAGCCCAAATAAAACCAAAAGAGATATGCAGCAACTTGGAACAAAATCCAAATACAAGAATCAGAAACGGCAGCAAAGATAGGGGCTGTCAGGTAATAGATGCATGGTTGTGATTCTTGTGAATATAATACAGCATAATTTCTTCTTGTATTCGGTTTCAAGGAAAAGCACTGGAGTGATATTCAGGAACTTTTATAAATAAAACAATTTATAGTAGGCTTTATAGCATATTGGTGAGCTATTCAAGGCACATATCTAAATTACTCTCAATTCAAAATACAGCATTTGGGATTTACTCACTCTTTGCATCTCACTAAGTAATGGATCGCTAGAATTTATAATTTAGACCAATAACATAATGGGTTAGGAGTTAGGACCTTGAAGAGAAGCCTATATCACATTACCTGAAGCTGTGTCACCTTTGAGACCAGGATCAACATCAACTACAGTAAGCTGAACTGTGATAGGGAGCTCAAAATCAATAACCTACAAGAAAGTGCAGACAGATAAGCATCACTACAGTAACAGCAGTAATATGCAACTACTAGTATGGTAAAAATGCCTAATCTTTGCTACGAATTACCGGATGCCACAGCCTGCAGATACACAGGCATATGAAACTGATAAGTAATTATTAAGTATACATAAAATGCTGATGGCTACAAGAACACTGCTTAGTATCTAACAGAGGTCTTAGTAAGAGCCAAAGAGCAACATCTTGAACAAAGATTTCAAACAAGAGCATTCATCTATACATGTAAGAAAAAAAAAGAATTAAAAATTCAAATAATGAACAGGAGATACATGAACTAAAACAAATTATAAAGTACCTTTCCATTCCAGAAGAGCAAATTGCAGTCCATTCCCTCTTTCAACCACTTTGTCCTGTCCCCTACATCTGCCTCACTTAGACGGGTTTCTTCAAATGTGTTCTATAAAAAGTTAAAACATCATTATAAGAATGACATGGGAAGAAATATGACAAGTATATCAGAACAATTTTTGAAGAGAAATGAGTAGATGTGTATGGTTATTGAATCTTCCTAGTATTAAGAACATAAACTCATTCCATTACAAGTATCAAGAATAGGATATTTAGCTATTGATTATGCAGAAGATTAGAAGTTACAAATAAATACATGAACTATATGGCATTGGTTCAAATTTTCATTAGAAGGATAACAAAGGCATAAGCCAAGGAATTCATTTATCTACAGCATGGAATGAGGATAAGAATATACTGAAAAATACCAGGTCCATGAAGACAAACTGGGAACCATCTTTGTAAGTGAACTGCTTGGTTTCCTTGAAAACATTAGCCTCGTCAATCTGTAAAAACAATTGCATATTTGAAGCCATTAAAAGAAATTCAAAAAAAAAAAAAAAAACTCTATAGGCACATTCCTATAATGCAAGTATTGCTAGATGCTTCATGTTCAAATTAAAACAAAAGAGCAACGCTAACAGTAGATAAGTTGCAGCCAGACACAAAGATCCTTCCTAGACCAACATATTCCTAAGCTTATGCTCAACCGAACAAGGTCATTATCTTTAAAAAATTGAATAACTTGCTCTATAAGAAACACCGCAACCTATTTGCATCCTCTAAATGCTGCTAACTGCAATGTATAAGGATGTAAAGCCAAGCGATACTTCGGAGTTAAATATTGATGATTACCGAACTTCCAGCTCGAAAAGTCTTCTCAACAGTGTTTCCTGTTATATAATTCCGCATCTTGGTCCTCACAAAAGCAGCCCCTTTTCCAGGTTTCACATGAAGAAACTCTACAAAGGTCCAATCCAACAGCCAAAATTTCACACCAGAAAGAACACCCCCCCCCAAAAAAAAAAAAAAGAAAAAAGAGGCAATGAACCACATTTCATAATTAAACGACTCAGTACTCATTAACAAAGCATATGCATTGGCCAACCAAAACAGAATAGTGAATGACAATTGCAGAAAAAAAGTACCTAAAACTCGCCAAGGAGCTCCGTCAACTTCAAGGTTTGTACCCACTTTGATATCGTTACTAGACAAAGCGTAGATCCCTGTAACCAAATTAGAAAACATTATTGAAAAAGAAAAAAAAAAGGGGGGGTGGGGGTGTTTTAAATTAGAAAGAAAATGACGTGGGAAAGTGGAAAAGGTACTGAGAATTCTAGAAGGAGAGGGCGTTTTGGGGGAAAGACGCATTGGAAGAAACAATGGTTTTGAAGTGAGATTAAGTGAAGATGAAGTGCGGAAGATGGAAGCAGCCGATGAGAGATTGAAGGTTGGAGTTCCCGCTATGGCAATCGCCATGGCCATCTAGGAAAGAGCAAGAGACAAGTGGAAATGTTTCTAAAAATGAAATGCTTCTTCGTTTTGGGTGTAATCCGACGAGTGAAGACAAGAATTTAGATGGTCATATGAGTCATGACAATGGACAGGGCACCACTCTCTTCCCTTCCCTTCCTTTCCCTTCCTTGCTTCTGCTTGCTTTGCTTAGATAGATAAGGGAAAGGGTTGGGCTTTTCCTTCTTGATGTTCGGCCTAAAAGTCAAGCCTCTTCCTTCTTGCTGCCCAAACATGATCTATTGGGCCTCCTCCTTTTAATTAATTCGATAAAAACATTATAAAAAAACAAAACACTTAATCTCATTAATTTCTATATGAGCTTCAATATAGATTGTACCATTTGATAATATTTGCATACAATTCCGCATATATGAGCTTAAGTTAAAGGTGACAATGGACATTCATTAACAAAACAAAAGCAGCGAAATATATGCGTCTCTTCCTTCCTTCAACAATTCGCATAGAGATAGATGGATAGATATTCTCAGAAAACCTCAAGCAAACAAACATGTCGTATCATGTCCGTCAAGTCTAACAAATTCAACTTCAAACTTGTCAGTTCACAACCTCGTGGAAAGTTTTCAATCACAACTTCTTCATCTGGAGCCTTATTTGTAGCAAACCCTCAAAAAATTGATTTTATAGGTAACTTCTCCAAGGCTTTGGCATTTTCTAGCAAAGTTTTCAACCATCTCTTCCACTTCATCTAATTCCTATCTCCATAAATTTCCAAAAGTTTTTTGCATCAATTAAACATTCAGGCACAGGCGTGTGTGGGTGGGTGGGTGGAGTCCAACCAAAAAAGCCCCATCAGGTTGGTCAAGTTCTTCCTCATCCAGTCTAGTATCTATTTCATCCTCGTATTCCTGATCAATATTGACCAAAAGAATTAATTTAATTATGCATAACTAGAGAACATACATGACCCTTTCATATCAGGACCCTCGCTCACCCTCGCCATCGGAGGGGATTTGAGAACAGGTAAGATTTCCAAGAAGTGCGCGCCGCAACCCACACTTTGAGCCCAAACTTCACGACAAGACCAAACTGAAATTGGACTTTGGGCCCGGAAAAAAAATGATCGAATGGCAACCCAGACGTTGAAAAAATAAGTCACTAACAAGAACACTTTTCTATTCCAAAAATAACATAACTCAGATCAGTATAATATATATATATATATATATATATATATATGATTGCATTCTGGATTGGAAAAGAATAATCGATCCATTTTCAGATCAGGCAAGTACTCTTATCTACAAAAACAGCATCCTCTCTATTTCATCATCTAGATCTAGAGGGATGGGTGGAAGAACCACAACTTTTTATCCTCTATATGTTGTGTTGAATTTAAAAGATGAAAATTAAACCAAAAATGAACCAATGCCATAATATAAACAATCAAAATCCTTCCACGCTAGCCCTTCTAAGGGTTACTGATGATGATCTTCGACTTTCTTGCCTTCCAAGTTCATCTAATGTGAGGGTAGAGGAACAAGCTCGCGGTGGAAAACTAAATGGCAAAGCAGTAGGTCTTGTAGGAAAAACAGACAGCCGGGCCCCTGATGGTGGTGATGGTGAGAAACCTA
This sequence comes from Adansonia rubrostipa, assembly GCA_038381775.1. Classification (NCBI taxonomy): domain Eukaryota; kingdom Viridiplantae; phylum Streptophyta; class Magnoliopsida; order Malvales; family Malvaceae; genus Adansonia; species Adansonia rubrostipa. The sequence continues at coordinate 16,595,633 of JBBYHM010000027.1, read as the reverse complement.
ACCTGGGTGCCAGAGTAATGATCCCGTTAAGACTAGGTGACCTTGACATCTGTTTTCCAGCAACTGCCGCTGGCTCTTTCAGAGGAAACCGACACGAATATTTCATGTCTTGGATGATTTTGAGATTCTCAACTATGGTTCTCATGGTAGGTCTTTCTGATGGATCCTTCTGCAGACATTTTTGTGCAATGTCAGCCACTTGACTTGCAGCTTTCATAGGAAACCGACCTTTGAGCTGAGAATCCATGATGAGTGATAATCTACATTCATCGGCTAGGAATGGCCGGCTCCACTTCACCAGGTTCCTCTCTTCCTTGGGATACCGGCTGTCAAGGTTCTTCCGGCCGGTAAGTAATTCAAGTAGGAAAATTCCAAAACTCCACACATTGCTCTTTGGAGTTAGCCGTCCTTTCTCCAGGGTCTCTACTGGCAGATTAGCCACAGCCTGGACCAATGGAGAGATAAAGAACAACAAATAACTCAAACAAGTAACTTTTACCATGTGGAGAGATCCAATGAAAATCTAGTCAATTCATTACACAATGATTTGTCTTTTAAAAGATCAATTTCGAGGCAAAACAACTTACCACGGAATTAGCAGAGATCTCTTCTGTCTCTGGGATATGACCAACGCATCCATACCCTGAAAGCTTTGCACTGAAATCTTTGTCAATTTGTATGTTGGCAGTTGAAAATTCATTGTACATTGCCTGCAATATGATAGAACCTTTCTGTAATTATGCATGCATACCAATAGTAATTGGGAAAATAAAAGCAAATTTCCAAAAGTTACTAACACACAAACAAATGTAGCAAGAATGGGAAATTGTTTTATAACATCCCAAAAGGACCATAAATCAAACAAAGCAGAATTTATTTCAAAGAGAACTGCCATCCCCATTTACACATGATCAAAGTTCAACTCACATGATATAATATCATTAAATTTTATTATCTCAAAATGTAGATGCTCATAGAGATTTGAACTACCTGAAATGGTCCTTCCTCATGCAAGAAAGTAAGACCTTGTGCTGAACATAAAGCAATTTTCAGTCGGGTATTCCAATCAAGCGGTGGTCCATCTGATCTTCCATACAGAAGCCTGTCTAAGCTTCCATGAAACAGCCTCTCATAGACCAACATTCTTTGTTCTGAACTATCACGTGCATGGAATCCAAGCAATTTACAGAGGTTCGGATGCTGCAATGATGCAAGAGTGTTTACTTCATTTATAAACTCCCTTAAACCCTTAAAGAAAACATAAAAAAAGAAATAGTTAGACCGGGTTAAATGTAACCATGTTATTTTTGCAGCATAACAAGCACAATATTCACTACTTTTTGAACTTCATTTTTTTTTTTTCATCACTGTTCTGATAGCAATAATTTCAAATTTCAATCATTGGCAGGCAAATGAAAAGAGAATGGATAAAAAAACTGTATATTTAACAAAGGGAGATGTGTTAACAGGATGACAATGGGAAAAGTATTAAAATTGCATTACAGAAAAGTAAAATATAAAGGACCAGCAACAACACAAATGATTCCCATATACAAATCCTTGAATAATCGAAGGATAACGAAAATTATGCAAACCAATCTAAATTACCAACTTCCTTCTTTTAAATTGGAAACCACGAATCAATAAGGAGATAAGTGTTCAAGAAAAGGAAAGGTGTTCAATTGGGAAGTGGTTCACAGAACAAAGCGTCCCATTAACCATAATTTTTCATTAGGTAGAAATTTTCTTGTACCTGCTTGGACTGGCTAAGGCGAGTAACAGTGGCTTCAAACTTCTTTGAACTTGATGCATCATCTCCAAAAGAAGCCTTATACATAACAGAAGAAAGACCCTCAGATATGCATCGATCAGAAGAGAAATGATGGCAAGCAGCTGCAATTTCATCATAAGAGAAGTTTCGTAGTGCTCCAGAGGGAGGCAGTGGCAATGGTCCAGAAGCAAAAAGAGGGCCGCTGGCATTCCCTGCTTTAAAGCTTCCCATTGTCTTCAGCACAGTACCATGGGGAGATGGAAGTGGAAGAGGTTGTGGACTTGATGACCTCTGTTCCTTCGCTACTCCAACACAACTCTTCAACTCTTCCTGTTCTTCAAATTCAACTGATGCAAGTGCATCTTGCTCAGCAATATCAAGGCTTGATGGGGCAGATAATGTGCGCGCCCTGTTGCTGGTTGCCTTGTTATTAGGTTTTACTCTGGTTCTAAAACTTGGGGGCGCAGATTGCAGTGATCGGGTCTGAACTTGGGGCTCAGGCAGTCTGGTGGGCAAATGCTCCTTATGAGGAATGCTTTTCACAGAAACCGACTGCTCAGACTTTTTCTTCTTACTTTTCAAAACTGTGAAACAGCCCATCTTATGTACAGATCCCCTAGTCTATATTTAGGACTTCTACATTCCTGCCAGAAGAAAAGAAAGCACACAAATCAATACAAGTTTTCAGTTTTAGCGAGAACACAAATAATTTCAATATATAGGCATAAGAAATCTATTTGGAAACAAGGTGCGAGAACTACCAAAAGGGATTGGAGTAACTATTGTCTTATCATATCAGATCAACAACTCATAACCACCTATAAATTTAATAATCCCAAATGCCCAGAGCCTAGACTACAAAATTTGAGCCATAGAACATCACTTTATGAAACAATCTAGGGCTTCATTTATTGAACAACTTGCCTAAAAAGGCTATCGTAAAATCATATGTGAGAAAACAAGTTCAAATAGATGTCTACACAAAGATTGCATTATAATTTAAGCCAAGTCCACATCAAACCAAAACCCCTATCTTCAATCTCAAAACTGCATAGATTCTACGATTGAGGCAAAACTGCATAGATTCCACGATTGAGGCATAGAGCCCAACTACTAACAACTACCTCAAACAAAGGTGTTTAAAGTTTAAATCTTTTATAAGCAATTACAATAAACCACTACACGGACTATATGTAACAAATTACACGTCTAATTCGTCAAAGGCAGAAAATTCCATAAACTCTAAAATAATTCAGTGAATAAGCTGACAACTGACATGCGATTTATAAAATTCCAGTGCGTGTTTACTACTAAATCTTTGACATGGCTCCACAAGAGAAAAATATCAATCATATGGCAAAAACGATGCAATTTAACTGGCTATACAATTGCAGGGGAAATTCTTGTTATTATACTACAAAAATAATCACTGCTCCACAAACCATTTTCATGTCCCAAATCACCATATACACAACCGGGCAACATAAATTTTGTAAAAAAATAAAAATAAAAATAAAAATAAAAATAGCAAAGGCCTCAACCAGCATCTGGTTAGAAAACTTAACCCCCAGATCCAAAATAATCCAAACGTGCGAAGAAAAAAAAAGTCCAAATCTACCAATCAACTATTTAAATTTTGGTCTCTGCATGATTCATATAAAGCAAAGCATACACATTTAAGCAATAATAAAACCAAATCAGGCAAAAACATTTGCTTTCAGACAAAACCCACCCTGAAATCATTAATGAATTTTCAGCCGAAACAATAGAAGGGAAAAAAAAAAGTAAGAACCAAACCTTACGAAAGCAGCTCATGCAAGCAAAACTTGAGATAGAACCATTGAGAAGGGAAAAACAGTGAAAGCTGAAACCCAGAAATCCTGTTTGTGTAGGGTTAGTAGAAGGAAAAACACATTTGCAAGTCAAAGAAAGGTACTGGGAAAAGATGCTTACGGGTGGGATTTATGGGGGAAAGAAAGAAAGAGAAGTAGGCAAAAGAATATTATTCTTATTCTTATTATTATTATTATTATTATTATTATTATTAAAAAAAATTAAAGAAACAGAAACAGAAACAGAAATGGAGCCAAATGAGCAGTGGCCAAACTCAAGCCAACCAAAACTCGGATTTCTTCAACAATTAAAACTCATCCGTGTTATTAAATCTCGCTACAAGAAAAATGTGTTTTCCCTTTCTGACAATGTTGTCCTCCACTTCTATGTAATACTTTTTTTCCTTAATTACCTTTTCTTATATAACACCTATAATTATTATAAAATTTTTTTGAAATAATGTGATAAGTGAATTGATAACGAAATAAATTATAAAATAAAAATAATATATTTTTAGAGTTATTTAACAATTTCATTTAAAAATAGTAAAAATTATTTATCTATTATTTAAGTTTAAAAATCATTACAAATAGTTACTATTTTTTACTTATTTTTCTCATATTTTTAAAATTGTTTTTAATGTAAGTTTTTTTTACTCATGAAATAGGGTGTATCATAATCCAATGTAATTTTTTATTATTAAAAATAAATAATTCAGAAAGTTTTTTCCTACTGTATCTATGTTACTTATGAAAATATTTATATTTTTAATGAGTAGTTGAATAATAGAACATCAAATTAAATAGCATTATTTAAGTTTAATTTGATTTAAGTGATTTTATTTTATTTTATTTTTTTAGTTTAAAGCGGTAGTGGTAGGAAGAAAAATATTGAAAGATGCGTGGGTAAAAGGGTAAATAAGGAGGGCAGATCGATTTTCAACGAAGAGCGTCTTTATTGAAGTGAGAGCAGGGCAGTCAAAGTTTGGAAATTATTTTAAAATGGAAAAAAAAAATTAGCATGTTGTGGTTTGGTCAAACAAAGTGACCTAACAAGATTAGGCACTTTGAATATGGATGGTGAGTGTCCGAAGAATCGATCGTTGGTCAGGATCTGTTGACTTGTAAAACGCTCGGTAAGACGGAAGGTACTGTCAACAAACAACAAATTTGTCCTTTGCTGCCCAATCCAGGATGGGGATGATTTTCCCATAATGGGCAAGAAAGAAAAAGGTCTAATTATGACGTTAGTCCCCTACATTACTGAAATTCAAGTTTTAGTCTTTGACAATAATTTATCATCATTCAATCCTTGTACGTTTGTTAATTAATCAATTGAATCCAACTGATACCATAGTTAATAATTTATCGTTAATTTGACTGATGATATGGTATAATAGAGATATTGACTTTAATTCTTATACTATCAAAAATTACAAATTTAATCTTTTTAATTCTTATAAATTGAAGTTTTCATATTTTTCTAATTTATTAATGTTAATTTTTTTCTCATTAACTTACTAATGAAGTTGTTCATTCGGTTGGGTGGGCCAAGATATGACCCAAAAATTTTTATTTCATGCCTAGGCCCGGGTTGAGTTATGCTCGGACTAGCCTAAAAGCAAATTTTATTATCTAAAATAATATTAAAAAATTATTTTTATATTAATATTTATAATTAAATTTAAATAATAAAATATTTTTTATTATTTAAATAGTAATTAAGGTTGGTCCAAGCCAGCCCTAATTAAGAATACTCGTACTCAAGTATCGAGTCAAGTTCGACGAGTATCCAACACATAAACATTTCTATTTGTTGATTTGGTTGTTGACTTTACTATTGTTTAAAAAATTTTAGTGCTCTGAATTATTCTAGTGCTTTTTTCTATTGATGATTTTGATTTTATTACAATTCTTTACTTTGGTTATGTTTCTAAGTTTAATTTTAACATATTTTCAAATGTTTTGTTAAAAAAATAGTGTCATAACAATATTATTTTAAATTGTATTATTTTTTAAATTTCACATGACACATTCTTAATTTTAAAATTATGTGAAAATATTATATCATTCTGGTAAAAAAATTAATCCATAAATTCAACACTCGAATTAGTAAGTTAACAAGAGAATTTAACATTGTTAATTATTAAACTGAAATTAAAAAAATTAAAAAGTGCAGGGACTCATATTTATATAACTATTGTAGAAGAATTTATTTCACAATTTTTTGATAGTACAATGATTAAAGTTAACACCTAAATTTATGTCAATAAGTTTGCATATTATTAACTCTGTTATAAATTGAATTCAATTTACGTATTAATAAAAGTATATGACTTAACAAAAAGTTTTCTGTAAAAGGACTAAAACTTAAATTTGAAATAATATGCATGGCCAACCTCATAATTTAACCAAAGAAAATTTGGAGGGGTGGGGTCTACCTAGGCCTACTAAGCCTTTCTTCTCGTTGGAAAAACTAAATTCACAAATTTTTTTAATTCAGAAATTAATGAATCACGAGAATAAAATGTCACATTTACGTCAACAAGTTAGCAATAGATTATTAACTCTATTATTAGTTGGATTTAATTTATAGATTATTAAAAGTATAAGATTTAATAAAAAGTTTATTTAAAGGACTAAAACTTAAATTTGAATAATATGCAAGAACAACTTCATAATTTGACCAAAGGAAAATCATAGGGGTGGGGTCCACCTGGGCCTACTTAGCCGGCCTTTTCACTGTTTATACTTCACGAGTGATGTTGGATTGGGGCCCAATTTATATTAAATGATTCATTGTAGTGTGAAAAAGGAAAAAAACGAAAAGAAAGAATAAGTTAAATTAAAATGATTTGGCAACAACTTCCTAATTAAATGGTTCAATTTTAAATATTTTATTTTTAATTTATTTTTATAAATTACTTTTTTACATTATTTAATATTATTATTGATCTAATTTTTAGGAAAAAAATTACATTCGATTATAAATATATTATTAAATAATTAATTAATTAATTTTTACTTTTAAAATTATGATTTAATAATTTAAATAAAAAAATAAAAAAAAAGTGAAAACTCTTACATATACATAATATATACGTTGTTTGTAATTAAAGCGGACATGGTGGTCTTGAGCTACTGTTAAGGCCGTACAATGTAAGCAATTAAGGAGATATTTATCTGTTGGACCATGGTTAGAGAAGAGCTAGAGAAGGACAAATTAAGCGTGGTCTCAAAAAATGGCATGATTTAAGCAACCAAAGCCAAAATTACCGAACCTTGTGCTTAGTTAAACTACCCTTGTTTATGGATATTAATTGTCACATTAACTGAACAAGGAGTAAATGTTGGTGTTGGTCCTAAATAATCATAACAAAAATTGAAGGAGAAGAAAGCTCATGGAAAAAAGAAAAAATTTTATGCCTTGCATAGTTGCAATGCATGGTGCTTGGATATCATTTGTGTTATTTTAGATTTGGGTTTTGACAATTTATCTAGTATCATAAGAACGCATGCGTAGTTTCTTATCCTAAATGCTTCACAGTTGATTTCGCATTTATTATTTTTATTATTATTTTGTATATGCATGGTAGTATGCTATCACTGTTAATTTGGTTAATTTCATTTTGTTTGGATCAAACTTGAGTGCTGCATATAGTTTAATATATGTGGACATGGATCTGTCTCCCTGAATCTGCCTTGAGGGAAGAACCAAACGAGGAGCCTGACTTTATATAGATTTTTGGACAAAGACCAAATCTTGATCTTGTCTTCTTCTTCCTCTTCTTCTTCTTCTTTTCTAACCTCTTATCGACGACAACGATGATATTTGAGGAATTTAAAATTAGTTTTTCGTAATCAGCCTAGCAGGTACAATTTTGTTTATGATTATGGTAAGGATCTAAATCAAATACGGAAGTACCCTTTTCAAATGAGCTTACACTTATGGAAGTTAAGGGAAAATACGTAACACATTATTTATTTGGAGTAGTTTAGGAAGTTTATAGCTTTTGTCCATTTGATCACCGTTTCAATTGAATTTTCCAGGGAAAAAGTTAGATAGTAGGGATACCTGCAATATATAGTGTAGTGATTAAACTTAGCAGCATCATCAATTAATAATTTTATATATATATATATATGAATACACACACATCACAAACTGGATTTTCAATTTCTTTTTCCAATTATATAAAGCTGAAAACAACACCGAGACAGCTCCCCTCCCCTCCCCTCTACCTGATAACTGATTAAGTGACACAAACCACTACTAGATTAGTCCAGTAAAACTCTCCCACAGAGAGAGAGAGAGAGAGAGAGAGAGAGAGAGAGAGAGAGAGAGAGAGAGAGAGACGGCCCTGCCGGACTAAAAACCCCCGCTTATTTCACCCTAGCTACTTGATCCATCTGAAAACTACTTTGCACTTGCTAATCCATCGGCCTCACTGCACCCTGCGATACTAATCCATTAAAATACATAAATTAGGACTGTAAAGTTTGGAACGCTGTGTAAGTAAATTAGATGCAAAATTATCGTAAGTAAGTGCATATTGTCTTACTTGTTGCGGTCGGTGGAGGGGATGATCTTGTAAGGAAGATGGAGGCCACATTTGTCAGGGAGGCCTTCAGCCAGACCCATGTTGACGCTCGAGTATGAAACTCCCTTCACAGCCGATTCAATGCACTCGCACACATTTTGGAGGTCTGCTGAGGTCTGAGCCTCAGCACAGAGTGTCCTCACCCCCATTGCAGCAAGCATCAGCAGGTGTACCACCATTTTGTATATAGGAAACGCATGGAAGCAATTGATTCACAACCTGCTTGCACATCACTGCTGCTTTGGCCACCTTGGGTGCACTCACTACCATCATGCACACAATGAGCATCAGGGAAGCCAACTTCAGGACTCCAGAACTAGCCATGTTAATTCTATTTGTTTCCAACACTTCTAAAAGGTAGTCTCGAGTTAATTTGTTCACTCAAAGCTGGTGTTTATATAGAGAAAGAAAAAAGGGATGTAGATAGTTTCAGAATGAATATGATAGTATACATGGATTCTGGAAGAAATTTAATTGGTGGCTGGGATTTAATTTATTTCTTTGATGGATATAGTTGAGGAATTAAATGCTGTTACCAAAGTGTCAGAGATAAGAGAAGAAAAATTTTTCGAAACAAATTACTCCTGCGGCTACCATATTAGTAGTACAGTAACAAATTCAAAGAAAATAAGATTCGATTGATTCTTAATTAAGCTTTTCAATAGTATCCTAATTTCCTCATTGAAACATTTGTTGCAGCTATTAGAAGTCAGTTCTATTCTCACCTTTTGAGATATATATATATATATATAGGATATCTAACCAATTTTTTTTTTCAATTTTATTAGCTTAAATTATTAAGTGTTCTTATATCACAAATATTGTATGTTTTTCCTTAATTATTTATCAACTTGATTCGACACATTTGTCTGTCTGTCTGGCTGTCTGTAATAAAAACTGGTTTGAATATCACATAATTCCACTAGCCACCGACTACTAAATAAATCTAAAATATATATATATAAAAAAAAAAAAAACAGCCGACCCTCTCAATAATTCTTTTTCCATCGCTTTCAACGTTTTTACATTAAAAATTGTAAGAGATTTGATCTTTAATTATTAAAACTAAAAGTTTAATATTCTATCAAAAGATAAAGCATTAATGATCATTTTTTTATTATTTTTAAATTAAATATTATAATTACTTTGCCAAAGTTAAAAATATTTCTCACCTTCATAGAGCCCTTTTTTGTATAATAATTCTATTCATTGATATAACAACTAATTTTTACAATAATAAATATTATAATTAAAATTTTATCATAAGGAAAAGAATAATATAATATTCAGACACATTTCGCATCCCTTAGCTCATACTTTTCTGTCTATATAATATATTTGTATACAATAAATATAGATGAACCAACTATAGATTCAACCGTGGGATTTTGCCTTTTAATTAATGAAGACAATTTATAAAGATAGCTCTAAACTAATTTCGTGTTTGGTCATGCTCCACATGTCAATAAAATCTTTTTGTTCTTATTACAACTTGAAGCTAAAATCATAATGCAACTCCTAACTGTCCATCCAAAAACCACTCAAGTAGTTATGTCTTTTGCCTTCTCAAAATTTCATTTCTTTTCTATATTTGGGCTTTGTTTTGCCCCCTAAGCCTTTAGAGAAAAGGACTTTGGGATTTATAGAAAAGGCCTTTGGGAACAAGTCCTTTATCTTTTCAATATTAAAAGGGACTTTGGGATTTAGCATCTTGTTTGGGCTGGACATTTTTGAACCACTTCACAAATGGGTAATGGCCCATTACTTCTCTTTCCCTGACCTTTTCTCTCACAAAGCAAATAGGCCAATACGATAATTTTGTATTTAAAGAGCCACTGACTTGGAAAATTACTACATAAAGTGATATACCAATGCCATTGAAAAATGATAATTATTTGATCCATTTATTGATAAGAAAATGAGCATGCACAAGAAAACTATAAAAAACTAAATAGTAAGTTTTAAATGATCTTTAATTTTAATGTAATTGTTTTACAATATGTTACTATTTTATATGTTTACTTTAGCCCAACTTAACGGTAAACATAAAATAAGTAATATGCAAATCAATGGAAGAAAAGAATTATGTGAAAAAAAATATTGTTTAAATAAAAGAAAAAAAAGTTCTGTGTAGGTTTAAGAAGTGGGTTTTTTTTTTTTTAAAAAAAAAGATAATTAAGAGACATTAAAATTTTAATTTTATTATTTGATAGTAAGAATTTATTTGATATATATATATATATATTGTTTTACTTTAATTGAGTGATTTCAATTAATTCTTGATACTAAATTCATTCAAAAATTTTAATTTTATAACTAACCAACCAATGTATACCTGCCATGTGGATGTAATTAATTATCTATTATATTATTAAAACAAATTAAAACTTTTCATTATCTTTAAATAAAAAAAGTGAGATAATTAGAAGAGAAAAATTAAGAGTTTGAAGGCTTTCCTAAGGTTTTGTTCCTTTAAAACATCTAAAGTCCTAAGAATTCCGTTCGTTCCACAATGAAGTCAAGATGAGGATCTAATACGATATTGATATAACTTTTTTTTGTCGGATAAAATTTAAAAAAAAATTGTAAATATAACGATTAAGTTATAAATAAAAAATGATTATGAATATTACTATTTGATTAATTAAATTTCCATTCTTACTGTTTGTTTTTACCCAACAAAGTTTAAATGATCTTATAATTATACTTCTTTTATACATATATGAAACCTCTAATTTATTTATTTATTTATTTTCAAATTATCCTCATAATTCTGCTTCTAATTCCCTTGTTTTTTCCGGTTTGACTCGAATGATAATGCATGGTAGATTTGAGCTTTCGTGGTTCATTTATTATAGAAAGAATAATGCATGGAAATTGGGGAAAAATAAATAAAAACACAAATTAATGAACTCAGAGGTCAAAGGCATCTGTATCTGTACGTTATTTGGTGAATGGAAGAGACCGAGTATGTATGTATATTATTATGTGGTCCTTTAAATTGCAGCCGTTGGTGCTTTTTAGTATCCCTTTATCAATCAGATATACAAGATTGACAAACACAAACAAATCAATCTAATCTAATAGCTGGGAATGGTATCAAAATGTTGTTATCCTAACTATTCACTATCAATCTATCATATATAACACATTCTTTAATTTTATTTGTGTTAAAAAGACAATTGTTGTATCCCACAGTCTTACTCAAGGAAAAAAATAATATTAATAAATTATTATTTATTTTAATTATGTCATTTATAAGCACCAAAAATCCAATAAATAGTATTTCTCTTTCCATTTTTCTAACAATAAAGTATTTTTAAAGCACATTAAAAGTCATACATTAATTATTCCTAACTTTTGCATTTAATATAAGGGTCTTAGTACTACTAAGTTAACTATTTTTCATAAGTTCCCTTAAAATACTAGTAAGCAATATCCTTTCTCTTATTCTTATTTTTATTATTATTATTTGTTTTATCGCTACCAATCCGAACTTCATCACTGTGTTACATTCGGAATTGATTTGTCAATATTGCTTCTCTTGTGTTTCTTGTATAATAATTTGATGTATTTTGAAGTTATCGGAATATATATTTGCTGTTATTACGAGTCAACCTTCTAATCTTGATGATAGGATTTAAAAACTCAGTTATGGGATTATAAACTGAGACGGGCGACAGAAGCAGGTATGGAGTCAACCTTCTAATAAAGCATCAACTTTTACTCATAGAACATTGAACAGACGATACACAAACGACATAATTTGAGCCAACGGGAGAAACTCAAAAAAGATAAATTAAAAAGTCTCGCTAAACCAAAGTGGAGACTAGTTTGGATTTTGGAAACATCCCAAAATCTTTATTATTTTACGCTTCTATCTGGTATCCATCTCCTGCAAGCTGCTGAAAACACCACCTCGTCCATCTCACTTCACACTGTACCAAGTTTCAGAAACAAAGAAAAAAGGAATTAATACTTGGATAAAATTGCCTCAAAAATCCATAAACAATTTAAAAAGTAAAAAAGGAGATTTGGGGTAAGGTATGTTTACTTGTTGCAGTTAGTGGAGGTGCTGATCTTGTAAGGAATGTTGACACCGCATTTGCTTGGAAGGCCCTCGGCTAAGTTAGCTTTGAGACCTGTGATGGTCTTAGCGGCATTTTGCAGACACCTGCAAACAGTTTGGCGGTCAGCGGTGGTACTAGCCTGGCTGTTCAGGGCCTTAACTCCAGCGCAGCAATTTGCTGGCACAGGTCCTCCATTCTGCAAGTATTTCACGCATCCGACCATTTGTTTTGACACATCTCCACATGTTATGGCAGTTGTGGCCATGGGTTCAACCACCAACAAGCACAACACTAGAGCAGAAACAAGCTTAAGAACAGCCATGGGCTTTTGAAAACAGATAAGGAGACAAGTTTTCTTTCTTGGAGCAGTACTAGGGAAAAGAGGAAATTCGACTTGTGTGCTTGAAAGCTGAGTGAGTTTCAATGGGGTAAGGCATGGGGTTTATATAGATCCTAGACGAGGTGTTGGGCGAGAGAATTTAATTGAATAGGGTTAGTTGGTTGTTGGCTTTTAATTGAATCGATTGAATCAATCCTGTTTTATTGCTCTTTTCTGCATGCAGCTTTGATTACAGTTGACATCTCATCTATTCTCCCATCCCCAATAATACTCTTGTAAAGACGAAAGTGTACCCGCTTCAATGTTCAGAGGAAAACAAAAAAAAATGTTATTTTTTTTATACATGTAGTATATATTATTTGACTATAATGAAAGAAATGGTCATTTTACATCTCATTTCTTTTAGAATTTAAACTCGAAAATTTTTAAATAAAGTTTTAAGCTTTAATCATTATCGAAATATTCTTTTTTGAAGTACATATATAATGATATTTTATCAATATTTAATTTTATACAATTTTATATTTTTTTAATTTGACTTTTGTATTCATGTTCTGTTTACGCATGCATAATAATGCATGACAAATTTTTAAATAAATTAAAAATATTTAATTATTTATTTAATTTACAAAATTTTTAACTATTAAGTATATATTAAAAATATAATATTCTCGATTGATATGATAAAGATATAATATCAATTTCAAACTTTCATGCACAATGATTATAATTATGTGACTTGTTAAAATATTAATCATATAAAAATTATAAAAATATGTAAAATTAATTAATTTTATAAATATGTAAGTGAATCCTACCGCTGTTTTTGTATACATTCTATTTTTTTTAATAATCAATGATTGAATTATGAGACACTTTAATTTAAACTAAAAAATTTGTTACATTTTTAAATCAATTAATGTATAATATTTATAACAATATTATATTAAAGACAATAATTAACAATTTTATTATTATTTTTGATATATTGAATGAAGATATTGATAAAATTAACTTTAAAAGTATCTTTAAATATATAAAAAATTATATCCTTAAAATACTCATTAATTAAAATTTTTTAATAAAAAATATTATTTTACCAATGGAAAAAAGGAAAGAATGAGTGATATCTCGAAATAATGAATGATAAATGATCGGTATGGTCCGCAGTCCGCTTGGTAGAAGGAGTTTTTATTTTTTCGGTGCTTCAAGACAGAATTTGAAGAAGAAATCATGCAATTCATTCAGAAAGGGACATACTTCATTTAAGAGGATAATATGGGGGCACCTATTCAATTCATCTTCCAAGATGTGATTGCAGTTTTTGCTTATATTCCATGTATTCCTATTTTGAATGCATCATCACAAACAAAAATTACACTTTCTTCAACAATGAAATATATGAAGTTTATAATTCGCTTGCTAAAAATATTAAATTATCTATTTAATCCAACAAACTTGATTTACGAATAAAGTAACTTTTATATAAAATATAACTTTTTTAAACTAAAATAAAAAAAACCGTAATGTAATTAAGTGGTGCATGACTAGGAGATAGAAAACTTCTAGGGCTGTGTTATTGTGGGGCTTTTTATCTTGGATTGAAGCAGCACCAAAATTACCATTATTTATTTACTTAGTTGTGTTGCATTGATTTTTTAAAATTTGTAAAAAAAAAAATTATAAAAGGTATATCACATGTAATTGTTATAATATAATTAATTAATTATAATTAAAATTTGTATAAAATTGAGTGTGAAATTCACATATACAAGTTACCAATTTGTAGTGTTTTTATCATTATAGATAGTTATAAGATTAAAATAAAAAATTATAGGTGAAATGTACTATTATATTTGTATGTTTTCTCTTTCTATTTCTATTTATGAACCATTTCCTTTAACGCAAATAAGCATAAAAGTCAAGAAATGAGGAGGTTGAGGCAACGTGGACCCAAAAGAGTGATGGGTGAAGGAACCCAATTTCGAGATGCAAGTAGGCAGGGCCTGAGCACCGACGCCGACGCTATAACAATTCCTACAACACGTGTCGTCAACATTGCTGCCTGGTTTTCCTGCACGGACTCCTCAGATCAGAGGAGTAAATTCTCCATTTATTTAACCTCTGTTTCTGACTGCGTTTGACGCGAAAATTTGGAATTTAATATAATTATTTTAAATAAATATAATAAATTAAAAAATTAAAAAATAATATAAATTATAAAAATATTAAAATTTATGTAAAATATATAATATTTAAAATTTTATAAAAATATATAAAAAATAATATAAATAAATAAATTTTTTTTTAAAAAAGTTCTGTTTTTAACTATTTATGTTACGTGTTAACAAAAATACGACATTAAATATAAATATAAATATAGGTATTGTCGTGGGCATATTGGCTGCCACCTATTTATCTTCTTCTGCAGCCAGCTGCAGCAGTCTAATCTAAATCCGCTGTCATAGAGTAGATTGTGGAGCAGACTCGGAGATTATCATATGCGGTCCTAAATAAATCTTTTTTTTTTATGTCTATCGGCGAATAAATGCGTACGCGGTTAATTAATCGTGTACTACTAAAAATAATAATTTTTATTTTTATTTTTATTTTTATTTTTTAAATAATATTATTTAATTTATGAATATATTATTAAATATATCAAATATAAAACTCAAGAAATATACTCACCGTCTAAATGAAAATGGGCTACCTGAGGTGAGCTCACTCCACTCTTTGAATTCCGTAAGTGGACATTTTAGTCCCAAAAACAACGGCCGATGGCAATGCCGACCCAACTTGTATATTTCCAAGATCAATGTTGAGGCCCATATAGCAAACTTTCTTTTTGGGCCGTGGAATTAAAGACCCAAAACATTAACAAATGCAAATATTAAGATTCTAATAAGCATTAAATATATATATGTCATTTATAGTTTTAATTAAATTTCAATTATGGTATTGTTTCATTACTATTAGAATAATTAATTTTCATGAACTAATCTAGTTCTTAATTATTCTTTTAAAATAAAATAACCTTTGATCAAGTCAGACATTCTAAAACTAAACTTTGGATGAAAATAAATAAATAAATAAATAAATAAATAAATAAACTTCAATCATAATAATTGCTTTGAATTTCATTAAAAGTAAATTGTCAATCATATTTTTTTAATCAAAACAACTGAGCTAAAATAATATGATTCACTTCAATACTTTCACATAAAACATATTACGTACTTTTCTACTGTTCTTATTTCGAATATATTCAAAAGTTAATATAGATTGTCTTGAGTCAAGTTAAAAGAGATTCATCATTAAAAAAT
>JBBYHM010000027.1:16567465-16579593 GCA_038381775.1 Adansonia rubrostipa | reverse complement strand
CTCTCCGATGGTTAAGTTATTATACGGGTGTTGGAAGATACAGCAATGGAGATTGAGAGAAAAAAATGGAGAGAGTTTACCTTTGGGTTTGTTTACCCTTTTATAAGTGTTATCTGGGGACATAGTGTCAGATGGTTCAGTGGTGATATGACCATCGCCGAGCTAGATGTCGGGCTATGGTGCCTAGCGGTCGGTTTGGCCAGTCGGCCGCCGATCAGGATGTCAATCAGCATTTATTGTTGTTGTTGGTGGATCAAATCATCGTCAGGTGGGACTTGACGATCGACATTTAAAATTGTGACTGTTGGGTGAGACTTGGCGGTCGGCATATATCAGCAGTGCCGTTTTGGTCGTCGTCATATGCGGATCATAACAAAACTCTTTTGAGATTTACGTCATGTTAATGTATAGTTAGTTTACTTACAGTTAAGAAAACAAAAGTACTAGCTTGCTAGTTGTAACCTTTTTTTGTTTTTTTCTTTTACACAATATACCATTGAGCTATGCCTGCCAACTAAATCCTTCTACATAACAAATATTGCAGATACGAAATCCTTGGTCCAACAATATGTCTAAATCCTTGCTAATAAACGCTCTTGTTGCCTTCATAAAAATGATGGATTTACTCACTCAATCTTTGCAACTCCGACTCCAGGCGCACTGCTTTTCTGCAACTGTCTCCGTTACAAACGTAGCTGGGAACATGAAAAAGCAAAAATAAAATTCAGCAGAATCGAGACAGACGGAGTGCAGGCAAATATCAAGCACCAGAGCATCTTAATGCCGCCCAAAACTTGTATTTTCTTTTCTTCTCTCATTTTGGTCCAACAATATGTTTCTTCACAATCCATTTTCGCCTTTCTCCACCCAGCCCAACCCTCCTCACATTATTATTAGCTTCTTCTAATTAAAATTATTGGAACTGAATTATAAACACAAAAAAATTTATGTAACACGTTCCTTTTTAAATCTTCATAATAATAATAATAATAATAATAATAATAATAATAGTTATATATTTGAAAGAAAAGAAAACATTTCAGTTGTCATGTATAATTGTGATAAGCAAAATAAAATTACAGTTTTATCTAAATATATAAATAAAAGAAAACGATAGCATTTGATCAAGTAAGTAAAGCTGTAATCGAAGCGATATCAAGTGATTTAAAGTTAAGTTTAGGTTTAACTTGATTTGAAAATTCAATTCTTAAAATTCAATTTCAACTCGATCGAGTTTTTTTTTTAAAAAAACTAAATTCATAATTTTTTTGAATAACTCAAATTTGACTTATTTAATTAGATAAAATAATATATTTTTATTATTTATTTATATTTGTTTATTTATACATTAAAATACGAAATCAAGCTTTTAGAGTTGAGTATTAAAATGCTGGATTTAGTTTTGAAAGATTCATACTCAAATGCATTTTTTTTTGGGAGGAATTTAAATAGCGTATTTGATTAGAGAAAAAGTGGGAGAATAAGGAAAATTCAAAATGGGTGCTTCTAACTACTTAAAGTAGAGTTTATGGGAAACAATCACATATTACAAGGATTATTATTCTTAATAATAACTTTTTTATAAACTGCATTTGATGATTTTTATTTGACTTTTTTTTAAAAAAAATTCTTTGCATGTTTTAATTATTATTATTACTATTAAAAAACTTAAGAATTAATTATATGCAACTTTACTTACGCATGTTAAAATTATTATTACTATATGATATTTAACCGTAGAGTGTTTATATCTCTGAAAGAAGAAACGTAATAAATAAGTTATTATTTTATAATAACCTATGAAAAAATCCAGAAAAACAAAATCGTCTTCTGAAGGATACATATATATATATATATATATATATATATAACCCAAACGAACGATAACCGAAAGAAAGAGAATAAAAGTTACGAAAGAAGAAGGACCGAAGAAAAAAGATCGAACAATCGATCAGTCGGTCTACAAATCCAACATATATATATATATATATATATAAAATAAATAAAATAAAATAAAAATAACTGTTTTAGATCATTCGACCTTTTACCGCCACCAAAGCTTTCCATTCAAAAAATAGAATCAGCAGTTTTCACCGTCGTTTTGTCGTAATTTCACCTGCCGTTTTATTCCTTTCTCCCCTTTGGAAACCCTGACGGTGCAACATATCCAAATATATATATATATATATATAAACTTATTTAGAATTTTAGATCAAGAAGGGGGCCGTTGGTTTGAAGTGGCGGCGAATCGAAGCGTGTGAATGATCAGACGTTCTTTTCGGGCGTGAGGCGAGGAATTGGTTTCGGTTTGGGGGGAGTGCGTGGTTTTAATGGGGGATCTCCGGGATTGGTCGCCTGAATTAAACGGCCTCGCCTCGGGCGATAAGTCGTCATCATCGTCGTTTTTGTCATCGAATCAAGCGGGTATTGCTGCGGAGTGTTGGCTAAAGGCTGAGGAAGTGACGCAGGGGATCATAGCCCAGGTTCAGCCAACTGTTGTTTCAGAAGAGAGAAGAAAAGCAGTTATCGATTACGTTCAGAGGCTAATTAGGAACTATATTGGTTGTGAGGTCAGATTATCAGGCATTAATTAAGCCTTTAATTCTTATTATTTTATGCTGATACAATTAATTAATATTATGCCAGAATGGTGACATTGTGGAATTAGTGATTTAGTTGGAAATTACTACTATATTTGTTACATTAACTAGGAGAGAATTTTAGAAAGAAGTAGAGCTTAAACTGAACTCTTATGAAGTTTGGAGTAATAGGAAAAGGAAAACCATATTTAATAGAAAATGGGGCTAGTATTAATGGGTTACAATGAAATGAACGGTGATTGCTTCTTGTTATCAAAAATGATTTCAGAATGCGACAAAGCGGAGTGTAACGTAATGTGGTTTCGCATAAATGGGAGTTCCATTTATGCAGAAAGTGGAGTATTTTTTATCGGTATATCTCCTATCCTTCTGTCCTAATCTTATGCCCTTTGTAGATGAAAATTATTGGTAAGACCTAATAGTTGTTATAGCTGTAAACGCAACTGGAACTTGCAAAAATTAATACGTGGATGGAGTTTAAATCGTGTTAATGTTCCATTGTTATAACTGTCTTATGTAGCCAACTTCTTCTTTGTTGGGGGTTGGATGGAATGATAAGGTAATTGATGGGGTGCTTTTAAGCATATGACATCTTTGTAGTGTTACATTGGTCAAACTCGTCCAATTACCCTGAATTAGGTGACCAAGGGGTGTTTTAAACTCACTTTAAGTTAGTCAAGCCCTTAATTGCAATTACCTAGGTTTTCCAAAATCAATCGGGAAAATTATCATTTAATGTTTGCAGCTGAAAGGAACCTGACTGTTGATGAAAGAGAAATATTTTCATTTTATTTCAATAATATCAGCACTGACCTACATCTCATATTTTAAAAATTTTGTCCTTCTGTTTTTCTTGTTTTCGTAATTATTGCTTGGGTGATCATGAACATATAGAACATTTGTTTGGAATTAATGATCTGTTTAGATAGATACTAATCATTCATCTTGTATTTTTGACAGGTTTTTCCATTTGGGTCAGTGCCCTTGAAGACCTATCTTCCTGATGGAGATATTGATTTGACAGCTTTTGGTAGCCTAAACTTCGAGGAGGCTCTAGCCAATGATGTATGTTCTCTCCTTGAAAGAGAGGATCATAACAAAGATGCAGAGTTTGTCGTCAAGGATGTCCAATTAATTCGGGCAGAGGTTTTTAACTTCGGCTAATATGTCTCTGCATATTTTTGCTTAGTCAAATTATTTGTTTTCTGCGTGCATAAGAGACTAACTTGTTTGCCTTAGGTTCATTTCATCCCTTATTATTTTTGTTAACATTTACATCTATTCTGCATTTTGAATTTCCTCTTGACATGGACAATTGAGCAGAAAAAGTTATATCTCAACATTGTATTTTCTTTTACCTAGAATAGAAGTAAAATTTTTGTTAGTTTTATTTATTTATATTTTTTTCATATACTTTATCTAAGCTTTAGTAGTAGTTCAACCCGTCTTCTTTTGTGCCATTCTGATATTTGTCACAGCCATTCATTTTATAAATATTTGATATTGTGGTTTTTGCAGCCAAGTAATTGTTACAGCTTATAAAGTTGATATTATTTTTCAATTTAGTGGTATATAGCAATTTTATCTGAAGAAACTGCTCTTGCTGAAGCTTCTAAGTAAGCAAATTTTTTGAGGGTTCCTTTCTACCCTTTATTTGATTTTAATTTTCTTTTACTCGGTAAATAGTTAGGTGATTGGAGACGCACCTCCTTGCATGATTTACTTTATACTATAATGACACATACAAAGGAAAACTCCAATTGCATTCACAAGTGTATTATCTCTTCTCATCCCTGCTAGGTTTTTCACAGTTCAAAGATTACTTTGTCAGTTGTTACATGTTTGATTGAGATATGCCTATGCCTTTTCTAAAAAATGGCGTAAGCCTTTTTTTTTTTTTGAAAGGAAAAAGTGATTTATTGCTGAATTGAGAAAAGCAGAGATTCCTGCAAAACCAAACAAAAGTGCCATCAGGGAGCTTAGTCAATCAGCATCCAGCCCTGGTCATTGTAATCCAATACAGCTCACATGACAAGAAGAGTAGCGAAAAAACAATTAGAAATTAGCAACTTGGCTCTGGGAGTAACAATCAGCATATTGAAGAACTAAGATGTGGGTAAGCTAGAGTATCCAAGCTACAAAATCTCTCTGTGGAAAGAGTGTCTAAGAGATTTTCTTCACGAGGAGCATAAACAGTTTATAGCTTCGCAACATAGAGAGTAGGATATTAATATCATTAATCATATTATTTGCATCCATGGCCTTAGAAAAATATGTTGGTTTTTGACAAGGCAAGAACTTTACTGCTTGTTTTCTTTACCATTCTGGATTTGATTAATATGCATGGTGGAAATGACTGCTTGTTCATTTGGTCTTTCTGTATAATTTGAGATGATTTTTATTTGTAACAATTTACATTTCAGAAGTCATTTGATTTCATATGTAGCTGCTTGTCTTAAAATTTGGCTTCTCTTGTGGCAGGTTAAGCTTGTGAAGTGTCTAGTGCAGAACATTGTGGTGGATATATCCTTTAATCAGTTGGGGGGCCTATGTACCTTGTGCTTCCTTGAGCGGGTAGGTTGCATTATAAGAATTTGGGTGTGAATGAAAGCCATTTACGTACAAGTTAATTGAGTTCATCTGCAAAATCGAACCCTCCCCCCCTCCCTCCCCCCAAAAAAAAAAATGATCTGCAATTTTAGGTTCTAGCATATATTTTAGGCTTTGCAGGTTCAGACACACCTATTCATGTTGTGTTGGGAGCCTTTTACTGGTTTTTTCCTCCCTTCTTTTGGGAAGGAAAACGATGCATCCTTTGCATGAGAGACTTGAGGGATGATGAATATATTCTTCTAAGACCTTGAAACCTTATCAAGTAAAGAGATTCACTGGATAATTGCTGTAACTTTCATATTCTATTTAGCATTATTGATGAATAGGTTCTGTCTACTTTCCTTAGTCATCATCTGTGTAATATCTCTCTCTCTCTCTCTCTCTCTCTCTCTCATGTCAAATAGATTTGATAATCAAATTCTTCCCCTTCGTGAGTTCATTTGCTAATGTTTGCAGATCTATGTTAATATTAAGATATGGATACAAGATCTCTGTTATTCTGTCTTTCAATATGTGTATGTATAGTGAGCGCTGCCATGGTTATTGGGAGTGTCTATTTCATATTGGGTAATCAAGCAGAAATGTGCTTTTTTTAGTTCATTTGCTAATGCTTGCAGACCTATTTTAATATTAAGATAAGCATACAAGATCTCTGTTATTCTATCTTTCAATATATGTACATATTTGGAGCACTGTCATGGGTATTGGGAGTGTCTATTTCATTGGGTAATCAAGCAGAAATGCTTTTTCATTTTTAATAACATTCCTGATAATGTTACAGGTTGATCGTATTATTGGAAAAGATCATCTATTTAAACGCAGTATTATACTGATAAAGGCTTGGTGCTACCATGAGAGCCGCATTCTTGGGGCACACCATGGCTTGATTTCTACCTACGCTTTGGAGACTTTGGTGCTATACATTTTCCATCTATTCCACTCATCACTAGATGGTCCTTTAGCGGTGAGTGGTGCAGGAATTTTGGCAATGTAAAAGTATTTGATCACATAAATTTAACTCATTGAATATGTTACAGGTTTTACATAAATTTTTGGATTACTTTAGCAAGTTTGATTGGGAAAACTACAGCATCAGCATGAATGGTCCATTTCGTTTATCCACCCTGCCAGATGTTGTGGGTGAGCTACATCAGTTTGCTTACGTGCCCAATTATGTTTGGGTATTCTATACATTGTTAAGATGCTTATGTCATTAATCCTTTCGTTTTTCAGTTGAGACTCCCGAAAATGGTGGGGGAGAGTTACTGCTGAGCAATGATTTTCTCAGGGAATGTGTGGAAATGTTCTCAGTTCCTTCAAGGGGATTTGAGACTAATTCACGCTCATTCCCTCAAAAGCATCTAAACATAGTAGATCCTTTAAAAGAAAACAATAATCTTGGTCGCAGTGTGAGCAAAGGTAGAATCACTTTTCCATTGGAAAATTCCATTGTTCTCTTAAATTGAGCTAAAAACTTTTTAAGTCTTGATTATAGCAGAAATAGTTCTTTCAAATATTCTAGCAAAGGGCAAGCTATCTTCTTTTAATAGTTGTTTTGTGATTCTTGAACCGACCAAGAGGCATAAAAAGTCTATCATAATGTACCTTTTCCTCTGTAGGGAATTTTTATCGTATAAGAAGTGCTTTTATTTATGGGGCTCGGAAGCTGGGGCACATTCTCTCTCAGGCAGAAGAAAGCATAGCAGATGAACTTTGTAAGTTTTTCTCGAACACTCTGGATAGGCACGGAAGTGGACAGAGGCCTGATGTCCAAGATCCTGCCCCATTGTCTAGATTCTGTGGATTTGGTGCGGCATTATTAGTTTCTGGTACAGAGTCTTGTCAAGAAGATCAAACCTTTTGTGAATCAGAATCTTCAAATTCAAGTACCATAACTGGGAATTATAGATATGATAATGTGGGATCATTGCACAAAGTCAACAAAGGTAATATATCTGGGAGGGAAACAAATTTTAATGGAACCCTTAATGAACCTCAAGGTTTCGCAAACACCGTAAGTGTTTCAGAAATCCGTCTCTCTGGGGATGCTAATGACCTGGCAACCTCCAGAATTCAAGGTCTTGTAATTTCAAACGATGCACATAAATCTTGCCCTCCAAATGCCAAGGATAGTGTTTCTTCATTGGATGATGTACAACATGCATCTCATCATTTTTTCTGTAGCTCATCCTTGGATAATGGAGATATAAGATACGGAAATACAGATTGCAAACAGCCAGAAACTTCTGGCTTTACCGTAAAGAATGTGGCTTTTGGTATTCTTCCAGCAACCAGTGAGAAGATGGTTACTAATGTACATGGTGATTACAGTGGGAATCAGTTAGCTGTAAGTCAAGGGGTACAGTCCCCCGTTGGATTGAAGCAGCACTCATTGATTTCAAATTCTGCTTGGTCGTCTGAGGATCTATATCCTGGATATTCTGCCTATTCAGCTTCCAGTAGTGCTGGTGGAAGTCAGGAAGCTTTGAGTTCATCATCTGATCTCTGTGGGGATTATGATTCTCACTTACTTAGTTTGAATTATGGTCAGTGGTGTTATGACTATGCTTGCGGTGCATCTATTCCTCCATTTTCTTCACCTTTGGTTTTTCAGTACCACAACCAGAATTCATGGGATGTAGTACGAAAGTCAGTGCAGTTCATGCGAAATGCAAAGAATGCTAAACGGCAAGGCTACTACCCCCTGAACCCACTAATGCTACATGGTGCAGGCTTTGGAATGGAAGAAATGCCAAAGCCTCGAGGAACAGGGACATATTTTCCCAATCCCAACATGGTATACTCATTCTGAGCCTACGGATTGGGCTTCTATAACTTACGCTGAAAATATGAAATTTAGTCTCTGTTGCTAACTTGCAGCATCGTAGTGGCATTTTGCTGGTACTGTTTTTTTGTTAAATTTTTCTGGTGGTGCTTTGTTGTCTTAATGTGGTTTTATACTTAAATCTTTTCGCAGAACCATTACAAGGATAGGTCCTTGACGGCTAGGGGAAGGAACCCAGCACCAGCAAGTTCTCCTCGCAACAGTGGCCGTGCCATTACATCCCCAGAGATGAATTCACCAGAGAGAAGCAGCCGTGAATTGGCGCACTGGTCATCAAATCAAGGTGGTGGAAAATCCGGGTCTTTGGATCTCCACCACTCTTGTTCTGAAAAAGTGTTATCCCCTAATGCCAATGGCTCAATGCATCCAATAGACAGGGCAGTAGAATTTGGATCAGTTGGGCCCCTGCCTTTGGCGGCAGCCTCAAGAGAAAATAGCAAGCAACATAATACAGGTTCTCCTTATGCTCAAAACTTGAGGGCAAGTCAGCCACAAGTAGGAATGCGAAGGCCAAAACCAGCTGTTGGCATGGATCAGGACAGGTTTGGAAATTTAGTTCTTCATCTGAAATTTCTATGAGTGCTGTTGTCTCTGAGTCTGAGCTTTCTGTTCTAATATGCAGCAGGAACATTGTAAAATCATTCCATTTAAAAAATGAAGAAGATTTCCCACCGTTATCCATCTGACAGCTGCGGAAAGCAATGATCATATATTATAAACTTTGGAAGAATAGGAGTTAATGCTAACGAAGCCAGCCTGAGGCTTAGCTTATGTGAATATCGCTGGCTGTTTGTTTGATAGCCATTCCAAAGCTCGTGTATGGATTGGAGAGTTCGATTATGTTTTTTGGGTGTGGTTCAAAAGGGCATTTGTACATTCTACTAATTTATGTTTCCCTTTAGTAGTCGTAGCTGTCCTTCATAGTGAGTAATTCATGTATAGGATTGTATGTTTTTTTTTTTTGGCCCAGTTTTTGAGATCTCTGCCACTGGGGCTTGGCAAGAAGTATACACTCGTATTAATATTGCTGATTGTTAGTGTAACTTTTTATATTGCAAAATAGTGTGCCTAATGCTAATGGGGTTAGGGTCATGGTCAGTCCCCTCCCCTATAAATTACATGCATTGTAATTATTAATTTGAAAATTGCAAAAGGTAATAAAGAATAAATAATAAAAAAAAGGGGTGGTGGGAGCCTTTAAAAAAGAGACTTAGAAGATGTAATACATGAAAAGGAAAGTTGTAATTTTGTCCACTCTTCAATCAGTTTGCTTTTCAGTAAAGAACTCTTTTAACAGCTCGGATTCGAGAAACTGACAATGGTGGTGCCGGTGGATTCATTCACCCTATTAATCACCTTTCCAGCCGCAAGCTGTAAATTCGATATGAGGTTTAAACCCAGCCAGCCATGGTAACAACGGCTTTTTTTTATTAAAAAAATTGTGCCTAATGTGGTTTTTTTTTTAATTTATAAAAAAATATTAAAATCAAATTAAATTAAATATATTTAATTATTATCTAAAATAAAATTTAATTATTAATGATCTTTTGATCTAATGATTAAGAATATATCAAAGTGACACGTTGAGCTTAGAATCGATTTTGTTGTTTTCCCTGATAAAAAAAAAAAAAACTGAATCAAGTTTAATAAAAATTAAATTAAAATTAAATCAGCTACATTTCATATCAATTTTCCATTTTCTTGATTTTGCTAAAGCCCTACAGCCAGCCCATGTGTCGTTTATCACTGCAGTAATGTCTCCGTCAAAAAAAAAAAAATGATGGGTTTTCAAGACTAAATATTTCTAAGTGTTATGATATGATTATCTCCCTCCATTAATTTTTTAATCATTATTTATAAATATAATTTTTATTGAATAAATTATATACATAATAGTGCTTATTAGTGTATTAAAAACTGATAGATAAAAAAAATTAATGAATTGGATCTCATGATTGTTGAACTTTTGAAAATTAATGTCAACTATATTTAATACTGACACTTATCTTTAAAATCTGATTTTATTTTTTTATTTTTTGGAAAAAAATGAAATTACCTCGACAAGTAGAATTTAGAATTTTGTATAATTACAAAAGTTAATCCTTAATATATAATTAACGAATTCTTTCTTATTAAATTAATGTAATCCTCCTCAGATATCCTTTTAAAGCTTAAACAATGCATAATTACCTGATGAAATAAACTCTTTTGGCATGCGCGTATCAAAGATGCTTAGTTTCCGAGTATCCAGTGCTCAAATTTACAAGAAAGATACTTCAGTGAGTTATATTCTAGCTCATACATTTCCAATAAAATTAACCACGGAATTAAATCTTTTTTATGTTTGTGCTATATTCCTTCTTTTCTCCCTGGGGGAAGTTGCCAAAGGCATTTTACATGATTCAAGATGAGGAAGCCAGGAGGTTTGTTGGGAAGTGCCTGGCCTGGAGAATGTTTCCATAGTTTAATGTAAGCTGGTTACGCAGAGCAGAACAATTTTTTAAATTTCATGAAACACCAGAAGTTGATAAAAGTAGCTTCGGTTTCTTTCCATATTGAGGATGATGTTCATTTATGGTTCCAACTCCTTAAAATGGAAAGTAAGTTATTTCGTGACAAGAGTTCTTGAAGGAGTTAATTCTCGGTATGGCCCTCTTCAATTTCTTGACTTCTTTGGAGAACTTATAAAGCTCCAACAAAGTGGGACAGTTCGTGATTACTAAAGGAAGCTTGAGAAATGATTGGAAAAGGGAGGGCCCTTTCACTAGACTTGTCAAAGTAGCTACTTTGTTAGTGGATTAAAGGATAATATAAAGGCTGATCTGTTGGTTAGAAAAACGGGACTAAAACGGAGCAAGAAAGGTAATTTTCAAGTGGTCGTGCTTCCGGAGAGACGTTGCCTAGCATAGTTATGCCCTTAGGTGTGGAAATAAACTTTCCTGGGATTTCTATATTGGTGGCTTTTTTTTGCTTCCATTGGAGGGATATGATCTAGTGTTGGGTACACAATGACTATGGACATTAGGCCCAATTAGATGGTAATTTTTAAGCTTACAGATGCATTTCAATTTCCTTTATTAATATATTTATATAATTTAAAAAATTTTGATGTAAATATAATAAATTTATATATTATAATTTTTATTATTTTTTATCATAACTTATATATATAAATAATATATATGTATAATTATAATAAAAATATGTAATATTTATTTATATTATATATAATGATATACTTATGTAATTAAATAATATAATTCATGTAGCTATAATATTTTATATAATACTATCTTCTCTAGCTATGATAATATATTTTTGTAACTTATAAAAGTTTTATTTATATATAATAAATTTATGTATTACAACTTTTATTATATAGTATCATAATTTATGTAAATAAATAATGTATATGTATAATTGTAATAAAAATATATAATACAAAACTCATATTATCAATTATAATATGTATTCAATAATATAATTTATATAACTATAATATTTATTGATAATTTTATTTTTTTAAATTATAAAAATTTATGTAACATGTAATATATTTATGTAATTATAATAATTTTATGTTATATTATATAATAATACGCATAAAAATAATTACAATTGATATAACCAATTAGCTTTAGGTAAGGAACTAATCTTAGAAGCTCCCATGGATTTCTTAGTTGATGGAAAAATGGTGACCTTGCATGGTTCGTCAGCTTTAGAAAATAAAGCAGTGGGAGAACTAGCTGTCAATGACACGGCAAAAAGTTTAACATAGCTTCTTACTTCAATTGAATACAATAGCAGGCTTACACACTATTGCAACCTCCAGTCCTTTACAAATTAAGCTACTCCCAGGAGAACTTAAAGATGTGTTCCAAGAGCCCAAAAAATTAACACATCCACAAGCATATGACCGCTAAATTCCCTTGGTCCTGGAAGTAGTCTGGTGAATGTTAAACCTTACCCATATCCTCAATTTCATAAGGCTGGGATGGAGAAGTTGGTGTCTGAAATGCTTAATCCATTTGAAGGGACTGTACTAGTTGTGGTACTGGTTACTGTTACCA
>JBBYHM010000027.1:16537028-16555154 GCA_038381775.1 Adansonia rubrostipa | reverse complement strand
TATGTACATATGTATGTTTACAGACAAGGCAGCCCATGCTCGCAAACAAGCTTCTCATTATCTCGACAGCTAGATCTATTTGTCAACATTTAAGTTTACAATGCATGTATCGGCACTCAAATACCCCAAATAGCCCCTCAAAGATACATTATTATCTACTCGTATTCTAAAGCTGTCATCAATCGTAATGTTCAGATGCAGATTTCATATGTATATATACAAATATATATTGGACATGATCAATCTACTAATACTCTCGGAAAAAATAAACAAAAAAGAAAACGAAGTAATGTGAATGAAGAATGACTCAGCCTTCTTAATATTCAACTAGGTTGTCGTAGTTGTAGAGAAGAGCCACGAATCCCATTTTAGTTGTATAGTAGATCAAGTTTGATTAGATATATAAATGCTTAAATTATCTTCAACACGTGAGATGTCTTTCATAGATAAAATCGTAAGATCTAATAAACTAAAACGGATAATATGTGTATATCTAGGAGATTGAATGATGAGCTAATAATGTTGAAAAATAAATTCAATTTCCATTGTTTGTCTGTTAACTTTTTTACTAGAGGCCAAATATCAAACTATATGATTATGATTCAAGGTAGAAGAAGGAGGACTTTGTCTGTAAACGGCTAAGGCTTGTTTGGATGATGGGGTCGTCCCCTAGAAGATTAACAAATTATATTATTTGAATTCGAGTGTAAGTATTTGGTACGTATATACATTCATAATTTTTTTTTACGTTTTTTCATATAATTGGAGGATTTTATTTCCATACCCACATCTAAAAAAATGTATCAAATATGAGTATTTCGAAATAAATGAAGAGCTGGAGTATAACACAATTGACAAGTGATGTTTTGAGTCATAGAGGGGCCGGGGGGCGGACAGACAAAAGCCACGTCTCTTTTGTTGTGACATGAGATTGGTATGGCATTAAGGTTCACGGGGCAATGTTCTAGCTTGGAAAAACAGCAACATTTTACATCAAAATCTGATTGTAATGAAAGAAGGAAAAAAACAGCATTTGATTCATAAAAAATATGCAGCTGGTAAATAATGGTACAAAATGTCTCTGTCCCCATCTCCTCACAAGCGGGATCCTCCAGCAAAATCCAGAGATAAAAGCAAACACGTACGTACAAGCTAAATGATGATAGGGAACAAGGATTGAAGAACCCTCTCCTTTATCAAGGATTCATCGATCAAAGTAGGGACAATATAGCCCACTAGACAGTAAAGATTATTACTTTGAAACTTGATGTTTAGATCCCCCACAAAATAGGAGGGATAAAAAAAACTTCCTTTTTTTAATAATTTGGAGTGGGTAGAGTTGATCGGGTTCAAACCCAAACTGTCGTGCCTCATAAGCCTCTTCTCATTACACCAAGAGGTTGTTAGCAATTTTCTTTTTTCTTCCTATGCTATAGGATAATATTTGATAAAGGGATTCAAATAAAAGTCTAATGCGATATTATAATCGTTTTTTTTTCTATTTTGTCTTTTTTTATCATCCATATTTATTATCTATATTTACTGCAATTGACCAAGAAAATATCTATTATGTAAGTGTTTATGGCCGAGTCTAAGCTATGTATTAATACTATCTATGCTTGCCCAAGGTCATCACGAAAAATGAGCCTTAAATTTTACTCAAACTCACTTTTATTTGTAAATAAATAATTCAAGCTTATTTAGACCTAATCATATTTTTTTCTAAATTTTTTTAAAAATATTTTTAATTAAATTTTGAGTAATTTAATATTTTTCTTTTATTAAGTTTTAAAATATAGATAATAATTTTTTACGTTTATAGTATAATATTATATATATTTATTTTTTTGTATAATATAAATTACATAATATATATTATACAATAATGAGTTGGGCCGGGTTGGGTGCTAGCTTTGAACACTAGAAGCAAGCTTAGCTCATTTTATAATCTGGCTTTATTTTTTTAAAATTTATTTTTTATCTAATATTTTTATCTAAACTCTCACATATATTAAATAAATATTTAGTTATAGACTAATAATCTGAATCATAAATATTTTTAATCTATTACATCATTAATTACGATAAAATAAGATTGAGTGATTGAAAATGTGTTTGTGAACACAATTGAATCTCCTATGGTAAGTACTACCTTAATCCATTATCAAGTAATATATCTTGAAACAATAAGTTTACCCAAAGTTATGGAGGCATTGGTATGTTAAGGAGGGTCTAAAGCCCAAATACTATTCCCTCCAATAACTATTTTTGGGTTAAAACATAAATATAAATAGCTATTACAGTATTGGGTCAAGATTTGTATCTCGTAGGCTTATATAGCAGGTTTAATCTTTCTTGTTTTTTTTTTGGATAAATGAAGAAAGAAGCACTTGTGTCTAATCAATTACTATTGCTTTAGGCTTTTTGACAGACATTTGCATTAAAATTTTGGGCTGAGCATGAAATTGAATTGATATGTCCATTTATGTTTTTATTCATTTATAATTATATTACTCAAATTTAATATCGAATATAGATATATTTTGAACATAAATATATTTAAATTTTTTCAATTTTTTACATATTTAAATGGAGGATTCAACTCAGTTGATTTTTATAGCCGCTGCTAAAAATATGTTATGATTTGTACGAAGATCCCTCGCTTGCAATCCTTGAACTTCTGCAAAAACGATCTGTAGAAATCAGAGGTTTCATCAATATACTGTTTTCTATCTTTTTTATCCTTTTCTCCCGGGGCAACAAAGAATTTTAGAGCTAGGATTTTTACATTGTTTTGAAATGAATTTAATTTCATGCATGTGCTAAAGAGTAACTACAGACATTAAAGCTTACACAGGATATTCATGTTATCCAGACTTCTCATTTTTTTTAAAGTATTCGTATTTAATATTTATATCTGATATATTTTTAAATATGAATATAGAGATATGATCCTCAAAATATACAGAAAAACGAAAAAAAAATTAAATATACTCATACCGGATATGTATCAATATTCAATAGTCACTTGAGTCCAGAGTATGAAGTTGAAAGAATAGAAATTTTTTACCCATTTTGTGATACATAATAGAGTGTATGAATTAGGTGTTTTTATTTTCCATCGACTAAAGCCAGATATATAATATAGTTTAGTGATGCCTGCATTCAACTTCTTTGGCTTTATCTAAATAACTGCAGTCAGACATTGAATAAAGAAGAGCATCGAATGTTAGGTTTGGGGTGTAATGACCTTGAAAACTGCTTTACTAGCAATGTAACTCCCGCTATTGCTGATATTTGAAGGATTTTGGGTGTAACTGCATAACTCTTTTTATGAACCTATATTACTTCTACTTTTTATTTTTTTTGAAATACTTGAATTTGACACTCATGTTCGATACATTTTTGAACATAAGTACGAGGATATGACCCTCAAAGAACCCAAAAACTTAGAAAAAAATTGAACATATCCATTTTAGACATATATCCATATCAACACTGAAACCCGAATTTGAGTAACAGAACATCATGCCAAAAAACCAAGGTTGTGTTTTCTTGTCTTTGTTAACAGAAAAGAATTACAATGTGGTATAGAACTGTCAATGAGACAATTTCTGGGGAAAAAAAAATCGATCACATGCTGTCAAGTGTTATTGTCAGTACCTGATAAGTTGTTTCTTTTTCCTTTTTGAATCAAATAGTAAGCAAGCCCTCCCAGAACCAGCAAGATTATCAAACCATCGACAACTCCCACAAAAATCAAGACCCACTTTTTCACACTAGGCTTGCCATGGTGGTCACGGGTCCCTTTTGGAACCTTAACCATGTAACTCAATCCTGATCCTATTTCAACCTGTTTAATGCCTGCAACAAGCCTGTAAAGTAAGCATTCTTGAAAGCTTGGGCCCCCTGAATGTAATGCAGCAACACATTTACAGTCATCTAAGCACAAATTTGCACATTCTGACTTGCTAATGTTAACCCTTTTGGGTGCATCTCTGAGTACGCTAGTGACACCATGTAATTCAAGCATCTCAAACTGAGCTCCAACACCACAAAAATGGCTCGAAATTCCTTCATTGCAATCGGAATTCATGTTGTTTACTTTTGTTAGGAGCCGTATGCACGAACAAGCATTTGAGAATGTACATATGCCATAAGGTTTACATGCTAATGGAAGGTCACAAGTGGAGTTGAGGGCCTGAAATGAGGCTTCAAACTTTCGCGTGTCTGGTGAGTAAAAGTAAAGCCCCAAATTCCCTGTCTTATTCCCCAGTGCTAAAAACCTCAGGGGCTGAATCCTCCACGAGACGATCTGCGCGATTTTTTTATGTTTATCATTGAATAACTCTAACCCTTTAGAACCCAATTTAACAAATGTGATGTTTCTGTTCTTGGAAGGCTTAAATTCCCAGTAAGAATACTTCAACTTACCAGAATTCAAGTAGAGAGCAACCTTGTTATGTTGGATTTCAAAAGTGTAGAATGAAGTTGAGTTCCTTGGAAATGAAGTTAACCAAGTTGCCACATCTAATCTTTGTCCCCAGAGCATTACGTCGGTCGGAAAATTGAAACTCTGCCATTTTATCCGGTTCAAAACATCGACAAGGACTAGGTTACCTGATCTCAGGATTTGTAATCTCTGCATCAGAATGACAAAAATACAAAACAAATCACTTAATTTGAGTATGCAAATTCATTCCTTCAACAATGATTATAACTATAGCAACAAGTAGGTTCTACAGGTTTACCTCCACACCTTGTCCAGAGGTTCCGGTTCGCCATCCGATTCGATCTTTCGGACCCTTCAGCTGTAAATCTCCATCTTCAGTAAGCTCAAGCACGCAGACATCAATGGTGTAAAACTTGGAGTAATGACCAGAATTCCATACCTTCACATCTCCTAGGAAAACTTCCAAGGAACATGAATACTTGCCCTTGGTAGCTTCAGCGCTCAATGCAACTCTAAAATTAGGTTCCAACTGTTTAGCATCCATCAAGAAAGCTCTCCCAATAAACCCATCACTGTATTCCAAAGGAATAGCAAGGCTTACCCTGTGACCAACATGAATAGCTAAGTCACAGCTTCCACGAATGACCAACAAAATGAGAAGAAGAAGAAGAATACTAAAAAGACAGAGATTCTTCATAACTGAAACTGAAATTGCCAAAAATCTCTCCAAAAACTGATCTTTTCTCTAAAAATTCTCTCTTTTCTTTTTTTTTTTTTTGTTTGCTTTTCCTGACAGGATTGAAGCAAAGAAAGAAGGGGAAAATGAAGGAAAAGGTTGGCATGAGTGAAGCTAAGAACTTTTTTTCAAGTACCAAAAGCGCACTTCCAAAAAGGAGCAAAGCTTTCATTTTTTTTTTTTTTTTTTTGTGGTGACACAAATAGTTTGTGGGGTTATTATTGATGGCATTAAGGTAGGAAAGGATTGTTAATTGCTTAGCTATTTATTTATTTATTTATTTACTTAGTTGTCTAATTAATGTTAGTATCAAAAAGAGTAAAGTAGCAGAAGGTTGTTGTACCCCAGGCTGGCTGGCTGTCCCATGTGAAGCGATTGAAGGTTTTTATTAACTGAAAACTAATGTAATTAAAGCTTTTTAGGTGCCAACCAGCAAATTTTTGGTCCATCCATTATTCACTCTAACCAAATCATTTTTAAGTTTCTTTCACTTTCTCAATAGTCGAACATCCGATCCATTTATCTTGTTTAATTCATATTCGATTAAATTTAAATAAAAAAATTTTAATTTAATCAATTTAAGCATGTTTAAATTATTATTTAAGTAATATAAAAATATTTTTATTTAAATTTAATTTTAAATATTAATATAAAAATATTTTAATTTTTAATATTATTTAAAATTGTAATACGAGCTTTCAAGTAAACCTGTGTCTAAATAAGAAATAAAAAAATTTGGCTACAACTCGACTAAAGATGTTCATAGGTTGATTAGGCCCTAAAGCTTATTTTACTATTTAAACTAATATTAAAAATTATTTTTATATTAATATTTATAATTAAATTTAAATAAAAATAATTTTTATTATTTAACTAATAATTTAAGTCAGGATTGGTCAACTTGGATTACAAAAACTACTCGATCAATGAAAATCTTTACAAACTACTAAAAGCTGACCGTCAACATAAAATTATATTTATATCACACTTTAATTTTTTAAAAATTAATAATATATTATATTTAAATTATTTTTTATTTATATTTATATTTTATAATTATATTATTAATTAAAATTATCATATCTATTGATACAATGGAAATTAAAATAGTAGGACAGCGTTTTGGGAGGAGTGCAATGAGTAGAGGTCTCTCAAGGGATGAACAAAATCGTGGGAAGTGGGTCCTGCTTGGGAGCTTGAGTGCTGCCGCCTTTCATTTCCTTTCCTTTTAGAGCGCGCAGGCCAGGCAAGGCGTTTCCCTGGGTTTCGAGTAAAATCATGAAGAAAAAAAAATTGGGCTGGCTGACCACCACGTGTAATAATATATAATGCCACTTGGCAAGGTGTTTTCTTGCTGACTCTGTTATCACGCTTGGGTGACGTGTTCCAATTCCTATGTCAGAAACGCGTTATGCCACTCAAGATTCAAAAGTCAAGTTATTTAAGTGTTGGGCCGGTCATCGTATATTAATAAATAAATATATTTTTATTTTTTTTAATTTTAAACTTCACTTCTCAAATATTATAATAAAAAATATATTTTAATATTGAATTCCACTCCATCAATGATCTTAAAAAATTATTTAGATTTGATCAAATTTTAGTTTAATCATTTAAATTTAAAAATTTATTCGATATTAAAAAAAATTTAAGTAAAAATATGAAAATTAAAATTTAATTATTAAAAAAAATTAATTTAAAAAATAAATTAAACCTTAAATGTTAAAATCAAGCAAGCATATTTTTTATAAAATTACTCAATATTTTTGATTAATTTCTGTAAATAAATTGGTAATTAAGCAGTGGGTATATACGTGGAAAATTATCATTTTTATTATTTTAATTCAGCAATTAATAAACCGCTTTTCAGATGA
Source organism: Adansonia rubrostipa (assembly GCA_038381775.1). NCBI lineage: Eukaryota > Viridiplantae > Streptophyta > Magnoliopsida > Malvales > Malvaceae > Adansonia > Adansonia rubrostipa. The sequence continues at coordinate 16,548,091 of JBBYHM010000027.1, read as the reverse complement.
ATATATAGTCGAGATTTGTCGAACACTTGGTGAAGGGCCGGGGGTATCTATAGGGCTGGCTACAAAGATCGAACAAGACATAGTCTAAAAATCATGTGAACTGGGATCTTCAGATAAGAAAAGCAACATCAATGCAGTGATTGCGAGACATCCAATATTCCGGATGAATTTGTTCTTCGGGTCCGACGATTGTACATGATGCACATTGCTTTACCAAGAAGGAACCTCGTTATGAACCGCGGACTCTTTTCGTTAGGAAAGTAATAGTTTCAAGTATGCTTGAGATGAATATTATCTTGACATGGTAAAATATATGTTAAATATATTAATAAAAATAAAAATAAAATTATATATAATTAAAATATAAAAAAGATACACTAAACATGTCAGTTAAAGTCAAAATATGCTCAAGATACGATGAATATACTTAAATATATAATACAGTTATTTATATATATATATATTGCTATCTCAAATATAGAATCAACAATGAGTACATTGACTTTAATGAATATTTTAAGGTTCAAGTTCTGTCTTTTGCTAATTCCACTTAGTTTCTATAAGGGGTGGTAGTAGATCCAGTAATTTATATATTTATATCGTATTTGTATATTTTTATATATTATAATTATGTTTAAAGTATTATCTATTTAGAATAAATATTTGGTACATTAACAGTGAAATTTTTTAACTCTACAAGCGACGTTAGAACACTGCTTTATATCTTGTTTATTTAGTTTTTTTTTAAAATATATATTTAAGACACACGGCAATATTTTAACTCTACTTGTAGAGTTAAAAACTTCATTTTTAGTGTATCGAATATTTATTAATATATTTATATAAATTTTTACATGTTAAATATTTGTGTTATATAAATTTTGATACATTTATATATTATAGTTTTATACGCTAAAGGAATTTCAAAATAAATAAATGATTCAATACTTTAATCAAATAAAATAATATTACAAAAGTTCGAGAAGAGATAAATGTCTCTACTCGAAAACTACTATGAAAGTGTGTTGAACTAAGAACAGCTGGTAATTATCTTTATTATGGACCCTTTATATTGTTTTCCTTATGAGAAGTAAAGCATATTATTTTCACTTATGAAAAGTAAAGCTGACACAATAGGCATCGCAATGCGAAGAGCTTGGCTTGGAGAAATAAAAGGAACATGTATCATACATGCAAAATCTAAGAAAATATACACATATTCTACTGCAGTAGATATTCAAGAATTCGAACATAAATTTTTAATGAAGTTGCAATAAATTATATTGAGAAGTAATTTAAAGGAAACTCGTAATGCCTTTATCTATGCTAAGAGTTGTGGATATATAATTGTTAAAGATATTATATTTTAATTTTTTTATGTCATATTTATATCAGGTGCAAAATTATCCGACTAGGAATGTCGGCAAAGGTAGAATAAATGCTATTTGATTCAGGAGATGTGCTATGATTTGGTGGTGAATCTCAAATGAGGTTACATACAAATCTTTTATAACTATTTTTATTATAATTTGATTTGATTTAAATTATTATTTAAATAATAAAAATATTTAAATTTAATTATAAAAATTAATATAAAAATAAACTTTTAATTTCATTTTAAATAATTATATAGATTTTTAAATCAACATAAATCTTGCTTAACTTGAACTTAAATAAAAAATAAAAAAATTTTGAACAGTTATCGAACCCATAACTTTATAAAACAGGAAAAGTCTATATCTTTGAAGCTTCATTTGGTTAAAAATGCGTAATACAGAAACAATATTTATAGAAACGCTAACTGTTTCCTAGTTTTCAATTGTTTGATTCTCTAGTTCTCTTTCTTTCTACCTGCATTTGTCTTTTTTTCCTTGCTTGAGGAAACGTTAACACATTTTCGACCACATTTACTATAATTATAAATATAATATATTATTTTAATTAATATTAATAAATATTAATTATAAATATTGATAAAAGTAAGAACCAAAACATTGAACTACTATAACATATAATGTGACAAATAGCTGAATGGATTTGCAACAATTAATAAATATATGAATCATGTCAGAACAAGATAAGTTATCAAATAATAATGCTACGTAATGAAAAGCATAGTTGGTTCTGTCTGTAAACAAGATAAAATACCATGCTATTACAACGCGCGGTGATTGTCCGTCTGCCAGGTTGGTTTCCAATTCCATTCTTTCGGAATTTAAATTATTTAAATTCGATTTTATTTATATTTAAAATAATTAAAATTAAAAAAAATTAAACTTAAATTAATTTAAATTTTTTAAATTATTATAATTAAAATATATAAATTTTAATTATTTAAATTAATTAATTTAATTTTAATTAAATTTGAGATATTTTAATTCAAATTGATATGAACTTCGTATAAATCTATTCAAAATAACTTGAAATCGAGATGAATTGAACCCATCCCCTTTACCATCTCAAGTCATCCATTCCTCGTTTTAATTCTTAAATGAAAAGTTGAAAACATAAAAGAAAATGAGCTATAACAAATAGAAAATCCCTAAAAAGACAAAATGTTTGCTAAGTCATCTGCTTAATGGCCGATTAGATCTTCCATTATCGGGAGAACATTAGGTGGTTGACATAATAATCATTTTCAAATCAATCACTATCCTTTTGCCCATCACTTCCCCAGGGAATTTTGCTTTTGTTATTATTATTGTACCAATTATAGGAAAGGTTGTTTGCTCAAAATTTAAAATTTAATTTAATTAATTTATATAATTATAAAATTAAATAAATTTAAAATTATAATTTTAACGTCTGTAATTATTTTTTTATTTTTAGATTATATCATTTTTAAAATTTTATTAGGCTAAATTCTTAAAACTTAAAATTTATTTTAATTAATTTATTTAGTCATGATATTAGAATTTAAAATTCGAATTTCAATATTTATAGTTTTTTTTTATCCCGAGACTACAATCTTCTTTATAAAAAAATCGCTCTCACCGGAGTATAATAAAAATATTACCTATGGAATAACTAAAAAGGAGACAAGCTGAGAAATGTGGAAATCCTACGAGGCAAAACATACAACAAAATTGTGATTCGATCGAAGAACTTTGATGTTGAAGACTCTTTCAGTCGTCATCGTCATGGCCTAAATTCTAAACAATTATTATTCATCAATATTATTGCGTTGGTCACTTAAAACTATGGCCATAACTTGAAGCAAGTAAAAAAAGTATTATTATATTTGCATTACTTTAGAGATGATTTCTTAATAGTTCATGAACAATTTATTGTCTAATTAAAGTAGCATAAACAGAGTTCACTTAAAGGTTTACTCTTTTTCTTTTCTCTTTTTATTTTATGAGAAAGATGATTAAGATTTAAAACTTCTTTTTAACACTGAAATTATGTATTAATTATTGAATCAAATATTCGAATGTATAATTGAATCAAATCGAGTTGATCCACTACTAGGTTTGAACTTAGCTCGATTCAAAAACTTAAAGCTGGGATATTTCATTTCAATTGAGTTGCTTGAGCTCAATTTGATAGAGTCGGTGGAAGCCCAAAATTGTAAATATATACATATGTATATATTAAAAAAAATTTAATTATATGATTGCGAACTAATCAAGTTTTGATATAAAAATGTTTGAACTCAGATCGTTGGTTGAACTCATTCAATAATAAACAAGTTAAATTCAGATATTTATTATAAAATTTGAATAACTTACAAGTAACTTAATTTATTTAAACGTACCAGAGTACTTTAAAAAGTATACCCTTTGCTATTGCTTTCCACTTGGCTTAGATATTTTAAATATTTTGGTCTTATAATATTTCAGAAGGGATATAATGCTGCAAAATTCAAAGGAATTAAGAACGTTAATTGTTTCCAAAACATAAATAAATCGTCTTTAAAAGTTTTAATGATAAAATATCGTCACTGCATAGTTATTTTTTAAAACTATGTTTAAAAAAGTTTTAAAAATAATATTCAATCCAATACTATTAAATTAAAGACGACATTCATCCTCAATACAACTAAAATCAAAATAAAAAAATGTTTCTTTTAATTGTCCCTTTATTTCATCGTTAAAAGTCTCTTATTTTGTATTTTATAATTTATATATTTATGTGTGTGTATATATATATATATATATATATATATATATATAAAAGCAAAAGATGTTAAGCTACATTAGTTATCCTTTAACAATTAATTCCCTATGCATCCCGAGTTTTGAGTCAGATACATTGGCTTGAGGCCTTGATCTCTAAATTTGGCTTAGTTTATTTGTTTAGTTGTTTATCGGTTCATTACAGCAATAAACGACGTTTTCTTCTTTTTTTTTTTTCCTTTTTTTTTTAACCCATTAGTGATGTTATAAACACGACAGAATTAGTCTCTGCATTTGGGGAAAAAAACGTCACTAAGAACTTCCACGTCGACAATTTTGTTCTACTAAAAAAATGGAACATTAAGTGGCCTAGGTTCGAATTGAGCAATATTTATGGGTTAAATTCAAGGAATAAGTTTGCCTTCAGATGTGCCACAAAAATTAAGACCCACTTTGATTTTGTTTAATTGAGTTGGAAAACTGTAATTTCTGAATTCAGATTTGTATCCGAGGTAAAATGAATGTAACCCTAAAACTTGAATATAACATAAGATTAACATTTTCCTCCTTAACCAAATATTTTGTACCAGCTTCATTAACTGACGTCGGAAGTTGCATCAAGCATTATTTGTGGGCTACAGAGACATTTGTCCAAAAATGGAATTATGTACCTAATTTTAAAAATCCTCCTAAATCTTGGACAACATGTCACGTGATCACATTTGTAATTCCAGCCGTCGTGGCACAGTTTCGTTGGAAGGCTAACTTTAACATGTCAAAAGTGTAATTTTAAATGTAAAAGAGGGGCATTTTGTTTAACCTAGTTACCCGCCAGAAAAAAAAACCAACTCAAGTACAGGTCAGCAGGACTCCGTTTTCCTATTTAAAGTTTCCCTCCTACAATCCTTTATTCCAACTTCCAAGCAGCGCCTCCCCCCCCCCCCCTTTTAGCATTGCCTTTCTTCACTTAACAGTCCAAACACAGTCCTATATTTTCGGAGCTTTTATTTATTTATTTTTGTTTTTGCCTCTCTAAAGACAGGAAGAGAATGCAGAGATTCATTCCAGCAACGAGGGTATTGTCGGAAACTAAATATTCTCTCCGATGGCAACGACGACGCTGCTTCTCTCGGGTGGCTCAAAAGGAAGAGCAGGTTGATAACAATGGCGTTGTTGTTCCCAAAATGCCCTCCTTTGATTACTTGCCGCCTCCTTACATCGGTCCCTCCGCCACTGAGATCCTCTCCAAACGGAAGCAGTATCTTAGCCCCTCCATGTTTTGCTTTTACAACAAACCTGTGAGTTTTTTTTTGAAACAAGGAATCTATGGAGTTTTGAAGTACCAAACGAAATTAAATTTTAAATTTTAAGATTAAAAAAAAAGCGATACAGCTAACTGTCGGACTGTCCTTTCGAAACGTCTACGACCTGTTTTTGTTCATGCAAATCATGGATTTTAATTTGTAAAAGATTATTATATCGGTTGATTTCTTTTAAAAAAAAAAAAAGAAAAAGGGAGAAAAAAAGAAATTACGAAGATTTTTCATTATTGGATAGTCCTAAATCGCAATCGCAAGATTTCGTCACGGTTAGAGTGTCGTAGCGATGCGGTTGCCACATTTTGATAGTGTTTGAAGGTTTCAGATAATAACGATAGAAAATCGTTACGAAGCAGCCGATACCGATGCCCATCTGATTGGCTGCTTCTAAGATTCATTGAATTGAACTGTATAAAGTTTAATGTGGAAAAAGATTTAAATGTTCTTATTTAAATTTTGTGTTTGTTAAACTGTGGATCCCACTGAAAATATTTATTTTATTATAATTAAAATGAATAATGAATTTTGAGTTTCTTTTTTTTCTTTTTTCTTTTTTTTTGGGTGCAGGTGAACGTTGTGGATGGGAGGTTGCAGTATTTGTTCGATGACAAGGGGAGAAGATACTTAGACGCATTTCGAGGGATTGCTACGGTGGGTTGCGGCCATTGTCATCCCGATGTGGTCGACGCCATCGTCAACCAAACCAAGCGCTTGCAACACTCCACTGTACTCTACCTCAACCATGCCATCGCTGATTTCGCTGAGGCCCTTGCCAACAAGTTGCCCGGCAATCTCAAGGTCTTGACTCTACCCTTCTAACTATTACAGACTCAATGGTAACATCTCATTGTCTTTGGATTGAACAAAAATCAATATATAGGAATATCCCCCCCCCCTTTTTTTTTAATTATTTGTAATCTATACAGTCTATTGGGTGAAAAATGTTCAGTTCTGGCCATGTCTCAGGTTCAAATTGTTCTCTTTGAAGATAATGACTTTTCTAAAGTTAATTTGTAGTCATGGTATTTCTATTTGGGTTTTTAAATCAATTATGGTTGATGCGTTGCTTTCAAGTTAGAATTTTATATTCAACGGTGTTGTTAAGCACAGATATACTTGGACGCTAGGTCATAGCACCAGATAACAAAAGCGTCTTAGACCCTTTGGGATGAGGCACACTATCTTTGTTTCTGTTTTTTGCATCTTAAATATGGGTTTCTGTTTTTTATTTTTTATTTTTTGGTTCTGGCTGTGCAGGTTGTATTCTTTACAAATTCAGGGACAGAAGCTAACGAGTTGGCAATGATGATGGCAAGATTATATACTGGATGCCATGACATAATATCATTAAGGAATGCGTATCACGGGAATGCAGCGGGGACCATGGGAGCCACTGCACAAAGTAACTGGAAGTTTAATGTTATACAGGTATATATGTTGCATTTTTTTTTGTTCTTTTACAGTCTTTTAAATTTGATGCTATTATTTGTTCCTTGCATATCATTTATAGTTTTTTTTTTTGGTTCATTGATATCATTTGAGTATTGAAGTTGATATCAACGTGGGATTAAAATAGTTGAAAGTGAAATAACTAAGGTAGGTGGTGATTAGGACTTATTGATGTTATGCCAATCTTGTTTTATTGTTGGATTATGACTAAACCTATTCATGGCCAGAATGGGTTAGACCGTGACTTTTAAGTTGTTTTTAAATTCGAATTACGTCAGCTTGAAAGCCTCGAAAATCTGTTTTAACTGTTTATTATATTATTTTTATTATTAAATAGTAATTTGAGTTGGGCAAATCTAAATTTTCAAAACCTTGTTCAAGGCTCGACCTGGATGGAATAGTTTATCATAACGAGCAAGTAACCCGGTCTATGTACATATCTAATTATTACCCAACATTATCTCTAGACTTAGCAATTCGTGCATTCATGTCATGTTCATGTATTTTGTCGTGTCATAATCATGCTATTAAGGTATTTTATGTTCATATAAATTTTGATATGTTAGTGATTTGTATTATAAAGATTTTGAAATATTTGTGTATTTATATTATATTCGTGTTATTTTCATGTATGTTGTATTTTAGTTATTTTTTTGTATCATGTTCATATCATATAATCATGCCTAATATTATTAGATCTAGTTATTTTGCTATGGAATGAATATTTTAATTGAAATTTACATCCAATGTTTACCAGAGAGCCTAAAACTAAAAAAACATGTTAATTATCAATCTCTTGGGCAGAATGTGAAGACATACTTGACATCAGCTACTGAATCATTTACCGGAAACGAAGTTTCATTTATGTAATGTTTGTTATCTTTAGTACACAAACATATGTGTTTATTGTATCCAGAGTACATATATCAAATTTAAATCAGCCTAATTCTCTAACCATGGCCCAAACCCGTCCTTATACATGTTCAATGCCTATAATCAGATGTTATTGCTACTAGACCTGTCCAAGGCCCGAAATATCCACTTGATTCCGTATGGGTTGATCCTTGGACAAAATCTTTGTGACTATGAGTCGATATGAATTACTCCACAACCTATTCCACGGACAGGCTAATTGCTACCATATCTCCTATTCAACCTGATGGACAAACCATGCATAGGGCTTATTTGCTGATCACAAATTTTAGAAACTTGATATTTTACGGTTCCTATCATTCAAATTATGCAAAGTTTCGGTATTATGAAATTAAACTTTATATGTAAGCATAAGTATGCCTAACTCGTAAGTATGTTCATTAGAGTGGAGTTCATCATGCCATAAACCCAGATCCCTACCGAGGTGTCTTTGTTTCTGAAGGAGAGGATTATGCAAAAGATGTCCAAGAACTTATCGAGTTTGGAACTACGGGCAATATTGCTGGTTTCATTTCCGAAGCTATACAGGCAATCGCCAATATTATTACCTTCACCTTCAATTTTCATTTCCTTTTATCAACTTTTCATGATGTCCTAGTGACTGAAGACTCTTAACATCACCTAACATTCCTTTTTATGTTTTCAATGACAGGGAGTTGGTGGGATTATAGAATTGGCCCCAGGTTGTTTGCCTGCAGTTTATAGCACAATAAAGAAAGCTGGAGGTCTTTGCATTGCTGATGAGGTTCAGGCCGGGTTTGCTCGCACAGGGAGCCATTTCTGGGGATTTGAGAGTCATGGTGTTGTTCCTGACATAGTGACAATGGCAAAGGTTAATTTTCTCATTTTCTTGGTCATAATAATGTTCTAGCTACCTCCCTTTGTTATTAAGTTTGAGTTACACATTTTGCCTTATGCATAAATGGTGATAGATATAAAAATTATAATCTCCACCGATTACCAATTCGCACCCCAAGTGAAAAGCACACACTGGAATTTCTTTTTGTGTGACTTAGCTCCTCTTGTAAGCCATCGGGCGTCGTTACGGCTCGATTAAGCACCTTTTTGGTGGTATCTCACCGATGCTATGATAGTTGGCATTCACTTGCAGATAGCTTTTCTGTGTTGATATATTTCTTGAATTACATGGACCAGGGCATTGGAAATGGCATCCCTCTGGGTGCTGTGGTAACCACCCCTGAGATTGCAGAGGTCTTGACCCGCCGAAGTTACTTCAATACCTTTGGAGGGAACCCTGTATGTACTGCCTCAGGGTTAGCCGTCTTGAAAGTAATCGAAAAAGAAAAACTTCAGGAGAATGCATTTGTTGTGGGATCTTATTTGAAAGAGAGGCTAACTGCACTGAAAGATAGATATGATCGTAGGCTTTTATCCTTTCTACTGTTTATTGTGCATAAGACATTTTCAAAGTACCTGTGTCTGACATTCACGTCTGACACATATTTGGATTTGTGTATGATGATCCTAATCCTCCAAATACATGAAAAAACTTTAAAAAAATTGAAAAAATTTGTGTCGGACACATACCCTTATTTGACACTTGTATTGGTAATTGTATTATGTACATATCTCTGCAGTTATTGGAGATGTGAGAGGGAGAGGATTGATGCTTGGAGTTGAACTTGTCACCGATCACAGGCTCAAGATTCCTGCAAAGCTTGAAACTCTTCATGTAATGGACCAGATGAAAGGTTAGGATTCTTCCAATCCCCCACATTAACCCCGCTGCCATATATACTTGCTTCGAGTTACTAATGAACCGATTTTCTTATTGTAGAGATCCGAGTGTTGGTTGGGAAAGGTGGATTTTATGGTAATGTATTTAGAATCACCCCTCCTCTCTGCTTTACCAAGGAAGATGCAGGTGAGTTGCACCACTTTGGATGATTGTCATAACAACTAGTTCACTCGTGTTACTCCGACTCTTTTTTTTTTCTTTTGAAGTATCCATGTTGGACATATTTTTAGGATATGGGTATAGTGATAATATCCTCCAAAGATCTTTCAAATACGTGAAAAAACTTTAAAATGAATTGAACATACTTGTATCAGATATATAACATATTTCACACTCATACTCGAATTCAAGTAACATAGGTTCTTCTTTTTTTAATGCAAAATTTCTTGTTGCAGATTTCCTCGTAGATGCTATGGATTACACCATGTCGAAGATGTGAAGCCTACAATTTTTTTTCTTGGTACAAAAGAAGTTGTAGATAAGGAAGAAGAGTTGCAAATAATGGGATTTGAGCTCTAACTTGTTAGATGCCACTTTTTAAAGATGATAATACGAACTAAGCATGCCAAGCTTTGGATTCCGAAGCCTCTGATTTAAATGTAGATAAAGATAGAATATGATCATTCTCAAGTCAATCTAATCAGTGTTGTATCATAAAATCCCTTACTGTGAGTGAAAATTATCAATGCACCTTTACCATTCTGCTTCAATAAGTTTAACAAACTTTGCTATGATTTGAATAGTATTGTTGTCATTTAATTTTGTGTATGAAATTTAAAAAATCTATTAACGATGGATGGAATAATTAAAAACGAAGCATAAATTGATGATATATATATATGTTTTTTTGTCAACTTTAAATTAAAAAAAAAAGAAATTCAAACTTTATTCATCACATAAACCAAACATTGAGGCTTGAGTCGATGTTATAAAAGAAAATTCTGAGTTGGTAGTTGCTATCATAGTGAGAGAAAAGCGGAATTTATGCCTTTAAAGCCAATCATGCGGGCAATTAGTAGTTGCCTTTTCTCAATTGATTTTAATTAAAATTAAATTCGGTAATATTATATATGATATAAAAAAATAATTAAAACATAATATAAAATATGACATGATTAAAAAAATTATATAACATTATTATTAATATATCAAAAATTTTATAAATGTATAATATCATAAGTACAATTTGAATATAAAAAATTATATAAACACGACGTAAGTTGACCAAATATATCTCTTGGAATCTTATGATTGATGGATGGAATATGCTCTATGACAATGAGATAGAAGATGTCTATTATGAAACTAAAATTCCTCAAGTACCCTATTTACATACATACATACATATATATATATATATATATATATATATATATATATATAGACATATGCAGTAAAATGAAAGCCAACTAAACAGACCAAACTTTTCAGGACTCTTCTTTCTTAAAATCGCAAAATCGATTATTACTTATCGAAATAGGAAAA
>JBBYHM010000027.1:16521332-16536928 GCA_038381775.1 Adansonia rubrostipa | reverse complement strand
CTTATATTATTATTAAAAATAATATTAATAATTTATTTTTATATTAATATCTATAATAAAATATAATTAAAAAATAAATCAAATTAAATTATAAAATCATACCTATATCTAATTTAATACAAATCAAATAAAGCGTTCGGTCATGAACTAACTCTATTTGGGAGTGCAATGAGTGCTAGAGTGAGGTGTAAACACAATATTAGAAAGTGGGTCCTGCTGCTTGATCTTAATTAGGTTGGGTCAATTGAGTGAGTGCTGCCTTTGAACGGGCCAAGTCTCGTTTTCCAGTAAAGGTCATGATAACCGGGCAAACGCCTGCCACGTGTAATAGTTATGCTGCCACATGGCTGCCGACTGTTGATTCCGCTTGGCTGACGTGTTGACTTTCCATGTCATCAAAACCAAAGGTGAGTTTGGGCCGGGCATTCAGGCTTGTACATATATAGTCAAGACCTGTCAAGCACTGGGTGAAGGAAGGCCGCCCCTGGGGGATGTTATAGGCCAGGGCCGGCTACCAAGATAGCGCAAAACAATTAATCCATTTGATGCGTTATGACTTGGCCTGAACTCGGATCCTCACCGCAGACATTAAAAGCGACATCCATTTGATGATTACAACGGAGCCGCCCAATATTAATCCACATGGATTTCGTCTTCCGAATAAGTTCTATTATTTGGTGGCGAATCTCGAACGTTGTTTCGTGGGCTTCGCCATGGTCGTCTCTCAAGTCTCACCTTCAGACAATTTTGAAAACTTTGAACTATAAACAGAACTTTGGCATTAGCTAGGATACATGTATATAAATTATTATAATTATTATTATTGCTATAACTCTATAGAATACGAGAAATCTGATTTGTAAAGCTTCATTTGGTTAGAAAATGTGGAATACTGAAGCAATGTTAATAGGAAAGTTCATTGTTTCCAAATTTTCAGTTGTTTGGTTGTCTCTCTAATTCTTTGCTATTTCTACCTGTGTTTTTGCAGCTTGCATGTGGAAGCACTTTTCTTCATACCCGCATGTGCCATACATGGTTAAAAGTTATCTTATCAAGTGTCTAATATTTATTTGGATATAGATTAATAGTATAATCTTTCAAATATATGAAAAGTTTTTGAAATTAAATATACTCATATTGAACAAATACCCGTATTCAATACTAATTCAAAATCCGTCCAACATATATGCGAATAAAAGTACAAGTATAATCTTTTGAATGTATAAAATTTTTTAAAATTAAGTACACCGATATTAAATAAATAACCGTATTCAATACTCACTCAAAATTTGAATAACATAAAGGATAATACTTGTAACATTAAATCATTAATTAATTAATAGATGAAATTCCATTGGCTTATTAGATAAGTGTGCCACGATTAGCAACATTTATAATGTGAAATAAGATAAGTTATGAAAACCATATAATATTCGTGCCACGCAATGAAATGCATCGTTGGCTCGGAATCACAATATGAGGCGATTGTCTTCCAAGTTGGTTCCAAATCCTTTTGCATATCATCATCTTCATATTATACATTTGAATACATCTTGTATTTTTTTTTAAAGATAATATGAAGTCATTGGCTCGGAATAACACGTGGATCATTAACAAGACTTGTGTTTGCTAACTCATCTCGTGGTACATTAGACCTTCCATTGTTGGAATAATATTAGGTGGTTGATATAATCATATTTGCAAATCAATCACTTTCATTCGGAGTTTTGCTTTTGTTGTTGTACTATCACTATGTATTCGAAAGCTTGTTTGGCCTTTGCCGTCTAAATGGGATGCCAATGCAAAACTCCAATCCCTCTATGGTAAAAAAATAAAAATGAACTAAAAAAAGGGGAGAGAAGCAAAGAAATATGGAAATCCTACACGACAAAACATAAAACAAGGTGTCATCTGATACACTTTGACGCTGAAACCCCCTTTTGTCCAAAATAACTTTTTAGTTTGACACATGAGATAGACGTAGAAATATGTATTTATGTCGTATTTGTATATTTTCATATATCATAATCATATTTAAATTATCATATATTACATAAATTTTAATATGTTAATAATTTATATTATATAAATTTTGATATAATCATGTATCTTATAATATTTTAATTATTTTTTTAATATCATATAATTATATCATGTCAGAAGTGTTCGGATCTAGAACGAAGATACACCCGTCTCCTTTTTCTTGGAATCGTTGTCATCGTCGTGCCCTAAATTCTAAACAATTATTCATCAATATTATTGCCTCAGTGACTTAAAACGAAGACCACAACTTTAAAAAGAAAAAAACTATTTGCATTGCTTTGGAGATAAAAAATTATGATGTCTATAGTATTTAAGAAAGGACATCATTATAAAAAGAATGGAGTATTTAAGTAAAAGACTAGTTAGGTACATTATCATTTAACAATTAATTTCCTAATCTATCCCGAATTTTGAACCAGATTCATTATTCTGATGCCTTGATATCTGAATTTAGCTTTCTTTATGGAGTAAATGGAAATGACCAAATTAATCTTTAATAAAGGACAAGGTCTTTTTGCCTTAACGATGAAACTGAATGGGAGGGGTTTGTTAATGGGTTTTTTTTCAGTTGGTGATTTCCCATTGGGGAGGAGAGTCAGGGAACTTGTTGACCAGGACTTGAAGTGTAGAAAAAGATCATAAGAGGTATTGAGTTTGTAGTCTGAATAATGGAGAGGTGATTTAGAAGTTTTTAATGTATCTCATGCCTTTTATATCTAAACTCATGAGAATCTTAGACTACTTACTTGCCCGCCTGCCAATTATGGCAGCTATGTGCACTCCTCTATCTTTTGTGACCAAATTAGTTACAAGTGTCACTTCCAAAACTGGTTCTAGGCTGATGGATCTGGTTTGGTGCTTGCCATAGCCTTAAATAATATAGATAAAACGATACAAGGTTCTAAAATTATTAGGTCTATATGTATTATCTATTTATAAATTTGTATAACATCAATAAAATTGTATGATGTTATTTATTAATAAATAAATTATTTATATTTATTTTACGTTTGTTAAATAAAAAATATCATCGTCTGAGTAATTAACAATGTATCAAATATAAATCATTAGTTATAATCTCTTGAAATAGCGGCTAACATTAGGGCCGTTTTAACCTAAAATTTAAGCCAGGTACGTGAACCAAGGCCTGAACTTGAATTGAGCAATGCTTATGGGTTAAAAAGCATGAATGTGATTCATGTTAACTTTATCTCCCCTAATCTTATACATACCACAAGTTTTTCTATCAGTGCAAAAACTGTAATTTCTGAATTTAGATTAATATATGGGGTTTGGGGAATGGCCCCTCAAAACTTGAAATACGGATAAGATTGACATTTAGTCAGGTTCCTTTTTAAACTAAAATCTAAACCAGGTTCATTAGCTGATGTCTAAATTCAACTATGTTTATGGGTTAAAAGAGATCATTTCTAATCTTAGACATGCTACAAAATTGTTGATGCTGACTAAATTTGGTGTGTAAATTAGTCTCATGATTATTTGATAAATTTATCTGCTTAAAAATAGTTAATTTTGAATTCGAATCTTACCGATAAATTTTCATTCGTATTTATCTAACATGCGTGACTTAGGTCAAATACTACATAACAATAGTTATAAATCTTAATTATTAAATTAATAATTTTTGTTCTTAATTTTTTTAAGAAAAACTTCCTTTAAATTGAAAAAAAAAAGTGTTATTGCATGAATAATCCCCCCCCCCCAAAAAAAGGGTAGGTGACGAATGCGTAAACTATATATATATATATATATATTCCCGTGTCTTGCTTTGGGATAAAACAAAGAGCAATAATTGAGTTATATGTGACAATTAATTAGGCTAATTAGTTCTTCAATATTCCAACCTTTTGTCTTTACATATTACTCCAGTTTGGAATCTGTATAATGTTTATATCTCTAAGTCCTATCACACGTGATATTTATTTAATTTTATATTAGATTTATTTAGTTATATTCTAATTTGATTAGTTTATTTGATTTTATATTGGATTTATCAACTTATATTCTGATTAATTTGTCCAATGATTTCTTATATATGGATAGATATAAATATTTAATAATGATTATAATTTCTCGTATACTTGTAATTTTATATTTAATTATAATTATATATACACACACATACATAATAAGTCAGGATTATTTTATTATAGCTTAGGATTATCTTTTGATTTTATCTTAATTTAAAAATTTTTTAATGATTTTAAGAATACATTCTTTCATATAATTTTATTTAATATTCAACTTTCATGCGATGTTTAAAATTCTCTTGCTAAAACTTTATTCTATATAGATGTTGAGATAATCACTCAATCAATATTTTAGTTTTAGATTTGATTTTATAAATATTGATTAAAATTTTTTTAAATTATTATTTAAATTTTTTTTACATTTATATATTATTTTAACTAATATTATTAAACAATAATTAACATTTTCTTTTATTTTTTTCTTCAGGTAAGAAATAGCAATTTAATTTTAAAGATTATTTAATTATTATTTATAAAAATTTACATTTATGTGTCATTTTTATTGAGTTAAAAAAGCAACCAATTAACAATTTTCATTATTAAAGTCTTCCTTAGAACGGCAAGGTAAAAACAATTGTTCAAAAAGTCTTTTTTTTTTTAATTATTATTTTACAAGTTATATATATGTGTGTATATATAGAAATTAGAATCAGATATAGAGTGGCATTGGAAAAAAGGTTCAGCCCATAGAAGGAGACCACGTGGTCAGAAGTGTAATTTTAATAGTAAAATAGGGGCATTTCATAACCTCGTTCGTTCCCCGCCAGATATAAACTAGCATAACAGCTCAAAGTACACGTCAGCAGACATTCCCTTCCCCTTCCGTCCCTTTCCCTTCCCTATATAAACTTTCCCTCTCGGTTCTTTCATTCCAAACACACCATCTCCCTCTGCGTCTCTCCCCTTTAACGTTGCCTTAAATCCACCAATCACAGTCCTACATTTTCGGACTTTTTTTTTTCTTTTTCTTTTTTTTCAAAAAAAGACGGAAGAGGAGCAGCGGCGGAAATGATGACACAGAGTTTTGTTATTCCATCGAGGAGGGTATTATCGGAAACCAAATATTCTCTCCGTTGGTGGCAACTAGGCCGACGCTGCTTCTCTCGGGTGGCTCAAAAGGAGGAGTTTGATGACAAAGATGGCGCTTTTGTTCCCAGAATGCCTCCCTTTGATTACTCTCCGCCTCCTTACACCGGTCCCTCAGCCGCTGACATCCTTGCCAAACGCAAGGAGTATCTCAGCCCCTCCATGTTTTACTTGTACAACAAGCCCGTAAGTTATACATGTAATATATATATATATATATATATATATATATATATTAACACCGGATCGATCGAGTTTTCAGATGCAAAAGGAAACTAAATTGATTTTTTTTTAAGATTCAAAAGCGATAATATGCTTGACTTTGAGAAAACCATTAAGTGTAAATAATTGAACTGTCCTTTGTATTTTTTTTTTTTGATTGAGTAGAATTGAACTGTTCTTTGGAATTGTAAGGACGTGTTTTTCCATGCAAATCACTTTTTAATGGATTCTGACTTGAAGCTTTGATTAATTAACGATCTAACAATATTGTAAAAGATTATTATCCACAATCTTCGTTTCCTTCTTTCATTTTTAGATCTGTTTGGCTGCTTCTCAGATTCATTGAACTGTATGAAGGAAATTTGGCAGATGATTTATCATTTATTTAAATATCTTTTTTTTTTCAGCTGAACGTAGTGGATGGGAGGATGCAGTATTTGTTCGATGAGAACGGGCGAAGGTACCTAGACGCATTTGGAGGGATTGCTACGGTGAGTTGCGGCCATTGTCATCCTGATGTGGTTCACGCAATCGTCGACCAAACCAAACGCTTGCAACACTCCACTATCCTCTACCTCAACAATGCCATCGCTGATTTCGCCGAGGCCCTTGCGAACAAGTTGCCTGGCAATCTCAAGGTCATTACTCTACCCCTCTAACTATATATCACATGCTCAGCAGTTTCGAATTTTGATGGCTGTCGTTCTATTGAGGAATGAGGATGATTATATTTCCATACACATAAATATAACCTCGCAATAGTGTTTTGCATTGAACAAAAATTAAAATGTAAGAGAAAATAGCCATTCCCCATTTATTTTTCCATTATTTGTATTCAATTCTGGCCATATCTTAGGTTCAAAGAGTTCTCTTTGAAGATGATCAGTCCTGTTATTTTATTTTGGTTAATTTGCAGATCGACTATAGTTGATAAGTTTGCTTGCAAGTTATATTTTTTATTTTCAATTTTGAGCTGGTTCTCCTTTGGCACTTTCATCCACTAACTTGTTATTTCTAACTAAATGGTTGTGTTGAGTATCTATTAGATATTGATTTTTCTGAAGAGGTTCAAATAAAATTGGATTAATTCCAGGACTTTAATTGCTTCACAAGTTTGGATAGCTAAAATAATAGCTGGTATTTCCCTAACTTTGAGGAAAAGTTAAGGTCAAATTATGGCTCAACTTGGAGTATGCAATAGGGGACTTTTCATTTTTGTGTATTCTTCAATATACTAAGGCGTACGTTTGGATTTAAATTGGTCTCTCTATCTTTGTTTTTTCTTTTTTTCATCTTAATTTGGATTCTTGGTTTTGTGGCTGTGCAGGTGGTATTCTTTACAAATTCAGGGACAGAAGCAAACGAGTTGGCAATGATGATAGCGAGATTATATGCTGGTTGCCATGACATAATATCATTGAGGAACGCGTATCACGGGAATGCAGCCGGAACCATGGGAGCCACTGCCCAAAGTAACTGGAAGTTCAATGTTATACAGGTATGTTGCACTTTTTTTTTATTGTATATTCTTGAAATTTGGTACTATAAAATTAAAATATTAGACTTAATCTGTCAGCATAAGTATGCTTATCTCATAATGTTCATCAGAGTGGAGTTCATCATGCGGTGAACCCAGATCCATACCGAGGTGTCTTTGGTTCTGAAGGGGAGAAGTATGCAAAAGATGTCCAAGATCTTATCCAGTTTGGAACTTCTGGGAACATTGCTGGTTTCATTTCTGAAGCCATACAGGTAATCACCAGTATTTCACTATCCCTTCAATCTTCCTTTCCTTTTATCAACTTTTCATGATGTCCAAATGAAGATAGCTTCACCTAACATTCCTTTTATGTTTTCATTGACAGGGAGTTGGTGGAATTATAGAATTAGCTCCAGGTTATTTGCCTGCTGTTTATAGCACCATAAAGAAAGCTGGAGGTCTTTGCATTGCTGATGAGGTTCAGGCTGGGTTTGCTCGCACAGGGAGCCATTTCTGGGGATTTGAGAACCATGGAGTTGTTCCTGATATAGTGACAATGGCAAAGGTTACAATTTTCTCATTTTCTTGCTTGTAAAAATGTCCTAGTTACCTCCCTTTGCTCGATTTGCATAAAAACAGTAAACTTACTGTGATGGTAGCAATTTTTTTTTTTTTTCAATTCTATTGCTTTACATGGCTTGCTGTTGTTAACATTTTGTGTAACATATTAAATGATGATTGAGATGAAAATTCAAATCCTCACCATCATCTGTTTTCACTTCAACAGTTTACAGTGTAGGTATTGTATTAATATCATATTCTGATCTACACATAGCTATAGATGTCATTTGCTCTGGTGTTATTAAGTTTGAGTTACACATTTTGTCTTAGAATCTGTTCATTGTTCACCACTTGATTCCGTTTTTGTGCAGCTTAGCCATTCACTTGGAGCTAGCTTTTTGTGTTTTGACATTTTTCTTTAATTACATGGACAGGGCATTGGAAATGGCATCCCTCTGGGTGCTGTCGTAACAACCCCTGAGATTGCAGAGGTTTTGACCCGCCGAAGTTACTTCAATACCTTTGGTGGGAATCCTGTATGTACTGCTGCAGGGTTAGCTGTCTTGAAAGTAATCGAAAAGGAAAAGCTTCAGGAGAATGCTCATGTTGTGGGGTCCCATTTGAAGGAGAGGTTAACTGCACTAAAAGATAAATATGATCGTAAGCTTTTTCCCTTTTCTCCCCTTTCTGCTTTCTCTTGTTTATTGTACACTTGACATTCTCTTCCATCGATGTTAATTTGATTCTTCATTTTTTTTTTTTAAGTATTTGCATCCCAGGCATATTTTAGACATTAGTTTGACAATATAATCCTTCCAGGCCTCTCAAAATACATCTGTGTTGGACATATATTTATATCTGACACTTACACCAGAGTCCAAAAATATAATCTTGCATTGCATCTGCTTATTGAGAAAGAAAACCAACCATAACTTGCATTGCTGATGTTTAAAGTTATTGGGGACGTAAGAGGAAGAGGATTGATGCTTGGCGTTGAACTCGTCACTGATCACAAGCTCAAAACTCCTGCAAAACTGGAAACTCTTCATATAATGGACCAGCTGAAAGGTTAGGTTTCTTCCATTAATCCCGCATTTAACCTGCCGTGCCCATTGACTATACTCACTTCATGTTACTAATAAACCTATTTTCTTATCGTAGAAATGGGTGTTCTGGTCGGGAAAGGTGGATTTTATGGGAATGTATTTAGAATTACCCCTCCGCTCTGCTTTTCTAAGGAAGATGCAGGTCAGTTGCTCCTCTTAGGATGGTTCTCGTCATTAACAACAGCAAGCTTTTTTTCAAGTAATTATACCAACATTCGTATCCGATGTATATTCAGACATTAGTATTGGACATGATCCTTCAACGACCCTCCAAATATATAGAAATATTAGTTAAAAAAATTGAATGTATCTATATCGGACACATATCCATCTCTAAGACTCGCATGTGAGTTCAATTAACATAGACAACAACTTCACTTTGGTTTTTAATTTCATCATTTCATGTTGCAGATTTCCTAGTAGATGCAATGGATTACACAATGGGCAAGATGTAAAGCCTCCCTCCAAGTTTAAATGTAGATAAAGATATCTATGTGATCATTCACGAAGTTAATCTAATCAGTGCTGTAATCATAACATAACATCCCTGCTGTAAGTGAAAATTATCAATGCACATTTAGATTTTCTGCTTCTACAAGTTAAACAAGACTTTGCTATGATTTCAGAAAGGGATGAGTCAACAACTCGTTGCCTCTCCATTGACGAGTCAACAACTTGTTGTCTCTTGTTCAGACTCCCCTCTCCAAAATTTTACTTGAATGAAGGAGTTAGTTGCAGTAAAGATTAAAGTTTGATGGCTTAAACTTTCCCTTTTCTCTCTCCCATTTCCTTTCGTTGTTGTACCATGGCCTAATCTAAGATCTGGTCATGAGTTGGTTAGTCTGTGATTTTTTTTTTTCTTTCAAATCTTTTACTCAAGTCTAGTTTGAGCCAATCCAATGGTTTGTTTCATTATTTCAAAAATATTAATCAATTATTTTATAATAATAGTTATATATTTTTATAATTAAATTTAAATAAAAATAATTTTTATTAATAAATAATATAATTCAAGCCATATCGAATATACTCGAATTTGTAAAAAAATCTGTTTAAAATCCAATTCTTAGACGGATCTAATCTCTCTCCCTCCCACTTATGGATTTGATTGAAAGAGTAAAAACAGTTTATGATTGAATGACCATGAAATTTTAAGAAAATCCCAAGAACCAGATTGAATCGCTAATACTATTATCTTTCTCCAATTCTAATTAAATTGGTCAAAAAGAAAGCAAAGTTTCAGTAAGGGAGGCGAAGAGCACATTCCCTTTCATGCCTGATAAATGGTGTCGTTCATGTTAAGACCTTGAAGGTAATCTCGAGCATGGCAGCTGAATGACATCCTTAAACGGCAACTGAACTCGTAGTAGTTTTAAAGGGATTTAGGGTTGTACAAGGATCTAATATGGTTTTAACCCAAAACTGCTGCCTTAACCTTCCTTTATTATTAGCATTGTCTGGCATCATCTAAGGTGAAACAAACCTCGCTGGTTCAATAATAAAATATATTACTCAAATTTGATGCTTTGCTTATATTGAAAAGCAATATCTGTAGGAAAATCAAAAACCAATTGCATGCATAAGATTAAGATAAGATTGGTGTTACATTTAAATGCTATCTTTCCTATGCAAAAATGTTCGAGTTATTAGCTCTTACAAAATGAAAGAAACTGTCCAAAAACCAAAGCCATATATACACATACAGTTAATTTAATTAATTCACACAATTATTTTTAATAAATTTAAAATTCGAATATAATATTTATAATTTTTTTATGTACAAATTATGATTTTTTTATACTAAAAAAATAATTAATATTTTCGTCTAAAAAAATGCTATTTATAGAATATACATCCCATATCCATAATACACTAGAATCACATATATTGAAATTGTTACCTATATATATATATATATATATTTGATTTGCTATTAAGTCTTTCCTCAGCTAACATTGATTTTTTTGTTGTTGAGTAAAAGGGCGTACGACTACTTCAAACCTAAAATCAATGGTAGGTCTTATTCCCCACTCGTCACTTTGCTAAAAGGAAGAAAATTGAAGGAAAAATAAATAATTTTAATGTTAATGATTGAAGTAAAACGAAATCATTGAACCTCAAGTAGCTCGGGCAATTACTCATCACTGGACTAGGCTTTTGAGATTTACCACGCAATAGACTTTCTTTGGAAGTTAATAAAGTGATACTCGTAGCAAAGAATTCAAAGAATCCAATTTGAATACAAAATTATAGATAATATAATATTTAATCAATGTTAATTAATATTATTTTAATAAAATATAAATAAAATAATTTATTACGTAATAAATTTAAAAAATATATAAATAAAAATAACAGACAATAATAATAGAATTTTAATAATATATTAAAAATTTAATTTAAAATTAATTGATAATAAATAAAAAGATTTAATTTAAATATTAAAACAATGACTGAGTAATAATATCTTGCATTCAACAATACTTACATGGAAGAATTACATGATAATAATAATAATAATAATAATAATGTATTTTACTTAATTTTCTTTTATATTAGCATATATCATTGCAGTACATTTTGACAGTTGCATGTTAAGCCATATTTCAAATCTTGCAAAATGTAAATTATTATATTAATTCTACTTTATAATTACTAATTGTTGCCTAGAATTTTATGCTTTAAATAATCTATAATAATGGATATGGTTAATCAGATTAAAGTTAGAACAAAAGGAAAATCAAATTATATATAATCATGCATAACTAAACCATCTAAAATTCAACAACAATTATATGAACCAAAACCCTGATTCGTTTTAAAATAATAAATAAAAATAGATATTGTTGGTAGATAAAACCATTACACTATTACGAATTATACAGAAATTCGAACTCAAAGGCCAGCAAATTCCAACACAAACTGAGAAAATTATTGAAGAAAAAAAAGGTAAATAAATAATACTAAACAGAGATAGAGAAACCAAACCATGAACTCAAAATTCATGGTTTATTGTTGCAGCAAAAAAAAGAAAGAAAAAAGACAATAATATATATATATATATATTCATGTTGGAACCGCCATTGGAGACATGGGATGGTATCTGCGGTACTGATTTGCAGAAGGTTGGCGAGCCAGCAAGCTTGAGAATCTGATAGCTGACGTTAGAATTGAGGCTAAATCCATGAGCAGCCATGAAAGCTCTTGGAACATGCTTATGCTTTTTCTTAACATCAAACTCATCGCTATAGAGATTGTCTGCTTCAATCTAGGCATTTGTTGGATCTTGAGATGAGAAAAAATGACAGCAGGAAGCGTCCTCTATATATATATATATAAAATAAAATAATAATAATAATAATAATAAATTATTTGTTTTATTTGATGTCTCATTATTATTATTATTATTTTATAAGTTATGGTTTCTTTTGCAATTGCTAAATTACCCCTTCTTGCTTTAATTTTTCTAATAATTCAGATTTATATTTGATTAACTCCATAAAATCCTCTAAGGTTTTAAAAATTATTAAAAGTAGGTAGATATAATTTTACTTATTAATAAGTAACGTTATGTAATTCAATGATTATTATATTATATTAATACTTTACTTTTTAATCTCTTTTAGGAATATGATCCTGTCTTGGACCTCCCATAACCATTATAATAAAGGGAAAATTATTTAATTGCAAATAATATAAGTGAAATAACTTATAAAAGCATATATATAATTACTATATTTGCTAATTTTAATAAAAAAATACTTATCATTTTTTATGGATCATTTGATAATAAATATCTTACTTTTAAAGACCAAATTTGGATGACTAATTATAACATCTTATGCACATGCATTTTTCTTAAAGAAAAAAAAATTTAATTTAATTTTTGATGCGTGCGTGTGTATATATATATAAAGAGAGTGATTAATTAAATGTGATAGAGTAAATTTAAAAAAAGTCAACATAATAGACCGTTATATTTTTAAATATATACTAAAAGATGTATATTATCTTATTCATTTTACTTATAAAATTTAAAATTTATTGGTAATGAATATATAATTTTCTCTAAAATTAATTCTAAATATTTGAGTAGGCATATGTTTTAATTTCTATATTCATAAATTAACTTTCAAAACCTATTATAATAATAATAATAATAATAATAATAATTTATTATTATTAGTATTATTTGCACACAATTTAAATTAAAATACAATGTTTATAACAAAAATTAAAATTTTCAAAGAAGAGAAGAAAATGGGGTAGGGCAGGAAAGTAATTTCTGCAAAGGACATAATGGAGGCTGCCGCTACAAACGTAGATGAGGACATTATGGGCTCATTTGTAGATGTGGCACCTAAATATAAACCGTCCGTACGCCCAAATATGTGAATTTCTTTTGAAAAATGTCGACACTCTTTCGAGAGATTGAGAGAGAAATTAATTAGAAAAAATCATGCAGTTTCTTTTTTTTTTTCCAAAATAAAATCCATAAAAAAAGAATTATTGTACTTACTCATCTAAAAATATATACGATCATATTTAATATAATTATATTAATATAATATATATAAAATTAAAAAATATGATACAATACGATATTATTATGTTTTAAAATTTTATTTATTATGAATTATAAATATATTAAAATTTATATAAATTTAAAAACTTTAAATACGATTCGTATGAATATACGAATTATCAAATTTATAAAAAAAAATATCAGTAATTAAGCTTTTTTTTTCTTGCTTTAATTTGTTGCAAAATAAAAAAATTACTTAATTCTACATTTAGAAGTTTGTTTTTTTTTTTTTTGATAAAAATTTGGTTTTTTGTGGGATTGGTACATTATGGGATTTGGCAAATTAAGGATAAAACTATGGGGTTGAGTGAATTTACCACTAGATTTAATACCCTAACGCTATTTCCATACTTCATATGGGCCAAACTATTTCCTCGGCCAATAGGCCCAGCCCTTTAATAATAAAATAAAATTTTATTTGAATATAATTATAAAAATATAAAAATATTAATATAAAAATAATATTTTAATAATATAATTAATCGTAAAACTGATTATAGCACTGATCTAGTCCTAATTGGACCTAAACGTGTGGAAAAAAATTTAAAAATTTAAAACTTAATTCAACCCATAAACACTCTTACTTCATAATCACGCATACCAATTTTCAAATAAATTAACAAATTAAGGGTTATTGTTTTAACTATATGATGATAATAATTTCAATTATATATCAATACTAATGTTAAAATTTCAGATAGATTAGGTTTCTAATACCAATAAAATAAATTTAAAAATATTTCTGTCCTTTATCTTTTAAAAAACCAAGCTATCCTTCTTTCTTTAAAGCCAATCCTTTCTGAAAAACGTCGGCAAGCACATTTGATAGAAAGTGGCCAAGGGAATAAGATCGAATAAAATGGTGACTTCACCTCCAATTCACCAAGAAGTCAACTCTAATGGAGGGTGGGATTGTGAGTGAGATCAAACAAGGATATGCATAGACGTTGTTATAAAGGATCATAGTTTTAAATCGATTATGACAGATTTTATCATTGATGCGGATATTATAGTATTTTAAAGAATTTGATAATATCACGAACATTATAAAATAAATAAATTACGATATGTAAATTATAATTCCTCGCACTTTAGAACTATGAACGGGACAATGGGGTTTAGTGGTGGGAGCTGCGAAGTATTAAGTTCAATTTAGTGGCTAAAGCACGTGTTGTAGAAGTTAAGGGCAGCAATCAAATTAAGCGATGGAAGTGGCGATCCAAATGGAAAGCATGGCGGAGAGTAATATTGAAAAAGTGATAGCATCAACAGACACCAAGCTAAAATGATGATATCGTCCAAATATATGGTGGATCGATTTAGAAGATGGTAGGACCTGAATTGAAGCTATTTGGTGAGTGCTTTGATTCAACACTCCATGAAATTAAGATGGAAATGCAGCAGCGGCACATGGGTTAACAAAGCATAGTTCCACACTATCGAAACACTTGTTCTGGATACACCAAAACGCTTGAGTTTTATTAATTCAGTTATATTTGTCAAACTGGATGACCAATCATTCTAAAAATTGCAAGTTAATAAGAAATAAATCAACCACTATAAGTTTCTGTTGGAAGTATATATAACGAGGACTTTATAACCACATGAATCGTATATACAAATGTCTCTTTTTTGTTATAGGGTTGTGGAAAAATATATAGGATATTAATTAAGTATACGTTCATTAATTAAAGTAGATACATTAGTTATGACTGAAGTTATGAACTTGATGTATTCAAATTCTACGTACAAAGTACATTCACATGAAATTGTTATATACATTGTAAATTCATCTAATCTAGCAAAAGGTAATTAACGGTGGTTCATGATTCTTAATGGATAGGATCATTTTGGCATCCTATATAAAGGGGCCTTTGGTCCCTTCCCACTTATTCAAGTTAGGGAGTTATCTTATTACTAAAGCACAAACCTAAATGAGAGCTAGGAGAGCTAAGACATAAGTTCCTAATATAAGATATATCACATAATTCTGATATTAAAGTAATATATTGGTGAGATTATATAAAAGTGATTCCTCCCGTGAAGTTTAATTACAATTAATTCCGCTCAAATAATGGCTCCAAGGTATGTGATTTTATGCTAAACTTACTTTATAGTATAAGCCAAAGATCTTGTATTTTTCTAATAGTTTTAACATGACACTTTACATGCAAACCGAATGGAGGGATAGATCTTAATGGGAACAACGGTTGGCCATGGCTGCACCAAATTTTTTTCAACTTCGTATACATAATACATTGTAAGACAATGGCAGATTATATAAGGGATAAAAAAAATTTCAACCTCATATATATATATATAATATCATAAGATATTTAAAGAGTTAACGTATTTAAATTTCACACACTCTCTAGTATTCTCACTAAAAAACTATAAATAAAATGTTGTGCTTAGATTAACCCACCACTAATCATTTATATGTTACTTTTTTGAATACGAAT
>JBBYHM010000027.1:16493247-16513848 GCA_038381775.1 Adansonia rubrostipa | reverse complement strand
TCCGGATTGTATCTTTTCTATGCATAAAAATATAAATATCTACAAATTAAGTTATTTATTTAAATTTATTATTGTTTTAAAAATATAATGAGGAAATAAAAAATATTAAATATTTGATTATTGATGATAAATTGAAATGTCTTATAACGTAAACTTAACCCCTTCACTGCCTGTAGCTTTAGGTTTACAATGAATCAATTGAATAAATTGAAAGCCAAATCAAATATAAAAAATGATGCAAGATATAATACTTCCAACCACTGCACATATATGTACTTACAAAAGAATTTATAAATACAATAATATTCAATAATTTAAAAAAATTAATATAATTTTATTTTTTTTAAAAAAATCAATCATTATATGATATGATAAATAATATAAAATTAAAAATATTCTTATAATATTATATATAAATATAACATAAAAATTAAAATATAATTAATAAAAAATATTATGATATAAATATATAAAGTGTCAAAAATTATAAAATTGAAAGTGACATAAAATTAAAAGCTGTTTGAATAATATTAATTAAAACAAATAATTTTGGATATAACATAATAATGTATGAATTAATTGGTAAAATATAATGCAACAAGAAAAATTAACAACATCATGACACAAATAAACTAATATATTAAAATTTAGATAATATGAACTAATACATCAAACTTTATATATATAATTCTTTGAATACGTTAAAATAATAAAATATAACATAAATGTAATATATATAAATTTTTTTTAAAAAAATAACAATGAGTTCAAACAATTAAGGATATAAGTTTCTATTTATATTATATGATAATTTTAAATTCGACATAAATATAAAAATAAATTAAAAATTAATATAATAAAATTGTATAAATATATTAAAATTATATAAAATATATAAAAAATTGGTAATTATTTTTTAAAAAACCTACAATTCCTTGCCGTGCCAAACAATTGCATTCCCTGCAAAACAATACAATCTCAGAACTTTCTGATATTTTTTTGTTGGAGGTGATACGGGTCACATCTTGTTATTAAATGCAATGATACTTTTCAATCATGTAAATCGAGGAAAATGCAATTATTCATTTCGAATTGAACAGTCTAATCAAAATATTTTATAATTTAAATTAATTTAATTTAATTCAAATTCCTATATATTGATTAAAATATTATTTTTAAAATAATTATAAAATATATAAATATTTATAAAAAAATATTTAAATATTTTTAAATAATAAAAATTTTAAAATAAATTAAAATAAATTTTTTAACGTAATTTAATCCATAAACACTTCTCTCTTGCTTTTGCAATTTTTAAACTTCTACAAGGTATGAATTCTAACCTGTCTCGGTCCATTTTAATTTTGGTCAAAGAAGCACTATTTTCTTTCCAATTTTTTTTCTTCTTTTTCTTTTTTTTCTTTCCTTCCAAACTTACATTTAAAAGTGAAGGTTTATGCATGTCATTAACTCATTTTTAGGCAGTGAAGTTAAAGATGGAGATTACAATAAAGAACTCCACAATTGTTTGTCCTGCTCAAGAAACTCCCTAAGGAAATTCATGGAACTCCAATTTAGACTTTTTAATTACAAGATACTATATCCCTACTGTACACTACCATAAACCCAATAGCTCTTTCGATTTTTTTGATCCTGGAAGGCTTAAGGAAGCTTTAAGCAAGATTCTTGTGTCATTTTGCCCCATAGCTGGAAGGCTAGGATGTGATGAAAATGGAAGGCTTGAAATAATATGCAACGCAGAGTGTTATTCGTTGAGGCTGAAACTAGCTCAGTTATGGACAAGTTGATTGGTGATTTTACAGGTAACTCTCAAGTTTTTGGATTAGTTCCCGAGGTCGACTATTCTGGAGAAGTATTTTCTTTTCCACTTCTTCTATTGCAAGTAATGCATAAAGCATTTCATCAAACAAAATAGTAATTCTTTTATGAATATATTGATTTATTGTATGAACATTTGATTGGGCAACTACGTCTGGGTGTGGTGGAGTCTGTCTCGGTATTGGGTTTCAATATACTTTAGCAGATGGTGCTGCTGCTTTCCATTTAATCGATAGGTGGGCTGACACTGCGCGCGGCCTGTCGCCTACCATTGCCCCATTCATTGATCGCACTCTTCTTCGTGGTCGAGTCCCATCAACTCCTACGTTCCACTATGTTGAATTGGACCCTTCTCTATCAATAAAAAATACAACAGCTCAATTTACGCTGACGCTTGATCAATTGAATACCTTGAAAGCCGAACCAAATATTGAAAATGCAAACAGAGCTACAAAATATAGTCCTTAAATCATTTTAACTGCACAAATATGGCGTTGTGTAAGTAAAGCAAGGGATCTCTCGGATGATCAAGCTACCAAGCTGTACATTCCATTTGATGGTCGGTCTAGATTGAACTATCCTCTCCCAACAGGCTACTTTGGCGATATAATCTTTCAAGCTACACCAAATGCTCTAGCCGGTGATCTCAAATCCGAATCTTTTACTGATACTATAAACAGGATCCATGAATTATTAAATCAGATTAATGATGAATATTGAAGATCAGCTCTTGACTACATAAAAACAGTACGTGATTTAAGCACTTAGGTTCGAGGATCGCATAATTTGCGATGCCCAAACCTTGCTACAATTAGTTGGCTGTGGTTGCCTATAATGCGGATTTCGATTGGGGTCGTCCCATATGTATGCTGCCAGCCAATGTACTTCAAGAAGGAAAAGTATACGTAATACCAAGTCCAATTAACGATGGAAGCTTGTCAGTGGTAACTCCCTTTAAGACTTCTTGCATGGAACCCTTTGAAAAACTTCTTTATGAATTTTAATAAGAGTAATGCTACCTTGTTAGTGTCGGACTACTCAAAAAAGCATTGATCTAGTAAATAATATCTTTTTCAATAAAAGGCATGATGACTTTGCTCCTTGCATCATCGATATTTTTGTTAGTTTTTAATTGAAATCCTGCTTAAATACTTGTGTATGATATTTTACATTAATCAAATGTTTAAAATTTCTTTGATAATGAAATTACTGTAAAAATAAAATTTTTTATTAAGAATATGTAATATTTTATCATATATTTAAAATCTTTCCTTGTAAATGATCCATCATCTCCTGATTCTCTTAAGAATTTAAAGCATATTTATTTTAGAAGTCACAACTCAAAATCCTATAAGTAAAAAACATTTAAAATAGTAAGACGAATGCTATTAGGCTTGTGGGGTGGTGGACATAGGTTTTATTATATGATCATAAAAATGACCAATAATGTCTATAATGAATTTATGTAAGTACGAGAATACAACAGTAACTTGATATGTTCGCTAATAATCCTCTAACATGACTGTTTTCTAAAATAATATATAAAACAGTCTTGTGTGATATATAATTTTTTGATAGAAAGTCATGCTAATTAAGTATGTATAGACAATAAGTTTAAAGATGTATTGATTATGATAAAAGGTTATGAAAAATAACAACAATATTATATTATTTTTACCAATGAATTTGAAGCTTCTTTACAATAAATTAGTTAGTTAAAAAGATAATATGATGTATGATTCATAATTTAATAATAATGATGTTAATTTATTAAGATACCAAAAAATAAATAAAGTGGATAAATATGAAATTATCATGACTAAAATTATAAAATATGTGTTTCATAGTTGAACCACCATTAATAGAGTATTCTTTAGCTAAAAGAAAAATATTCATATAAGACGAGAGTACTGTCTTATAAGCTTTTAAGATATAAATACGTAAAATATATAAACTTTCATCATGTGATTTGAAAAATTAATATAACTACATTAAAAATTTAGAGATAATTATAGAAACAAATAATAAAATATAATATGATATATGGAAACAATCCTTTTAAAAAGTCATTAACTTAGGTTCATTAGATTTTTTGTTAGTATGATTTTTAAGGTAAAAATTTATGTTCACACACTATTAATGTTTTATGGATAAAATATTAAAATTAATTTTTTATTGTTAAAGTTATAGTTTAAAATTTTCAAATTAAGAAATAAAAATTTTGTAATTTTGCGATACAAGTACACCTTCACTTTTTAAGGTAAAATGATGTCAGCACATTTACATTTCTAATTTTTTATAGTCTCATACATTTTTTTTATATATTTCAATGCTTTTTAATAACAACACTAAACATTTAATATTTAACTTATATTTTTTTGATAAAATTTTAAAAGAATATAAATTTAATTAAATAAATTTAAATAAATAGATCAAATTTTAAATATTTTTATTGAATCTGATGATTCATATAATATTTATATATTATATATAAAATATTTTATATTTATATAAAATTTAATTTATTAATAATTTATTATATAAATTTTAATAAATCTATAAATTATATCATATTTATATTATTTTTATTTTATATTTTTATTTTTATATATATTTATTTTATATTTAATATTATCAGATTTAATTTATATGCCATTGATTGAAAGGATGTGAACCTAATCTAATAGAAAGTTTTGGAGAATTTGTATTTATTATAGGGTCGTCAGATGACCCTAAGCTCCGTGGCGTGGGGCGGACTGGGTGGCAGCCTGGCAGGTGGGAAGGGGGGGCCTTGGCTTGGACAGCCTTAATTATTAGGAAACCGTAGGTTTCTTCTTCTCCTATTAAAATGTTTCTAGAACTATGGTTTTGACGATGGGGATAGGTACGCAGGCCCTTAAATGTTGCAATGAAAAAATGTTCAATCCGATGTGAAATTAATGTTTCAAAAATTTATGGGAAAATGCTATTAACTTAGAATTCCAAAAAATTTTGAAATCATCATTGAAATACCCAAACTTTTTGGATTTTTAGTTTAATTTAATTCGCTTGAAGTCTTGATTCGTTTCGAACCACCCGTTTCTTTTCTTTTCGTTTGTCTTTTTTCTTTCCTTCCATCTCGAAAGAAAAAAAAAAAAAGGAAAAACCCAAAATAACCCTTCAAACCTCATAAAATATCATTGCTTGGTTACCCCAGGCACGAGCACTTAAAGTTAGAATTGACTGCTCTTGTACATTGCATTAGGACTACTTTTATTAGTTATCGTTACAGATGGGTCAACCGTTCAAAGGGAAGACTAAGGAAGTTTCCATGCAACTCCAAGGAAGCTTTAAAGAGTTCAAAATCAAATCCTTGCCAAATCGAAGATTTGTCAATAATAACACAGCGATTAAGAGTCTTAGATATCCGATGTTTGAATTTTTTTTTTTCGAACTCAAATTTGATCTCGTCTGATGTTTAAAATATAATTACTGATTATAAAATATTAAATAATTATTTTTATAATTAAAATTAAATAAAATTATTTTTATTATATGAATATTAAATCTGTGACGACTTCGATAACTGAAAAATGTAAAGCAATGATCTCTCAAACGATCAGCCTACCAAACTCACTGTACATTAATCCAGTTGATGGTCGGTCGAGATTGAACCCTCCTCGCCCTCGACGCTGCATTGGCAATGTAATCGTTCAAGCTGCACCAATTGCTCTAGCTGGAAAGCTCAAATCTTAATCATTTGCGGATATTAAAAAGAGGATTCAACCTATTTTATTGCAAGTTCTTAAAGTAGACCAAATGAACTTAAAAATTTTAGAATTCAAATATATCATCTTTAATTGTTCTAAAGGCTATTTTGATAACTATTTAAATCATTTTGTTATAAATTTTAGAAATTTAAGTTACATAAATTTATTCAATTTTTTCATAAGTAAATATATTTTTCATGAAATTTTTTATATATTGATAAATTAAATAAATAAATTTTTAATTGAGAAACGTTTTACAGACAACATAAGAAAAAATGAAACTAGATTTATTCGACCTGTTTAATTAAAAATTATTGCCTATTCGGTCTGACAATATCAAAGGATTGGGACTTAAGGAAGTGCAGTGAAAGTTATCATTTAAGAAGATCTAATTGATTTTGGGTCAGATTAATTTAAATTAAAATATTTTTTATTTTTTAATTTTAAATTTTGAATTAAGTTAAGTTTAATATTTAAGTTAAATACATAATTTATTAAATTTACTTATTGTGAGTTAAGATCAATTTATTAGGATTTTTATTATAAGTTTGAATTATTTTAAATTCGTATCATTTTAAATTTTTATCATTTTGAATTAAATTTATTATAGATTCAAATCAAGCTTAGATTTAAATTGATCAATTTTAAAATATTATTTTTTTCTTATCAAATTGAATGAGATTGGATTTAGAATTAAATTAACTGACAATTTTTTTTTTATCAAAATTGGCAGGTTACGGTGTGATGTAATGCCACCATTCTGGTAAAAAATAAGAAATGAAGGGAAAAATAATAGCATAGCAAAACGAGTTGATAAAAAAAAGTAGTAAAGATTAAATAAGAAAACAAAAGCGATACAAAAAGTATAAAAAAAGTAGCCAACTTGCTCTTTTCTTCTTTGGAGAGAGGGACAGCTTATCCCAATTTTATTTATATTTCTTTAATTAAAAATTTTAAAAATAGAAATAAAAAAAGGAAAAAAAATAGTGAAAAGTACACAAATAGTAATTGTTACTTGAAAATATAAATAAATAAAAACAAAGCGAATTAGTGTACCTTGGACACCTGGGTAAACTTTGCTTCATAAGAAACTCGCTAAATTTGTAATATTAGGACTTTCACCACCTTCACGTTTTTGTCAAGAATAATTAAGTTTGTCTCTACTCCGGCACATGGAACCAAAGCTGATAAGGTCAAAGTCACACCATTCAATGCTGCATTAACATATCTAGAAATCGAGCTAAATTAATATTTTATAATTCAAGGATATATTTAAATTATTATTTATTAATTAAAAAATTATTTAAGTTTAATTATAAAATTTAAATATTTATATAAAAATAATATTTTAATATTTTTAAATAATAAAGAAAAAAACTCAAATTCGATCGTAGCCACGGAAAATTTTCTAAACTAGTTCAATTCATGTGAAAGTCGATAAGTTTGAGTCTATAAAATAAAACCTATCATCGCTAAAGACTCAACGACTGCCCAATCAACTCCCCCTTCAAACAGAAAGAAACTTCACAACCCCTTGAAAATATAACAATTCCCCAAGGTATGAATTCGAATCATTCTCATTTCATTTTAGTTTTAATCAAAGAAATACTATTTTCATTCCACTGTCAATTTTTTTTTTCTTTCTTTTTCTTTCCTTCCAAACATAGTAAGTCTAAAGTTTGATCGACTCATTTTTTAGACAGTGAAGTTAAAGATGGAGATTACAATTAAAGAGTCTACAATTGTTCATCCAGCTCAAGAAACTCCTAAAAGAAGTCTATGGAGCTCAAATTTAGACTTGTTGATAACAAGATACCATATTCCAACTGTGTACTTTTATATGTCCAATGGTTCTTCGGATTTCTTTGATCCTGGGAGGCTTAAGGAGGCTTTAAGCAAGATTCTTGTGCCATTTTACCCTATAGCTGGCAGGTTGGGATATGATGAAAATGGAAGGCTTGAAATAATATGCAACGCAGAAGGAGTGTTATTTGTTGTGGCTGAAACTAGCTCAGCTATGGATCAGTTGATTGATGATTTTACTGGTAACTCTCAAGTTTTTCGATTAGTTCCCAAAGTCG
Organism: Adansonia rubrostipa; assembly: GCA_038381775.1. Classification (NCBI taxonomy): domain Eukaryota; kingdom Viridiplantae; phylum Streptophyta; class Magnoliopsida; order Malvales; family Malvaceae; genus Adansonia; species Adansonia rubrostipa. The sequence continues at coordinate 16,506,179 of JBBYHM010000027.1, read as the reverse complement.
ATTATTCTGGAGGAGAATCATCTTATCCACTTTCTGTAGTGCAGGTAATGAAAGAAGGATTTTGTCAAACAAAACATTAAATTTTTGTTGAGTATTAATGTTGATTTATTGTATGAATATTTTGCTAGGTAACTACGTTCAAGTGTGGTGGAGTTTGTCTCGGAGTTGGGATTCAACATACTTTAGGAGATGGTATGTCAGCTCTTCATTTCATCAATAGTTGGGCTGACACTGCGCGAGGCTTGTCGCTTACCATTGCCCCATTCATTGATCGAACTCTTCTTCGTGGTCGAGTCCCACCAACTCCTACATTCAACCATGTTGAATTTGATCGTTCTCCAGTAATGAAAACTACAGTACGAGAATCGGAGTCAAATGATCTTAAGCCATCTACTGTTTCCATCTTTAAGCTCACGCTTGATCAACTGAACACTCTGAAAGCCAAATCAAACGTTGCAAATTCAAACAGTGCTACAAACTGTAGTACTTACAACATCTTAGCAGCACATTTATGGCGTTGCGTAACTAAAGCAAGGGATCTCTCAGATGATCAACCTACGAAGTTGCACATACCAATTGATGCACGATCTAAATTGAATCCTCCTCTCCCACCAGGCTACTTTGGCAATGTAATCTTTCTAGCCACGCTAATTGTTCTAGCTGGTGATCTCAAATCCGAATCGTTTACGGATACTATAAAACGGATCCATAAACTACTAAAGCAGATGAATGATGAATATTTGAGATCGGCTCTTGATTACATTGAAACAGTGTCTGATTTAAACCCTTTGGTTCGAGGACTGCATACTTTTCGATGCCCAAACCTTGCTATTAATAGTTGGATGCGGTTGCCTATATATGATGCAGATTTCGGATGGGGTCGTCCCATATGTATGAGGCCAGCAAATGTAGTTCAAGAAGGTAATATTTACATAATACCAAGTCCGATTTATGATGGGAGCTTATCAGTGATAACTCGCTTAGAGACTTCTCACATGAAATTTTTCGAAAAACTTCTTTATGAATTTTAATAAGAGTAATGTTATTTTATTAGTGTAAAACTATTCGCAGAAAATAATTTTAAGATTTCTCTTTTAATAAAAAGGATGACGACTTCGCTCCTTGCATCATCTCCGAATCCAAGCGTAGCCAAATGATGGAAGACCATCGATGTAACACTGCATATTTAATTTAGTGTACTTTTAGTATGCATAACTATTGCCGGAATTCTTGTTTAGCGAATATCACCTACGGAATTTTTATTGTCCTTTAATGGCCCTTCATATTGCACGACTGATTAGTGTATCTTCGTTACAATATTTAATCTGAAAATTATTGTAAGTTTTTTTTTTGGTTTCTTTCACTTTTACCGGCTTTCGAGCCTTGCACTTGCAAAGTTAAATGTGAAACACTGAGCCTTCCTGGGCAAGAAAGAGCCAGTAAAATTATTTTAAATTGTTCAAACGAAGTTTAATCAAGAGATCGAAAGTTAATATGTATATATAACAGGTAAACTCTTAGTTCATTTACATTTTTATATATTTAAAATTATTAATATTTATTTTTTAAATATTAAAATTAAAAATTTAATATTTTATAACCAGTTTTACGAGTTTTTTTTTTATGTTTAAAAGTTATAAAATCCTTAAGAATGGTGGAATTTTAGGATCTGGTTAGCTATCGCTTGTAGCAATTGTTGGGTGAACGTGGCCAAAACTCCACCGAATCTTAAGGCACATCGTTATCCAGAAGTGTGGCTGCAAAGAAAGCCTGAAATGGCACCTGAGAACGCTAAAATCTTAGGTCGAATGTCTTGGTTCCTGCGTGGACTTGGAAATCAATTAATAATTATCTTTAAAAAAATAAAAATTATTTTTAAAAATTTTAAAAATAAAATATTATTTTAATAATCAATTCTGTAAAATTATATATTTAAAAAATTTTTAAATAATATTTATCTTTAATATTTTTAAATTAATTATGATTTTTTATCTAAAAAACTATTAATTTTAAAATAAAAAGAGTTTTTTTAATGTACCTCTTGTCTCAAAGTATTACTTATGTTGTAGTATACTTTACACTTCCCACACGTTTTTAAGGCAATTTTCCTCTAAAGCAAACGAGGTGTTTTCAACCAAACACAACATCAAATTGTACTTATATTCAATTTAATATTTAGCTCAGTTTTATATAGTCTACTATTAAATATAGTATTCTATAAATCGGAAACTCGATTTCTAACCTCAATAACCCCTTATAAGATCGTATTTTTAATTTCTTTTCAGGAAGTATTAATCACAAACAGATTTGAACGGAGCTAAAACCCATGCACAAGCCTTGTATGTGTATCGTCTTTGAATGAGACACGGCGGAGGACGAAGTTCCAGAGATGGTGAGAAGTAAAGAGGTGATCACGTGACTGACTTCCCAAAAAGAATCAGACATGTACGTAAGCTTCAGCACCACGTCCTCAAAACCCAGAGTTTACTTTCTTCACTCCTGGCTCTGTACGCTCTCTCTCTCTCTCTTATTTATTCAAATAAAAATATATTTTTATATTTATATTTAAATATATATATATATATTAAATGTGAATATTTTAAAAAAATAAGAGTTATTGCTCAATAGGTTTCTCAAGTATTCGAGCAACATAAGCTCTAGTTGATAGAAATGTACTAGATCTTTCTTTACGTAGCATTTAATTTCTATTGCTAACATGATTTTCTGATTTTTTTATTTAAATATAAATATTAAATAATTTTATTATTTATTTATATTTAAATATATATGAGATGTAAATCTGATAATATCAAAGAATCACGAATTCAATGAATTTATAAAAAATCGATCAAATATTAAGAAAGATAAAAAATTAATTATTTTTCTTTTTATTATTTTTATTAAAATTATTTTTGTAAATAATAATATTTTAACTTTTTAACTTTTTAATCATATATTAAAAATAATATCATTACATCATATTTTTATTAATAAATTATTATATTTAAAGTTTTTAATATTAAAACTTAATATTTAATATTTAATTTATTTTTTAATTATATAATTTAATTCATTCAATTAAATTAATTAAGTTAAATAAAAAAATCGTACCAATTTAGCCCTCCAATAATTCAATTTGTTTTTTGTATATTACTCGTTGGACGGCTGCTACCGACCTTCATAAATTCTATAGCACCAGAGTGGAAACCCTCCAATTCTAAAAAACAGCCCCACAGTAATCTCGCAATAATTAAATGTGACAACAACAGCCCCACAAAGAGCTAGGTCATCTGACAGCTCCATAATAAATGCATCTTCACGTGCTTTTCTGTAGGTGGGGTCGACGCATTTTCATCTTTCTTATCAAAATTGTATTTTAAACCCGTACAATATGTAATTAATACTTAATATATATAATTAATTTTTAATTTATAAAAACTTTATATATTAAATTACATGTATATTAAAAGAAAAAAATGATAAAAAATTTAAATTATTAAAAATATTTTATTGTAATAAAATAAAGTCTTACAAAATGATTTTAAAACTAATTTAAGTTAATTGAGAATATAAAATATAATTAACTAAGTCCTTTTAATAAGCAGGTAAATTATTTTTGAAAAAAAATAATGTTTTAAATTAAAATATATTAATATAAAATTAAAATTAAATAAAAAGTTTTGATATGATTATCATGTGTAATGAAATTTTAAAGAGATGCTAAATTTAATAATAAATAACAATTAATGTTGAGTTTGATCAAAAATAAATAATATGAACTAAATCCTAAAACTTTGAAAATATGATTGTAATAATAGAATTGGTAAATTTTTATTTTATTTTGAAAAATATATATTTTTTATCTAAGGAGAAGCATAGTAAAACTGAAAAATCTCATAGAAAGGGATTATCATTAGACTACAAATTATACCTCAACAACCTTCTTCTCTTCTCTCTTGATTCATCGGATGTGCTAACGATAATATTTTTGTTATCCAACTCTTTTAAAAACTTTGAATCATAATAATCACAAAGTAAATTCTACAAAAACAAAAAACTTTTTAATTAATTATCAAAGAATTTAAAAAACATAAATTTATAATTACGAATGAAAATATATAAATAAAGCCATTTTATATTTGATGTAAAATAGGTTGGTTTTTGTTCCTCTTATGGGTAGATTTGGTTGAAGAATATTATCTCGAGTAATATTTTCACTAAAAAAATGATTTTTTTTTTTGAAGTCATAAAAGTTTCGGTGAGATATAAAGATAAAAGAAATAAAATTTGAGAGAAAAAAGAAGAGAAAGAGGAAAAAAAAAGTAAAAAGATAAAAATGATTAACAGTAAAAGTAATTAAAGAAAATGATACTAATTGTTCAAAATACTCTTGCTACTTAGGGATGATAAGTAAACATATTTATAAAGAACATAAGCTAAGAACATATTTATTAATTAGTTAATGTATAAAAAATAATAAATAAATTTATTAATTAATAGTTTGAAAAAAATTCTTTAAGAGAGGAAATTAGACAAAGAGTTAAAATAATATTCTTTGTAATTTATTGGTAAAATTAATATATGAATATATTATATAAAAATTAAATTCAATGAATTAATTCAAAAAACAAAATTCAATTGGTTATAATTTTTATAATTATATTTGTAGTAAACAAAATTTAAAAAATAATTAATAAAATTAATATGTGATGTTAAATTCAATAGATAAATACGAAGTACACAATATCAGTGTAAAAATGAACTAAGGTAAAGTGTTAATCTAATTCACGTTTCACACAAATGGGTTGAATTAGGAGTACCAATGCGTCAAGCCATATCAGGCATGAAATTGAAGAAAAATTGTTGCTTGTTGAGATTTAGATTGGATGAAAATTTTGTTTTATAATAAAAATTATTATAATCAATATATTTTTATTATTTAAATAATTATTAATCTAAATTATTAAGAAATGCAATCCTGCAACAGAAAATTTATGTATGTTGAGAATTAAACCCTTAGTTTTGCACTTTGGTTCAACGGTTAAATCAATGTTAATGTTTAGACTCAATAAATTTTTATATTTATTAATTAATATTATTAAGTTTGGATTCAATGAGTCTATAATTAATATTAATTAATCTATAATCTATCCATCTACTAATGAAATTATATATATCTATTAATTAATATTATGAAATATTAATTAGTAATAATTTTTATAATTATATTTTTAGTAATTTAATTGTTTAAATTTTATAAAAAAATAATTAAAACAAAATTCGAAAAGCAATTAATAAAATTAATATATTATATTAAATTTACATATTAAACTCAAAGTTTGAACTCAATTAATCTATATATATGAACGAAACTCAAAAAGAGTTAAAACAAAATTCTTAATAATTTATTGGAAAAATAAATAAAATTATTAATTAATGTTATAAAAAATTTTTTGAGAAAAAACTCATAATAAACATTAGCATTTATGTCACAAAAATGATATTTTATATTGTAAATTATTAAAATAAATATATTTTTATTCTTTAAATACTTATCAATCTAAATTATTAAGAAATGCAATCTTGAAAAATGCAATTGTGCAACGGGAAATTCATGCCTGTTGAGAATTAAGCCCTTAGTCTTGGACCTTTGTTTAAGTGTATGAATTTATATATTTATTAATTAATATTATAAATTTTGAATTTATATATATATATATATATATATATCTATTAATGAATGTATAATCTATATGTATATATTTATATATATTTTAATGAAGCTATATATCTAGTAATTAATATTACGAAATATTAATGTATAATAGTTTTTATAATTATATTTTTAATAATTTAACCATTCAAATTCTATTAAAAAAATTTAAAACAAAATGCAAAAAATAATTAATAAAATTAATATATTATATTAATTAATATTATGAATTTTGGACTCAATGAATCTATAATCTATATATCTATTATTGAAGCTATATATCTAGTAATTAATATTATGAAATATTAATGGATAATAATTTTTATAATTATATTTTAATAATTTAACTATTCAAATTCTATTAAAAAGAGTTAAAAGAAAATTCAAAAAATAATTAATAAAATTAATATATTATATTAATTAATATAAATAAACTCAAGATTTGGACTCAATGAATATATATTTCTATTAATTAATATTACGAAATTTGAATTTACTGAATCTATGTATATTAATTAATATTATAAAAAATCTTCGAGAAAGGAAACTCAAAAAGGAGTTAGAACAGAATTCTTAGTAATTTTTTAAAAAAATTAAACAAAAGTATTAATTAATATTATAAAAAATATTTAAAAAATCCCATAATAAATATTAGCATTTATGTAAAAAAAAAAACCTGTATTTTATATATATTATATAGATATAGATACAGATGAAGTATTTAAAATTTGAATGATTTGCTTAAATTTATTTTTATTTAAATTTATCATTATTTTTTATTTAAATTTATAATTTAAAAGTATAATAAGACAGTAAAATTTTAAAAATATTATAAAAAATTAAAATAATAAAAATTTAAAAATATAAAGATAATAAAATTATTTCTTCTTAAAAAGTAAAAATTCGATCTCCAAAAGTCACAAATTGAATTTTCGAACGTAATTTTAACAATAAAAACTAATTTTAATTTGTTTATCCATTTAATATTAATAATGCGTGAAACGTAATTTTTATCTTAAAAAATCGTAACCGAATTAAATTTAATGAACCTAAGTTTGGGTATGATTTTTAGAAGGTTGGTTTCTTTGAATCTGATATTTTATTTTATTTTATTTATATTATTATTGATAATTTTATATGTAAAAAATAAGCTTATTTATCATAAATATTTGGCTTTTTAATTTAAATATTATATGTATATATATATATATTATTTTCGTAAGTAATATGGTTGCAAAATTAATTCTTAAAATGTTTTAATTTTTGGGTAAAGAAGAAAAACTGCCCTTCAGTTTCAGTAGGACGATTTTCCCTTTAAAATATTATTTTCCTATAAATTAGACAGGGCCGTTTCTCGTTTTTTGCTCTTTTCTTCCCAAATAAGGGAGCAAAAGACAGGAGAGTCACGTGTTTACATTGATAAAATGGGGCATAAATTATTATTTAAATATCAATGAAAACTTTAAAAATATTTTTATATTTTATTATTAAATTTAAATAAAAATTATTATTAAAATAATAATATAAGTTGAATCCCAAATTAAAAAAAATTTATATCCAAGTCCAACCTTGGATGTAAGTTTTTTTAATACGGCTCCGACCATAGACATAAGGTTTTTTTTTTTTTAAATTTGAATCGAATTTGATCAGATCGACTCAATTCATATTAATATTAATAACAAAAAAAATTTATTTAAATTTAGTCATATAAATATTTTTTCTTAATATTTAAATATTAATTAAATTTTATAAATAAAATTTTATTTAAATTTAATTAAAAAATTAATTTTTTTGGCGCCTCTGGCCATCCGATTTCTTGTCTAAGTTGATAAATGTTTTATAAAATAAAATTAATTTTAAAAGAGAAATTTATTATAAGACATCTACCATGGTACCTTCGAAGCTAAATCTGCCTGTAAGTCAAACAATTTATCTTTATCTAAAAAATTCGATATGACTTTATAATTTTTGTTTTTGGTTGATTTAATAGTTTAAAATAATACTTTATATTAAAATAATATATTATTATTTAAATTTAATTATAAAATATAAATATTAATAAAAATAATTTTTAATTAAATAAATAATAATTTAAATTTAAATAAATTGATCATCAATTAAATATATATATAAATTTTAAATTATTTTTTTTAATTTCTAAATACTTTTACGTGCAGCTCCAATCAAAACGATATATCCAAAAAATTATGATAGAGAAACTACACGAGTAATCAAGTTTGTCGGTAAAATGAGCTAGGTCAAGTCACACCTCAGTACAGCTCATATTTTTTCAGATTTTTGCAGATGATGCTCAGGACCTCATGTTCAAGGACAGATTATCCGATTCTATGGTATCATAGACTTAATTTTTCGTAATCGAAATTTTTTTAATTTAAAATAATATTTATTAATAAAATATATTTTTATTTAAATTTAATTATAAAAAATATAAAAAAATTTTAAAATTTTTTATTAATTTATCGGCGGTACTTTAGGCTTTTAAGTTTGAATTTAGCTTAATTCAAACTAAATTTATCTAAAAGTTATATTTGACAGGTCTAAGTTTTAAATAGATTTATATCAATTTAAATTTATTTAACTTAAAATTATATTTAATAATTAAAAATTATTTTTATTTAAATTTAAGTATCAAATATAATAATATTAATATAAAAATATTTTTAATTTTTTATTAATTATAAATAATAAATATAAATCATATGAGCAAGTTGAGCTAAGTAAAAAAATAATTTAAAATAAAAAATTTAAAATTTTTCTAAATTTTAATTCAAATTTAAACAAAAAATATAAAAAAATTCAAGTTGCAAACTTGAGACTTCCATTAAGATCAACTCATTAAATGCAATATAAAAATATATAAAAATTTAAACTAAATTATTTTTTATTTTATATAAATCTATATAAAATATATAAATATTTATATAAAAAAATATTAAAATATTTATAATTTTTAAATCCAATTTAAGTCAAAAGTTTTAATAAATTCGATTCGGTTCGTAAACAAATGGATAAATTTCATCTACAAGACAAGCCTGTCAGAGCTAAGAACTTTCACTACCGACCGCGTAAATCTCCCCTCTGGCTCCAAGGAAAAAGCCCTTCGTGTCATTTTGAAATACTGATATTTCTCTTCTAAAATATCCCATTCCATTTTAACTTTAATAAAAGAAACACTACTTTCTTTCCGCTAAAAATTTTTTTTTCTTTATTCTCTCTGCTCTTTCCTCCTTTCAAACACACCGTGTAAGTGAAAGTTTATGCATGTCATTTGCCTTATTTTTACATTTTAGGCAGTGAGGTTTAAAGATGGAGATTACAATAAATGAGTTTACAACTGTCCGTCCAGCACAAGAAACTCCCAAAGGATGTCTATGAAATTCAAATTTAGACTTGTTGATTACATGATATCATATCCCTACTGTATTCTTCTATAAGCCAAGCAGTTCTTTCGATTTCTTTGATACTGGAAAGCATAAGGAATCTCTAAGCAAGATTTTTGTGCCATTGTACCCCATAGTTGGAAGGCTGGGATATGATGAAAATAAAAGGCTTGAAATAATATGCAACGCGGAAGAAGTGTTATTCGTTGAGGCTAAAACTAGCTTCGTTATGGATCAGTTGATTAATGATTTTAATGGTAACTGTCAAGTTTTTCGATTAGTTCTCAAAGTCGATTATTCTGGAGGAGAATCATCTTATCCACTTTTTGTAGTGCAGGTAATGAACAAAGGATTTTATCAAACAAAATATTAAATTTTTGTTGAATATTGACGTTGATTTATTGGATGAATATTTTGCTAGGTAACTACGTTCAAGTGTGGTGGAGTTTGTCTCGAAGTTGGGGTTCAACATACTTTAGGAGATGGTACATCGGCTCTTCATTTCATCAATAGTTGGGCTGACACTGTCGAGGCTTGTTGCTTACCATTGCCTCATTCATAGATCGAACTCTTTCTTATTCGTGGTCGAGCCCCACCAACTACCACATTCAAGCATGTTGAATTTGATCCTTCTCCATCAATGAAGACTACAATGCCAGAATCTCAGTCGAATGATTTTAAGCCATCCACTGTTTCCATCTTTAAGCTCACACTTGATCAATTGAACACCCTGAAAGCCAAATCAAATATTGAAAATCCAAACGGTGCTACAAAAAATAGTACTTACAACATCTGAGCAGCACATTTATGGCGTTGCGTAAGTAAAGCAAGGGGTCTCTCAAATGATCAACCTAGAAAGCTCTACATTCCAATTGACGGACGATTTAGATTGAATCCTCCTCTCCCACCAGGCTACTTTGGCAATGTAATCTTTCCAGCCACACCAATTGCTCTAGCTGGTGATCTTAAATCCGAATATTTTACGAATACAAAAAAGAGGATCCATGAACTATTAAAGCAGATTAATGATGGCTATATTTGAGATCAGCTCTTGATTACATAGAAACAGTGCCTGATTTAAGCACTATGGTTCGAGGACCGCATACTTTCCGATGCCCAAACCTTGCTATTAATAGTTGGATGCGGTTGCCTATATATATGATGCAGATTTTGGATGGGGTCATCCCATATGTATGAGGCCAGCAAATATAGTTCAAGAAGGTAAAATTTACATATTACCAAGTCCGATTAATGATGGGAGCTTGTCAGTGGTAAATCGCTTTGGGATGTCTCACATGAAACACATTGAAAAAAATTCTTTACAGCTCTTTACATCGTAGCAACTCTAAGAGCTAGTTTAACAAGTTTATCTAAAAAGTATTGTGAAAAAAAAAAAAAATGGTATAAGATCACTTTTAACCTTTTGATGCTAATGTGAAAAAACTATAGTGAATAATTGAAATTTTTAAATAAAATATATTTAAAATAATAAAATTTTATTATATGTAAAGATAATAAAGTCATTTTATTTAAAAGTTTGATTTGAATCATCAAACATAAGGGTGTAATGAGATACATATATTTATAAGTTTTTCGGGTTCAATTTTAAAAAAAAAATTAAATTTGATTCGATCATTATTGAGTCAAACTCGAATAACTTATATGACTTGAGTTTGAATATCTTAGTACCTAATTCAAGTATCGCAAATCTAATCAAATCGTTTGATTTATAATATATATTTTTTAATATTAATTTACTATTTTACCTTTTATATATATATATATATATATATGTGTGTGTGTGTGTGTGTGCGCACTTTAAACACGAAATTTCCTTCCTTTTTTTTTTTCCCTTTCCCTTAACCTGCTCCTCTATTCCTCTATGTCATCACTCTCGCCTTCTCTCTTAGAACTCACATTCTCTCCCAAAATCAAATCCTGCATGGTTTCTTCCTCTCCATTTCATCATCTTTTTAATGGGTTTATTTTTCTTTTTCTTTCCTGCTTCATTAGTTTACACTTCATTGATTTGGATTTAAATTTTAACTAAAAAAAAAATATTGCTTTTATGTAAGCCAGTTACAAATTAAAGCTTTTTTTCGACTTCTCAACAATGCCCAATTCAAAGCCAAGCTCTTGCTTTCTGTATTCTATCCCTTTTGGCCTTTTTTTTTTTCCCTAACTTTTTACTCACAAAAAAAAAAAAACCATGCAGCTTCAATTGCTTATGCTTTTTCGTATTATACTAAATGGGATTTTATGGTTTTTTATTTTAAGTTTAATAATTTAAATTGATGTAGTAATGTTATTTTATTTAGTTATTTTATTTGAAACTTTTATATTTGTGTTTAGAAAAATTAGATTCGATTGTAGTTTAAAGCTTTTATTTTTGTTTTTTCTAACATACATGATCTAAAATAATTATTATTTTCGTACAAAAATTTATATGTATGAAAGTACGAAATAAATTTGAGTTTGAACTCAAGCTTGAAAAGCTTTAATACGTAAATTGAGTAAATAAGTTTAACTAAATTAAGTTTAAATATTTTGTTTTAATTTTGAGTGAAGCTCGAACTTAAAAAATAATGTTTGATTGAGTTCAAATCAAGTTTTTAGCAATGAATTTTGAATCAAGCTCAAATTTAAATATTTTACTATTTGAACTCAGCTTGATTAGAGTCAATTAGATCATCATTTTAATTACAAAAGCTAAAATATTTTATATATTAACATTGTGTTTATGTGAAATATTAGATTTTAACCTCAAATACTATATTAACATCAATACCCAATGAGGGTAATTGTAATCAAATGATTAACAATCCAATGTTCTGTTAGTATATTTATAGCCGGCATCATTATTACTTTTTTCTTTAAAAAAATATATTTTTGGGTAATAATTATGTAAACGAAAGATTTGTGGAGGATGGTGAAGTTTTTAAGGGCCTCTTTAAAAGGACGAAAAAAATTAAAATTTTTAGTGTGATATATCCTGTAATAATAAAAATTATAAAAATATTATATTAAAATATATATAATAATAAATTATTAAAAGTATATTTATTAAATAATGAAGTATAAATGAAAATGATATTTATATAAATAATAATTAAAAATTATATTTACAAATAATGTTAATTAAAATTTATTAAAATTAAAATAAATTATTTATTTATTAATACATTTATCTAGCCTAGCTTTATATAAGCCATATTCGATACAAACCTTTATTTATGGAGCGCATTGGTCTGAACACCTACTAATAAAAAGTTATGATAAGATGCATTGTTTTGTATTATCATGTAAATATAAAAAATATAAATTATATTTTGAAAAAATAAAAAAATTTTATGATTGATGAATAATTATTTTGAAAAATAATTTTACATTGAAAAAATTATATAATCTATAATTGTTTAAAAGATTTATTCTTAGAAGTTTTAAAAATAAAAAAATTATCTCTAATCGTCATTTTTTAAACTTGTATTTTTGTAAAGTTTTTGAGACGATATTTATCTCGAATACTATAAAATTATTCAAGATAAAAAAAACTTTTTTTGTCATCTTTTATCTAACCTCTAAGTATAGTTTATTTTATAGTGTCCAAATTGAAACGAACCGACCTAAATCACACTGATTATCTGAATCTTTAACAGGTCTAGGCCATGATCATGAAACAGATTTTAAGGATAGAAAGACTGAAGGGAAATGGGAAGTGTTGTTTCCAAGGGAAAGGAAGAAGGTAAGAGCAGATAATGAGGGGAAAGGATTAATAAGACTGAATCAGCAAAACTTCCCAGCTTTGCAAGGAACAAAAT
>JBBYHM010000027.1:16465629-16493147 GCA_038381775.1 Adansonia rubrostipa | reverse complement strand
GGTAAGAGCAGATAATGAGGGGAAAGGATTAATAAGACTGAATCAGCAAAACTTCCCAGCTTTGCAAGGAACAAAATTGGATTGAGTTTTGCAATAAACATGGTGCAGTTCTAAGGGCTTTAATTAGTTAAGATTTGATAACTTTGTCTTTGCAATTCTTCTAGTTCAGTGAAAGTGTAAGAAGTTTTCGAATTTAGTGAATGGTATAAAATTAAGCTACCGCAACTACATAAGCTGAGAAAATTCGGTGCTTAGACAACTTACAAGGCAGATCAAGGAAGAAGACGACCGCATGGCTAATGGCTATATCTAACATAGGAGATATGGCTAATAACTCTGCGGGAAGATGAGTTGGAGCTTTGCTGCCTATGAATTAAGACATAAAGTAAGAATTATTTGTGATTGCAGAAAATGCGCTGGAGAAAGGAATGAACTTTTATCCTATGATTTAAATTGCACTCATTTTTAGTTGCATTATGTTTATTATAATTGCGTACTTAATAAATGTTACAAAAGTAAATTACTTGTTTTTTTATTATGCGCATATATAATAAGTGTTACAGTGACCAACAGTGTAATTTGCCGTGAATACTGTTGAATAACAATCATAACATTATATTGCTACTGCTATTTAAATTTTTTATATTTAGTTATATAAGGTCCTTATAGAAAACTGGAAAACATTAAGGCAGTAGGACTACAATTAAACAGCTTCAAATAGAAACGTTTTTGAAACATGATCTTATAAATAATCAACCAAAGAAATAAAATTACCCACAAAATCAAAAGCTGAGAAAAATTTTCTTGCAAAATGAACCAAAAGCTGTGACAAGTGCAAAACAGGACATTCGTTCTTCGTTTAGGAGAGAATCAAATTTCTATCTAATCAATCAGTCAACTGTAGTTTATCTGCTATTCATCATGGGAATTTTGCAGGTTGCCTTTCAGTTTGTGCTTTAAAAGTTATAAAAACCCTTTAGAAATGATAGAATTTTAAGATCTGGTTAATTGCTCTGGCTTGTAGCAACTGTTGGTAGAACCAGGACAAAACTCCAGCGACAGCCGATTCCAGACGTTTTCGTTCTCCATGAGTGGGCTGCAAAGGAAGCCTAAAATGACACGTGATAACACACGAAGTCCTTTGGTGGGATGGCTTACTTCCTGCTTGTACATTATTTGTTACTTCCAACTTTTTTTTACCATTTGCTTGTTTAAATTCAATTTAATGTTTAAAGATGATATCTAATAAATTTTAAACTTGAATTTTAATTTTTATAATCCATTTTAAGATCATAATTTTAAATTCCTTTGGAGAAGTACCGTTAGTCACACCAAATTTGAACAGGCCAAAAACCTTATAGAAACCTTAAATGTTATAGTCTTGAATTAGACATGGCAGAGGACGAAGGTCCAGAAGTGGTGAGGAACAAAAGGATAATGCTGAGGGATTACGTGACTGGTTTTCCAAAAGAATCAGACATGTACATAAGCTTTGGTACTATGAGTTTGAAGATACCAGACAACCGCAAAGGAGTTGTGCTGGTCAAGAACCTTTGCCTGTCTTGTGATCCTTGCATGAGCAATGATCAAGACCAGGAGTTTACTTCCTTCACTCCTTGCTCTGTATGAACTCTCTCTCTCTCTCTCTCTCTCTCTCTCTCTCTTCTTCAAATATTGCTCACAAGTGAATACCAGATACGGATATATATTTTTATACTTATATTTAAATATATTCCGAAAAGTATTTTAAAAAAAATAAAAAATAATTGTTCCACAGATTTTTTGAGTTCGAGAAACATAGGCTCTAATTGATAGAAGTTTATTACATCTTTCTGTAGGTAGCATTTGATTTCCTATTGCTAACATGATTATCCGATGTTTTTGGAATTCGATTATGATTGCATAATTGGATTCTTTTAATGAACTTAAAGAGGAAAAATTATGATTTCTCAATTTCATTTTGACAATATAACAATGCGTTTGGCATTTCATGTTTATTATTATTATTGAAGTAAGAAAGATGGCCTATTAGCAATGGTTACTTTGACTTCGGTGCTTTGTCTTTTTTTTTTTTTTTTTTTTGGTTGATGAAAACTTGCAGCCCATAACTGGATTTGGTGTGGCTAAAGTTTTGGATTCAACGCACCAGGGCTTCAAGGAAGGTGACTTTGTTAGGGGAACCACCGGATGGGAAGAATACAGTTTCATGACTAGACCTGAAAGACTTCAAAATTAGGCATAATAATGATGTGCCTCTTTCCTATTACGCGGGGATTCTTGTTGAATTTAATTCTTTGCTATTTAAATTTAGGTACGAGCATCAAATTAAAGTATATATCTAATATGAATATAATTAATTTTTTTATATTTATATTTAAATATATATTAAATATAAATATTTAAAAAAAATTGAAGAAACATAGATTTAATTTCCATTCAAATGGCCTTGATTTTTGTTTATTTAAATTCTTTTGCTGTTTTTTTCTTTTTTTTTTTTTTTGTGGGGGGTGGTGCAAAGTAGTACTAAAGCTTGATGTTTTGCCAAGGTGTCTTCATGCATGTATGTTTAGCTACAGCAGCTGTGCATGTCTCTGTTCAACTTTCATGCCATCTGGATATTGCAGAGAGAATCAAGCCACTTTACCAATCCAAGACAAATCAACAATGTTTTAATTTTAAGTTGTTTCAATTTTTTATTTTTTTTAAAAATATTTATTTTTAAAATTTATATTTGATTCATATCATGTTATTAATATATGGAATCTGATTCGTTAAGAATCTTAAGTACATAAAAAATTATAGAAAGAAATAGACATGTTCGTGTCAGATACGTATCCATATTTGACACTTTCACCTATATTTGAGTAACATATCTTGAATTTGGGTGAATTGCACAATCTAATTTGTTTGATAATGTTATAAAAAAATTATGCAGAATTAACATTGCTTGCTAGCCAAATTCGGCAGATTTTATAGATTCTTTATTTGTTACAATTTCCATAGGTATGCCTTGGATGACTGGTTGTGCTGGTTTCTATGAAGTTTGTTCCCCTAAAAGAGGGGAATATGTCTTTGTTTCAGCAGCATCTGGTGCAGTTGGTTAACTTGTTGGCCAACTTGCAAAGCTTGGAGCTTGCTGCGTTGTTGGAAGTGCTAGTTGTAACAAAAAGTGAGAATCGGAAAAGCCAGCTGCTTCTTTGTGCATAAAATTTATTTCTTTGCAAATTCAAAATCCGAATCCCAATTAACAATTTTTAATAATTTGAGAAAAATGAATGTTTGCCTCTTCTCTAAGACAAGTCAAATCATAGTAAATTTTAACTTTTTATTTTTTTTGAAGCATTTGTATCTGATACATATTTAGAAATTAATATCGAAATATGACCTTCTTGAGACCCTCCAAATATGAAAAAAACTCAAAAAGAAAATGAGCATATCTATTTTCGATAATCAAACCCGATTACTATTCGGTTCCAGGAATAACAAAGTTTGCAATGCTACAAGACACTGAGATAATCATCCTGCCATGTTCTCTTACGGATCTTCATGAACCAGAGTTCTGTGCCACCATGAAACAGGATGTGTCTGATGTTCTTTTATTTCACAAACTGCACATATCGCTAAGATAATCATTTGGTAAAATGGAAATAAATCTCAAGCAGCAGATTCTGTTTTCAATCAAGTAGTTACCGATGTTACAAGATGTTTACAAGGCATTATTCATGCATTGTGCAGATAAATCTAGCAATAATATACCAAGTGCTATTAGCCCATAGGAAACGTTTTAAGGTTTCCGTTTTCTATTGGGATGCTTTCTCTGCAACTGGTTGCTGCTGTTTGCAGTTCGTGTGGTTCGAATTCGCTAGCTTTGCGATTCTATTTCTCACTTTAATCTCTTATATTTGATTAGGTTCAGCTTCTGAAGGAAAGTTTTGGATTTGATGATGCTTTCAATTACAAAGAGGAGCATGACTGTGTTGCAACTTTGAAAAGGTCAGAAAGATGTTTCCAAATCAAACTTTTTCATGCATATTAAGCAATAATTATACCTATAGGTATTTCCCTGAGGGCATTGATATTTACTTTGAGAATGTTGGGAGCAAAATGCTAGATGCAGTGCTTCTAAACATGAGAGTTCATGGCCGCATTGCTGTCTGTGGAATGATCTTGCAATACATTCTCGATCAGCCTGAAGGTATTAAGAACTTAATGTGTATTATCTATAGACGGATTCGGATGGAATGGTTCGTGTTTTTTGATTTCTGTCACCTATACTCCAAGTTCTTGGATATGCTGCCTCTAATGAGGGAAGAGAGGATTGTTTACATGGAAGACAATGCAGAAGGCCTTGTAAATGCTTCCGAAGCTCTAATGGGAATTATTAGTAGCCATAACATTGGCAAAAAGATATTTGAAGTTGCTCCTGAGTTACTGACTTACAGGCTTTCCCTTTTTCTCACCGGCGATTCAGCTATTGTATAGATCAAAACCGACAATACTTTACAGATTTAGTACAAGAACGGAACCAATGTTTTAACAAGCAGAAAACGTGCACACTAATAGATGTTGTTTTTCCTATGTTCTTACATGAAAAAGCAGGCCAAATCTGACGACTGTAGCACTTGTTATTGCTTCTTGTGTCTTTGCATTAGACAAAAAAAATTAAGAAGAAATGCAAGTAAAACTCAGTTTTATGATTTTTATTAATCTTTGATAAGGTTAATTAACCTTAAATTAAGTTTGAACCATCTTATAATTAACATTTTAAAAGCAGATAAGTATTTAAGTCAGTTGATTCATATTTTATCTGCTGAATGAGCAAAATTCGAATCTTTTTTCCTTTTTTTTTTTAAATTTTAAATATAAAACTTAACTTAATTACTTTAATGACATTTTCAAATCCAACACCTATAATTTTTTTTTATTTTTAGTTTACGAATTAAATTTACAAAGGCAAAACCTAAAAGATTTATGGGCTAAAAACATTTTAATAGACTAATTCATGCTGGCATTGCTCCTATCGAAACATTTATTGGATTCAACAAAGGATTTGGATCTTTCTTTCTGACATAACTTGCAAACTTAGCCGCCTGTAGATTCAACAATGGACTTGGATCCCTTCTCTTTGTCATAACTTGCCTAATGAAATTTGCCAGCTGTGATTAATTAATATTATTGAAAAAAATAATATCCAATTATTTTTCTTAAAGTTTTTGCAAATATAAGTGTAAATATTCAATTAAAAATGAAAAAAATTACATACGTAATATTAAAATTCACAAATAAATAAATAAATTTAAAAATTACTCAAGTGGAACATTAAAATGCTGAAACTTTAGTATTGGTAAATATAGGCGTTTATGATCACATCAAACTATGATTTTTTAAATTTTTTATTCAGACTTAGACTTTGTTATGCTTGGCTTGGTTTGTAAGTCAAATTATTTTATACATATTTAAATAATTATTTTATAATTAAATTTAAATAAAAAATTATATTACATAAAAATTGATCTAGGTCGGGTCAGCTTATATCACTAAAAATGAAACCCAAGCCTGTCCCTTGAATTTGAATAAGTTTACTTCTAAAGCAGTGTAAAAGTTGGACCAAATAATTCATCTATTTTAAAACATCATAAATTTTGATACATTAATAATTTATATCATACAGATTTAACACATTCATATGTTAATTGTATATTTATATTATTTTTTCGTATTATATTTTAATTATTTTATCTAGAATAAAATCAAAAACTCCTTTATTAATGGAGTCAATAGCCCATAAATGTGCATTTGGATTTGGTCATTGTACCAATATATGAAACATAAATATAAAATTCCAAACTTTAATGTCCCTTTTTTCTTTCCTATGGTTAAATTTTATAAAGTTACAAACTAAAAAATTGTTCCAATTAGTGTTTTCTTTTTTCCTCATTTCTTCTATTTATTGTTCATCTCTTTGGATTCTTAACTTTATTTATCAGTTGAATTTTGTTTGCATCAGCTATAACAATGGCGGGTGAAGGACTGGTAAGGAACAAACAGGTGATATTGAAGAACTATGTGAATGAAGGTTTACCTAAAGAATCAGACATGGAAGTAATTGAAAGTAGCATCCAACTGAAAGTGCCAGAGGGAACTAAAGATGCAATTTTACTCAAGAATCTCTACTTATCTATTGATCCTTACATGAGAAACCGCTTGAAGAAGCTTAAAACTTCTTCATATGTCGCTTCTTTCGAGCCTGGCTCTGTGAGTTAGATTATCAAAACTTCCCATTTCCTTTTTTTTTGGGGGGGGGGGGGTTGGGGGTTCACTTGCCACTCTAATTTCATGAATTTTCTTTTCCTTTTTTTTTTTTCGTTTTGATAGTGATCTTTGCATACAAATTCTGGTAATTCTCAGTCAGTATGAAGTTTGATGACTGTAAGACTAAATTCATATATAGAATTATAAATCAGAAACTCATGAATATGTACATAATTCTTGCTTTCACTCTTTGTTTTTATTAAAATATTCGTATTTGACACATATTCAGATATAGGTAAAAGAATAAAATCTTCCAAGGTTCTTCCAAAAACATAGGATAACTTTGAAAAAAAAATCGTTCAATGCAATGTAAGGCATGTACTTATATTTATATCTGACAACCACACTTCGAATAAAGGCAAATTGGTTTTTTTTTTTACTAATCATAGATTACAGTTTAGATAGGTATTAAAACTGTCTAGGACGAAAGCTACGACAACAATGAAATTACTGAACTCTCTCATATGTTCAAGATTCAAATGAAGCATAAATTAGGACAGTGCTAAGAGACAAATGCTGCAAAAGAAACTGAGTTCAGGGTCCTATTTCAAATTAGAGGCTGAAAAAAAAAATGGAGCAAATGTAGTTTTTCTGAAGCTACTTTCAGATGGTTGATCTTTAAATGTTGAAATATGCGCAGCCTGTAAGCGGTTATGGAGTGGCCAAAGTTGTGGATTCTACTCATCCAGATTACAAAAATGGCGATTTCATTTGGGGAATAACTGGTTGGGAGGAATATAGTCTGGTAATAGCAACAGATAATTTGTTCAAAATTCAACACACAGATGTGCCTCTCATCTACTATACTGGACTTCTTGGTAAGTTGATTTCAATTTTACCAAGATGAGAATGCATTTTGGTATAAAGGAAGCCTTAGTCTAGCGTAAGAGAATGAGTTGTGGACGCTGAGATTCGAATCTTAAATCTACTGATTATTACCTCTTAAGATTGACTTAATGAATAAATTAGATTATGCCTCAAGTTTGACGAGAATGCTTACTCAGAAAGCAATTTTTTTCCCTTTCCTTGTGATAACATATTGGCTAATTATTTGCATAAGTTAGATGATTATGCTAGTTCAATGCAATTAAATATATGAAAAAATTTTAGAAAAAAATAAATAGATATATTTCTAATAGAGGTCCAGCTAGAACCAAATAGACTGCAGTTTGTGAATAAGAAAAAATGTTATAAATATTAAAATTCAAATCTTAAACTTATTGTATACTATCTCTTAAGAATAGTTATATAAATCGAGTTAAAGCTTTGGGTCAGCTTCTTATTATATCTCTCCATCAATTATTCTGCCGTAATCAGTTAACTACATGTTATAAGTAACATGCAAAAGCCTTTATAGTCATTGTATTTTTAGGGAGGTGGCCTTCATGCTCATCTAATTGAGTAATTACTCTTCAATTTGTCATCATAGGTATGCCAGGTTTGACTGCTTATGGTGGTTTTTACGAGGTTTGTGCCCCTAAAAAAGGAGAGTATGTCTACATATCAGCAGCATCCGGAGCTGTTGGTCAGCTTGTTGGGCAATTTGCAAAACTGTTAGGTTGCTATGTTGTTGGAAGTGCTGGAAGCAAAGAGAAAGTGAGTTTTGTGATAAATGTGGCATCTTTATTACACTTTTTTTTGTATCCACTAGCTTCATTATCTGACTAGATAATGAATCCAAAATTCAGCTCAATTAATTTATGCAGCTATTTTTAAAAGATAATATTTGGTAGCTTTAAAATTTGAATTCCAACATTTGCAACCGTTTTTCTATCGCCAGACTATAACCTCTGTTTTGCACCAAAAATAAATAAATAAGCTGTTGAGCTTAAACTTCTGTGGAAACAAAGATTTTCATTTTACAGTCTATATGTTAATTGTTAGAACCCCAGTCCCTTGACTTTATTAACCAGTTTCTTGTTTTGGGTTTTTCCATTTCTCTCATGTTTTTTCTCTGAACTATCTTGTAATTTCTGCATCGAAGGTTGATTTGTTAGAGAATAAGTTTGGGTTTGATGCGGCGTTCAACTACAAGGAAGAGCCGGACTTGGATGCTGCTTTGAAAAGGTCAGTAGTATAAAATATGGTCTTGAGAAATTTGGAATAATAACTTGGCAAACTTATCATTCAATAATGCTATTCAAGGCTTTATATTCAGTAGTCACCAAGCCTATGGACTGCCCAGTGGTCCGATCAGCTGGCTACTGACCTAACCTTTCGATCAGTCTAGGCGTGCTCTTAGGCTGAGCCAGAATGTATTGTAGCTTGAAAATTTGTTTCCTTACCTAGGCCTCATCCAATACAGGCTAATGAACAGGTCTAGACCAGTCTATTTGTTGTGTTATACCAACCTTAAAGCTTCCATTAGGGAACTCCGACATGATGTTTGTGTATAGAAGAACCAATATTCAGTCCTGAAAGTTGATCATACATTTTGC
The DNA here is from genome assembly GCA_038381775.1 of Adansonia rubrostipa. Classification (NCBI taxonomy): domain Eukaryota; kingdom Viridiplantae; phylum Streptophyta; class Magnoliopsida; order Malvales; family Malvaceae; genus Adansonia; species Adansonia rubrostipa. The sequence continues at coordinate 16,484,397 of JBBYHM010000027.1, read as the reverse complement.
GAACCTTAGAACCAACAAATCTGGAAGTTCATCATAAGGAGCCAAGGTGCTATTTTCTGCATTCAGTGCCCTATATATAGTCCCCAATGCTGTTATCTTTTGCCAGGTATTTTCCAGAAGGCATTGATATCTACTTCGAAAACGTGGGGGGAAAGATGCTCGACGCTGTGCTGCCCAACATGAGGCTCCATGGCCGCATTGCAGTATGCGGAATGATCTCTCAGTACAACAAAGAGTAGCCTGAAGGAGTGCACAACTTGTTGAATATCATACCCAAACGGGTTCGGATGGAAGGATTTCTGGTTTTCGATTTCTATCACAAGTATCCCAAGTTTCTAGAAACGGTTATGCCGTACATCAAAGAAGGGAAGATAACATACGTTCAAGACATAGCCGAAGGCCTTGAGAAGGCTCCAGCAGCTCTCATCGGACTCTTCACCGGTCGCAATGTTGGGAAACAGTTGGTCGTAATCTCCCATGATTAATTGTAACAAATAAGTAAACCTTATAGCATGATTGTTGTACTGTGTGCCGCTTCTTTAAGAACTGATCCAACTGTTTGATTGGTTATTCCAAATAAAAATACAATAAAACATTTAATCTAAGTTCGTTGAAATCTTTGCATCCTATGATCTTCAAATAACCCCAGCAATTTCACATGTCATGTATTTTCGTGTCAGTCATATAAAGATAAACGTAATAAAAATAATCAAATATATTAAAATATTAAACATAACTACTAAATTATATATTAAACATATTATATTAATCATATTAATTATATTAAACGTATCAATACCTACGTAAATAGGCTATTGATAGTGGACCAGGTATCAGGAGCTAGTAATCAAGGTTGGGCTTGATTCTCAGTTGCAAAATTTTTTTACTATTAAATAATTTATTTATTCTTAATTTAATTTTAAAACTATTTTGAATATTTTTACAATAAATTTAAATTAAATGAACTTGAATGATTTAGTTTGATTTTTAAAGAAATTTTTAGATGAGTCACTTGAACTGGCTCAATTGTTTAAATCTATAATTTGGCATTTATCCAGCCTCCAATAAAACTGAGTACATTTTTTTGTGTATTTTTATAATACAATTATTTTATTTTAAAAATAAATAAATGCATTTTATTCTTCATAAAGTTACATTTTTAATTCTTAACTATTCAATGGATATTTTAATTTTTCATCCAAATAGATAAATATATATTGCTTTAGTGTAACTTGAATTAAGCTGGCTTAATCTCCAAATTACATGCTAATTGAGCCAAGTTTGATTTAAATTGTATTAGTGTTTGAATCATTGCATTATTTTGATTTTATCATTGTAATAATATATTGAATAAGATTATAATAAGAAAAAATAACAAATTAAAATTAAATTTTCATAATAAATTATTCAAAAAATCCTAGCTTGATATAATTTTTAAAGTAAATTTAATTATAAAAATAACAAAAATAATACGTAAGTCTAATTCATCATGTGTATATTATCTTTAACAGCCATCATACGATAACTTATAAGTTGTAACGTCATTTAACATAACTTTTTGATATTTAATCATCATAATTTTTTTCTTTTTATTTCAACAATTAAAATTAAAAAAAATACTTGCATTAACCTATCTCATTTTATTTTTCAAAAAATAGTATGATCTTATTTTAAAAAAAAGTAATCATTATACGACGCGTGAAACAATTTATTTGAATTACATGCATGACATAAAAAAAAAAAAAAACTAAAGTACAACAGAAACAATATGAAAAAATAATATTATCATGATATAAACATATGAACATATATCAAAATTATAAGTTATTTAAATAATAATAATTAAACTTGACAAATTAAGACAAAATATGAACATGTCACAAAATTTTAAAAAATAGAACAGGAAAAAAAATAAAATTAAAATGGTATGAATGCATTAAAATTATATAATTTTGATTATTAATCTGTTAAGATTTTTATATATAATAATAATATAATTATTATATATAAAAATAATATGAATACGACATAAAAAAAATTTACTTGTCACGAGACAAACAAATAAGTCCACAAAGAAGATAATTATCCCTACAATTGAAAGGATAATCTTTATTATAAAAATACTTAATTTTTAATTTTTTTAATCGATAAATTAAATGAATTGAATCGTACCTTGGTGCAATGGAATCCAAAGCATTTTAGGGAGAAAATTCTCCCCTAAACGTGCCACACCCCAAGGGCCCAGTGAGAAATTGAACCCTCACTGAAAGGGAGCAATTCTCCTTTTACCCCTCCACAGATTTTTCCTTTTTTTTTAATTTTTAAATTATTTTTATTTGTTAATTTGTTTTTAAATATAAATATAAATATAAATATTTTAATTATTATTTAATATAAATATAATTTTTAATATAAATAAATTTTTAATAATTTTTAATTATTATTTAAGGTAAATATAATTTTATTTATATTTTATTATTTAATATAAATATAAATTTTAATTATTTATTATATATATTCTTTTTACTATAATATCTTTCATAATCATAAAATAATTATTTTTATCTTTATTTTACTGTTATCATTATAATCAAATTCTAACACATTTTACTAATAATTTTAATTTTAATATAATAATATTTAATATAATAATTTTAATAATTAATTTTATTATCGTTACTATTTTAATTTTATCATAATGCTTAAACTTTTTATTTTAACGTGGTAAGAATTTTAAAGTCAAATTTACAGTCAACTCTGGAAAATGACATGTTCCCAAGTCTTTATCATACGCTGTCAACATTGACATTCATAAATGTCATGTCACTTGCCCTAACAGCACTCAAATTAAAACCCCTAATTAGTGCAAATCAGATCCAACGTTTAAAAATAAATCAATAAATAAATGTAGATCGTTTTTTTAAGAAAATAATATATATATTATTCACAACACGTGTTGAATTGGTCAAGTTAATTAATTTTTTTAAAATAAGTTAGTCCAATTAAGATTGTATTTTACTAGAAACATTTTGAAAAATAAAATCTTTTATTTATATAAAAGAATATGCCTTTGAAATTATTTAAAAAAATTAGATAGGAACAAAATTTAAATTTATCTCTAATCAAACATTTATTTTCATTTAATTTAATTATGAATAGTATAAAAAGTGAATATTACTTTAATTAATTTTCATTTAATTAAATATTTCAACTCGAATAATTATTTATTTTTAATAAATATTTTTATATTTAAATAAAAATATATATTTTAAAAATAATATAAAAAAATTAAATTCAAATAAAATTTAAAATTACCTCTAAGTCACCTTATAAAAAAAAGCTAATTATAGTCTAAATCAGACAAATCCTATAGAATATTAATTTAGTGTAGGGGTATAATCAAAAGGTAGATTCTGATAAATTTGTTTGGTAATTGGAAGGCAACATTAAAGTGAAAATGATGAGTTTGAAGGCTAGAGAAAAGAAAAAAATTTAAAAAATGGAAAAGGAAATCCACATGTCTGGCTTCAATGTGGGTCCCAACCTCCATGAAATTATGAAATATATATGCATATACGTTCAAATCTCACAGCAGCCTATGGTTTTTATGCTAGTCAAATTATTGGTGGGCCCCTTGCCTCGACAGCTTCGTCTCACCATATCCTTCTGTTCCCCGACCCCCATTCCACTTGTCAACAATAAATTTGAAAGACAGGTCGAGGGGCATTTTCTATATATATTTTTTAAAATATAAAATTAAATTTAATAATTTATGTATTTTTATAAAATATTTATTAATATAAAAATAATATTATTTGATAAATTAAAAAATAAACAATATTTAAAATCCAACTGAATTTTACATTCTATCTCTTAGCACTTTTCAAAACTAAAAAGTCGTTGGCTTATGTCCAAAAATATTGAAGTTTGCGTAAAATTAAAGAAAAAAAAGTTAGTAACTGACAAGCAGAGTGACCTTCGTTTTGCATGGAAGTGATCAGATCTAAACTTGATAAGACGTTTATGCTGTGTTTATTATAATTTATATTATATTTAATTATTTTTTATTTTATTTGAATTTATTAAATTTAATTAAATTTAATAATTTATGTAAATATTTTTTGTGCTTTAATTTTAATCGTATAAATTTAAAATTTTATTTTAATTATATATTATTTATAGAACTACGAAATGACCACAGAAAGTTTGAGGTCGGCCAAAAGCATAAACAACTAGGATTTTCTTATGCAAACGGGGGCAACACGTAGTATCTGCTTTAGATGGGAAAAAAGAAATTAAAAAAAAAAAGATATTAAAGCAATGAAAGAGACACTATTCTTAAATCATATAAAAAATTGGAAGTGATTATTTTCTTAATATATTTATTGTCACCATTGACTCCTTAGTTAATTAAAACAAAGTAGTTTTTGTTTGGTAAAATGATTATTTTTTAAAAAGAAATATATAATATTTATGTAATTTGTAATTTAAATAATTTTTTTAAAAAATTTAGAAAATATCATCATCCCTTATTCTACTATTATTATAATTTAAAAATTTTTATAACTTTTTTAATTAAATTAATATTATTTAATTCATGATATTGATTCAATTTAAAATTTTATTATTAGTATAGTCACTAGCATGTATATTATCAAATGACAACAAAAGAAGAAAATATTTCAATATTTTTATGTATTTATATCTTTTTAGTATCGTATTATATTTTATGTTTATTTATTTTTTTCATATTTTATCTAAAATTGTTAGGTCTAATTAGATTCGATAATTTATTTAAGTATTTTTTATCAATCATGTAAATATAAATATAAAATAAATTATTAAATATATTAATATTTTAAATATAAATACTATACATATATTAAATATATGATATTATATTTTATTATGTTATTTTTATATTTATAATCTATTAAATGTGGAATGTGGATTTCATTTTTTAATTGTGTGTAGAATTACCGTATCTAAAATGGCCATGGAAAATTGTTAAATTAGTCAATTTGAGGTCGGCCAAAAGCAATTACAGCAATTTTTTTCTTTTAATGGGACCAACACGTGGACAAGGTAAACGCTTTAGGTGGGACAAATTAGAAAATATTGAAACAATGATAGGGACGTTATCCTTACAGCATATAAATAATGGAAGTGATTAATTTTTTAATATATTTATTATCATCATGTACTCACCACATTGAAATGATAATAAAAAATATATTAAAAAATGATAACAAAACAATAAAAAATAATAATATATATATTTTTACTATCATTCAAATTATATATTACTAATTTAAAACTATATAAATTTATATATATATATAATTGACAATTATTTATCTTCTTTTAATGATATTATACTTATGAATTGGGTAATCCGTTTACGTAAAACTTTAAGAAAGATTTTGTTCACATTTAAATTCGGTGGATGGATTGAATCAAATTATTGTTTATGTAATAAAATTTTTTATTTAAATTTAATTATTAAATATATAAATATTAATATAAAAATTAATTATTTAACATTTTAATATTATTTAAAATAGTAAAACTGACTTGCAATTGTAAGAATCTATCTAAAATCGAACCTAAATAAAGGACGATGAGGAAAATTTTTTATCATAACCCGACTCTTTACAATCTACTCTAACCACACTTAAAACAATACCTAAATTTATATTATACATTTTTCAAAATTTTCACATTAAAACTTTTCTTAATTATATATTATTAAATATTTTGATATTTTTATCTATATATATTTGAAATTCTTGACTTCTTGATAGATAAAAAATTTTAAAAACTTGTAAAAAAAATAATTTTGAGAGAAAAAGGATAATTTAAGTGTTATCTTATTTGTCGACATGAACAAATTTCAACGTTGTTCGTTGTAATACGATTGCACTATAAATTGGTTTTGCCATGAACGCCATATTGGCTGATATCTTCGGTTGAAACTTTGAAAAGCGGAGTTAAAAAGAAAAAGCATATCTTTGTTGTCCAAAAAAACCAAAGGCCAAATTCCACCATTTTTTTTTGTCCTTGTATTTCTCGCTTTCTTCTGTTCCCAAGCGCTTTGTTCGGATCTTAAATCTTCTCTCATCCGTTTCTTCTTTCATTTCTCCATCATAATCTCTTCCATCTTCCTTTCTCGGCTCGATTCGGGAGCCCTGAGCTTAAACTTCGTTGCCCTTTGTTTCCCTTTCGGCTCTCGATCTTTCGAACTCGGAATCGCTACTTACATTTTGTTGTTTCGTTGATTATTATGTGAATTATCTTGCTGTTCTGATTTTTTTTAGTTGATTTCTGGATTACCCTTTTTTTTCTTGTACCACAAGGAACGGCGATGGAGAACTTAGCAGCGCAGCTAAAACGGGGAATCTCCCGTCAGTTCTCTACTGGGTCGATAAAACGGACTTTCAGCCGCCAGTTCACGCGGCAGGCATCGCTGGACCCTCGGAGGAACAACCAAAGGTTCAGCTTTGGTCGGCAGTCATCGTTGGATCCCATTAGGAGGAGTCCTGTCCAGGATGAGCTGACGGTGCCGGAGAACCTCGACGCCACCATGCAGCTGCTGTTCATGGCGTGTAGAGGGGATGTAAAAGGAGTTGAAGACTTGTTGAATGAAGGCATTGATGTTAATAGTATTGATTTGGATGGCCGTACTGCTTTGCATATCGCTGCTTGTGAAGGTCATGTCGAGGTTGTTAAGCTTCTTCTCACCAGGAAGGCTAATATTGATGCCCGTGATCGATGGGGTAGCACCGTACGTTTCTTCTTATTATATTCATTTTGACTTTTTCTTTGCAGATTCAATTTTAACTTACTTTATTGTTGTGCTCCTGATTAATCATCTTTATTGGTTGGTTTTGGACGAGGAGATTTAAAAATATTAGATTAGATGTTGTCTTAATACTTAAACTATTTAGCTTTGATTGATTTGTGGGACTAAGTATATAGAACTGTGATTTTGTGTTGGTTGGCGAATCCATGTTGCTTGGATTTGGCAAATTAGGATGAATAATTTAGGGAGAAAAGGAGGCAGATAAATGTGCAAAAATTTGAGATTTAATGTCAGCCCAAAATTCTAATTTTAATTTCATTGATGATACTGCATATGACGATTACTGATCAAGAGCAGTTTGATTTGTGATGCTGTGAATGCATATCGATTATCGAGCAATGTTACTGAAGTTATTTTTACGTATGCGCAGGCAGCTGCTGATGCAAAGTACTATGGAAATGTAGATATCTACAATTTTTTGAAAGCCCGTGGAGCCAAAGTTCCTGTACGATACTAAAACTTTTCTTCTTTTTCTTCTTCCATCTAAATGTCATTTCTGGTTATGATTGATATTATATGCCATGATATTAGAAAACCAGGAAAACGCCAATGACAGTTGCTAACCCTCGAGAGGTTCCGGAGTATGAGCTTAATCCATTAGAGCTTCAAGTTCGGAAGTCTGATGGTATAACAAAGGTGTGGTTATCTTCACTTACTTTTACTGAATTGATTCTTTTGCAAGCTCATGTACGGTCCAATGTGAAATGGTAAGGCTGATTTGCAGATGGTCTTCTGCGTTTCATTTTTTCTGCTGTGAAATGATTAGTCTAGGTTTCTTTTGCTAGATCTGGATCTCTTTTCAGTTCAGTTCCACTTTCAAAAGGCATGATGCTTCTTGTGGGCAATTCTTGCAATTGATGAAAGATTACTAGGCATTTACAATTGTTATAAAAGCACTAAAATGTTGACAGATTAGTGAGCATTTTTTCCTTTTTTTTAGGGTCAATAGTGGCTTATTTGGCATTAGTTTAGTTGTCACTTATAATTTGCTAAAACAATCTGTTGTCTTCTATTCATGTCAGTAACACATTTTAGATTGCTGAGACATACGTGTTTTCTTTAAATTCTCACTTGCCAGGGATCATATCAAGTGGCAAAATGGAATGGCACGAAGGTTGCTGTAAAGATACTAGATAAAGACAGCTACTCGGACCCTGAGACCATGTATGCACCTACCTTGTTTTCTTTTAGATGTGTTTGACTCGTGCGGATGAAAACATGCATATGTCCTTTCCTTTTTGACATCAGTCATTTATACTTATGATGTTACTCTGCACATTCCTCAGCTACTTACACTTTCTTGAAATTCCAAGTCCCCCGTGCCACATGCTGATTCTTATATAGATCTCCATACAACAATATAATTTGTTTGTTTCTTATCATGTTTATGTCTAAAAATACTCATATCCTTTTTTTCCGACTTTTAGGCATTTTTTTATGGGCCATGCAAATAATAAAGGGATATTTATTGGGAGCAAAAGTAACCGAATTATAGCTCTAGTTCTGAAATAATTAATACTGCACAAAGTTGTTGTAAAGCAACTTTCTAATTATTGTTATATCTCTTGTTTTCTCAGAGTTGTATGATTTTTCCAAAAATTTTTTAAAGGGATGATCGGATTTTATTTTTTTTTGTACCAACTTTCTTGCTGAGCCTAACGCAAAAATATATTCATAAATCTTCTCTTAACAGAAATGCTTTCAAGCATGAGCTAACTTTACTAGAAAAAGTTCGACATCCTAATGTGGTTCAATTCGTCGGAGCTGTTACACAGAAGATTCCCATGATGATTGTTTCAGAGTATCATTCAAAAGTAAGCATCTCTCTCTCTCTCTCTCCCTGCCTGCCCCTTGACTTCTTGCCTGTGTCTCTGTTCTGTTAATTTGTCTATTTTATCTGTATTTATGTATGCTTCTATGCTAAGCCATGATTGAAGAGAAACACAAAGCTTTTATGGAGAAAAAGAAAAGTGAGATGACTAGGCAATGAAGACTTCCTCATGGTCCAAAAAATTTTGTCCCATATAGCTTAGGCGGTGTCATAATATAAAATGCGTAAGCAGAACAATTGAAAATAGTCAGGGGAAAAAGATTAGGATCTATGTGAACTGTGCAACCAAGATACGATGTATTGCTTGTGTGGAGAAACAAGGAATTGAGTAAAGATTTATCCCTCGCCTGAAGTTGCTGGTTTCCTAATTAATGGACTTAACCTTGCAACCATCTTCAGTCATTTATTGACTCAACTTTCATTCCTTTCTACGGCATTTCTACACTAGAGCTTCCGACGTTTCAAATTTATTGCGCATAGTTTTACATATCCTTGAGATGGTATGTACTTTATGCTTTTCAGGCATGGTTCCTTTATTTGGTTATTGAAATGTGTTCTATACCAAGGTATTGCTCCATCAGCATAGTTTGCTTTGTCTAAAGAAATTCTTTATTGTTTTACTCACCACATTAATGTAACTACGGTGATGATCCTTATTTCAGGGTGACTTGGGAAGCTACCTTCAAAAGAAAGGGCGTCTATCGCCATCCAAAGTCCTAAGATTTGCTCTTGACATTGCCAGGCATGTTTTGTTCTTTGGAATCATGCTTGAAGAATATTTATCTGTATTATCACTTTAATCATCATAAGTCCTATTTTTCACCTGTGCAAAACTTGGACATTAATGTGGTGATATGCTTCTTGTTCTTCTATCATACATTATCCTTTATCATGGAACTGCTTCCTATCATTTTATTTCTCCTAGTTCCTCACTTTATGACCGTTGTTTTTCTTGATATCAGGGGAATGAATTACCTTCATGAATGTAAACCAGATCCGATCATTCATTGCAATTTAACGACAAAGTAAGGCAACCACTGTCGAAGTTGATATAAATGCTTGCAAAAATGGCAAGATGTAATTTTTTTAAATGTACTCATTGTGATGTACTATTCTTTAATATTTGAAATTTGGTAAGGTGCCAGAAATATTTTGCTGGATAATGGAGGTCAGTTGAAGGTATCTGGATTTGGTTTGTTAAGATTGTCGAAGATATCACCTGACAAGGCAAAGTTAGCACAGCCGGACGCTAATGTTGATCCATCCAGTACGTTCGTGACAAAAACAAAAAATCTTTCCTTTGGACGTTTCATATAAGTATGATGGATGTTTTCTTTCCGCTAATGGTAAAACTGTGATTATTAATTTGGTTTTTCTGATTGCAGATATATATATGGCACCTGAGGTTTATAAAAATTTGATATTTGATCGAAGTGTTGATTCATATTCTTTTGGTGTTATACTGTATGAGGTACATGGTCCCCCAAAAGTTTGTTATTGGACTAACACAAATCTTCCATTCTGACTAAAGGCACTTTAATTGTCTTTAATAGTTTCGTTTGTTGTTTCTTGCCAACATCTTTCAGATAGTGAATGTGCTTTTTTTGGCAAAAAAGGATTCTCACCTGTTTCCCACATAATGATAATTTCCTCCGTAGTTCTTTGTGTGTATGTGTGTGTGTGTGTGTGTGAGAGAGAGAGAGAGAGAGAGAGTGTGTGTGAGAGTGTGATTTATGAGAATGAGATGTCAAGGTGGGGATTTTTTTGGCAGGGGGTTAAGGGAAGTAATTTTCCGGCAATTAAAGCTGCTTTTAGTTTCGATAGTCGTTATTAACCACTTTTCCTGTTTTGTTCTTGTGTAAGTTCAGATGATCGAAGGAGTCGTGCCGTTTCATCCCAAGCCTGCTGAAGAGATTGTGAAATTGATGTGTATAGAACAAAAAAGACCATCATTCAAGTCCAAATCAAAAAGTTATCCTCCAGACTTAAGAGAGTAAGTTCCCGGTTTGAGATGAATAGTAGATTTCCGCGCTTTCTAGCTTCACATTTATTGAATTAATACTGGGTCATTTTTGAGGGGAAATGTAAAACAGTGCTTGGTGGCATTGGTTAAGGTGATATATATGGAAAGAAAGGTGCAATTAATACATTACATTTTTCTTGAATTCTGTAGAAGTAATGTATTAAATGCAAAAAAACTTTCTTGAAATAATAATAAAGAATCCTTAGGTACTGGTTAAGAGGACCTCTTTTTGTCTTTGTGTTTTTTTAATGTTTCTTACACATTTAATTGAAAAGAAAAACCTGATTCGTTTTTTATATCTTTCTTCTCAAAAGAATAAAGTGCAGGACGTCCTAAGGCTTATCTTGTACCAAACTAAACTAATACGTATACAAATATTCTAAGCTTTACTATGCTGTAATGTACGAACAGGCTAATTGAAGAATGCTGGGATCAAGAACCAGTTGTCAGACCGACTTTTTCAGAGATCATTGTACGATTAGACAAAATAGTTGCCAACTGCTCGAAACAAGGGTGGTGGAAAGACACTTTCAAGCTTCCTTGGTATGCTTCTATCATCGATTTTTCATTAAGAGGAAGTTTGTATATGTTACATATGAATCAAATGTAGTTAGAGTTCCTTGACATGTCATGAACATAGTCCCAATGTTTTGTTTAAGGCTTTTAATTTGAGTTTGAGTTTATCTTTAGCCCCTTAAAAATCTTCTGGGCTGTTCTACATTGAATTTCTGATTAAGATGCCTTTCTGATTCAATAAAAGAACTATAAATGTTAGCTATCCATTCGTTGCTAGTATGATGAAATGGATTATTTTCTCCTCAAGCAAGTTTTGATGTCATTTTTGTTCGTCATACAAGAAATGTTAGAGGAGGTAGTTAGAAATCGGTTAGGCTTAGATATCGTGGATTGTAACTTCTATGACTAACTTCATTATATGGGAGTTGAAGCGGTGTAAATATCTGTTGCACAATTTCCATGTATGTGCTTATAGTAGTGTCTTCCATATGAAAAGTTTCGATTTGCAAAAGAAAAGTGCACTTATACATACATACGGGCAAACACACACGCACACACACACACACACATAAATATATGCTCTAAATGAAAAGTTCGATTTTGCATACACATGGGCATACATGCAGGCGCACTTTCACACACACATAGTTAAAACACACCTAGTTAACGAGCCAGGGGTGAACGGAGAAAATTTTTGGTGTTTTGTTTTATCGAAGAGGGAGTTTGTTTTGAACACGGATTTTAAAGCATTAAATCCATAGATAAAGATTCCTTGATGACTTACCTCTGCAGACGTTGTTATTCCATAATTCTGAAATTTCCCTCATAATCTAATGCATTATCTTTTACATGTGATTCTTTTGCAGGAAATAAGGGGAGGGAAAACAGAATATCAGATGAAGAATTTGAGGGAGTTTCGTTCTCGGGTTTTCGAAGTTTTATTTGAAACATTGTAATTTATAAAAATCATGTTGAAATTAAAAAAAAAAAAAAAAAAAGAAAGAAAGAAAGTGATCTTCCCTCTCCCTGTCTTTATGCCAAGGAGTTGGAGCAGTTCCTTGTTATGTATGAATATAATGCGTGGAAAAGAGCCTACAAATGGAAAATTATAAATCAAGAGAATTTAATGTACTTATTATGGAATTTGGTGTTCTGGCAAATAAGATTGTAGTTTTAGTTTTGAAAATTAAATATTTGAATGTCTCCTGTAAAGTTAAATGTTTTCAAATTTGTAATAATTTTCATGTGAAATTACTAATGGTTCTTCAAATTTTTTTAGTTTACCCAATTTAGAAAAAAAAAAAAGGGAAAAATCAGATATTTTTTAAGCAATTAAAAAAATTTAAGAAAAAAAAAAGAGTCCAATTGGATTGGATGTAAAAACAAATTCATTATTTAAATAATTAATCAATTATTTAAATTTAATTATAAAATATAAAAATAATTAATATAATTTTTTTAATATATTTAAATAATAATTCAAGTAAAATCGTATTAATTTTAATTATAAAATTTAATTGAATTCAGAAATTCGATTAATCATATCATTAATGAAAAGAGCAGCATCTGCTCTACCCCCAAAGTCCAAATTTAACTTTTTTAAGATTATCAATTTCCCACGTGGCCAAATTAGAAAAAATATATTATTTTATATTTGTCTTGAGGACCAACTGCCAAGAACATTAAAAGGGTCTGCGCTTACCAACACAAAAACCAAACAATCACCACGTGTCACAAAAAGGCAGAATCAAGTCAAGACGGAAAAGTCCAACATATCGACGGTTCCAATTCTCTAAACAATACACCCGCGCACCAGAGTAATTTCTCCTGTCCCCTTCCACCCCCGACTTAAACCCATCCAATTTTTCTTGCTTGTACAAAATACGAACGACCCTATATTTTCTGTGCCTTCTTCTTTTTCCTTTTTCTTTCATTTTAGCTTAAAATATATTTGTTTGATCGATCCTAAATATTCTCTCGCATAAAAACTGTAAGTTAAAATGCTTTTTAATTCAGCAATTTATTTATTTATTTGTTTATTTTTTTTATTATCGTTGAATTCTGCTTCTTCAGAATTTATTATAATGTTCATTTTAGTCATCTTTTTAGCCAAATCGGATATGAGCTATGAATATCGAATATATGTTATTATTATTTTTTGGTTGTAAATTATTTCAATTTTTGATTTGAAACGAAATGGGAATTGATATTTACTATTTTTTGAAATGAAAAGAAAATATTGAGGCGGAAAGAGATCTGATATTGAATGAAAAGATAATCAGCTGATATTTGTTTTATGTTTTTTCAATTAATAATAAACTTATCGTGGTAATGTTTCTTTAGTCTCCTTAATTTTTTTTAAATAAATAGTTATGAACTGGTTGTAGATATTTTTTATGTTCTTTTTTTTTTCATTTTTTTTTTCATTTTTATGATTTTATTTTTGATGAGAAACGCAAGCTTTGGTTTTTTTTTTTTTCCCCTGCATAACAATTATTGAGTTTTTCAAAATTTTTAGTTCGTTTTACTTTCTGTTGTTAATTATCTGCATTGAACTAAATAAAAACTCTAATTTTACTTTATCAGCTCCTAATCTTGACTCTTTGATTGATGTGATACAATTCAAGGATTAATTATGATTTTCCTTTCGATATTGACATCATCTTTAAATGTTTTATGGATTTGTTACGTTTTGTAATTTTAGCAAGACGGGATAATGTTGCATATGAAAAATGAAAATTATATTTTGTAATGTTCATCTTCGATTAGGTGCTGCGGGTTTTTATTTGAAATGTTATCTTGTCCAGGTTAATTGAGTGGTTGTTCGAGAAATGCGATTGTCCTGTTGACAAGAAAAACGCTTGATAATGGCTTCTAGAGTGATTTTAAGAAGGAAGAGGTTTGTTTCTGACTACCTGAATGCTGCATCACGCGCAGTCCAGACCTTCCAGTGTCTTGGCCATCCTACTCAGAAGTCAGAGTCACGTAGTTATATATCCAATGTGGACCATCCATCTGAAGATTTTAATCTTGTAAAGAAACTGGATGTAAATTCAGTTGCGAAGCAGGATTTACTGGTTTTTTCAAGATTAGGATACTTCAGTTATAGATCTCAAGGAATCTCAGTTTTGGGTCATGGAAGTGGAAGATTCCAGTTCAATTCTCCAATGAGTGTCAGGTTGATGTCATATTCTGTTCGTCATGCTTCGACAGCGACCGCTAAACAACCTGAACCGGATAGTGATGATGAGGGAAATGAGTAATTGGTCTCTAAAAAGAGAAAGGAAGCATCTGCAGAAGAATGTGATCAAGCTGTTGAAGGTTTGAGTTCTGCTAAAGCCAAAGCAAAAGCTCAACGGTTGCAAGATTCTCAGAAGGTTGCCAAATCCATTTTGCAAAGAGTATGGGCCCCAATTCTTGAGATTGGTCCGGCTTTAAGAGCTGTAGCTTCTATGAGCAGGTAAAACTTCATCCTTTAATTCTTAAGGTTTTTTTTTAATAAATCAATTAACATGATTCAAATTGATTTTTGATGTACTGCATATTTGTTATTGTATTGCTTTTGCAGGGAGGATTGGGCAAAGAAACTTGTTCACTGGAAAAACGAAATCTGGTCTACTTTGCAACATTATTGGTTGGGTTTTAAGCTACTTTGGGCTGATGTGAGGATCAGCTCAAGATTGCTGCTAAAGCTGGCTGGTGGTAGAAGTTTATCTAGAAGGGAGAGGCAACAGCTGACTCGAACTACTGCCGATATCTTTAGGCTAGTTCCATTTGCAGTTTTTATCATAGTCCCATTCATGGAGTTTCTTCTGCCTGTTTTCTTGAAACTATTCCCTAACATGTTGCCATCAACTTTTCAAGACAAGATGAAAGAGCAGGTATATTGTCATTTTTTGTTTCAAATTATTGTTGTTGTGCTGTCTAATTTGATATTATCCATTTATGTTCAAGCTTTATCCTTTGAGTTCTTTTACCCGTTTTTAGAATCTCTCCTGTTAAAGCAGGAAGCATTGAAGTTTGATTTATCCTTGTGCAGGAATTATGTCTTAAAATTGGGGAGAATGAGCCATCATTTTCTTTGTCACACTTAAACTGATATCTCTTTTCTGTTTTCTTCCCCAAAAACAAGAGTTTTTTTTTTTTTTTCACCATAATTTTATTGTGATTGCATATGAGGAAAAAAATGTATTGCATTAAATTTTCTGAATTTTTTTTTACAGAGAAGCAATGTTTTTTAACGAATTTTCGGTTCACCTTGAATTAAGCTTCTTATATGGATATGAATGAGCTTTTAACCAATGGGATGTTGAAGTACCTTGCTTGGGAGAAAATAAAGAAAAGAGGAAAAAAGATTGGGAAAAGAATCTATAACATAAAGCATGATTAAATTATAATATTAAGTATTAATTGATGATCTTAATTGGGCTATTGTTGATAATCTTGGAAGCACGGATATGGATACACAACATGGGTATGACACGGTCATGACGACATGGGGTTATCTAAAAAATTAGGAGATGGGTACGGCGGGAAAAAATATTGTAATAATATACAATAAAAGTGTAAAATTGATACTTTTGGATTAAATATTAGCATGCAAGTAGCATTTGCAACTTTTTAAAATTAATTTTGAATTTAAAAACTTGAACCTTGAAAAACCCATTGGAATCAAATTGCTCATTGTTGATTCCATATTTGGGAGAAAATGCTACACGTGTCCGGACATGTCTAATCGTGTCCAACCGTGTCTTGATCATGTTTTGACATGTACTGGTGTGTCTGACACTTATTTTGTCATGTTGGACACGTGTCCGACATTTGGATACTTTCTTGATAGAGTTGTCTGTGCTTCATAGCTGATAATTTGAAGCAGAGATATACATAGATAGGCATAGGACCTACCATGTAAATCAGGAATATTTGAAGGTCTCCTTACATTTTTTTGCATTTAATTGCAAGGTAATCTGCAAAATATATGTTTCTTAGAGAGGAACGTTATCTATATAATTGAAGGATTTGTGCTATTTCTGTTATGTCCGACATTGGGGGACACTTCTGATTTTGGAAAGTATAATGGATTGAGTGCTGTATTTATTGTTGGTACCATTTTGTTTTGTTTTCTTGCTGCCCTAATAACAGATAGTTTTTTCTCATAATCACCAGTTTCCCTTGATAGAAAATGAACTAAATCTTTCTCATTTATAAATATTTAATTACTCATTTATTGGATACACATGACTTCTCTTTGTGCGTAATGGCGTTCAAGCACCGCTTGCTTGTGCAGCTGGCTAGCTGCATGTGCCTGCTATGGAATGTACCATTGTTTTGGATTTAGTTGTTACTCAACTATGTGTCTGTTTGCGAGGAGGCAGATTTATGGCATTAACTGTGCAAAGAGTGTGTCTGTGGCTGTGACATGCCCCTGCTCCCTCCCTTTCCTTTTTCTTCTCTTTTGTGTCAGTGCATTTTTCTGACACCCTGAACATGTAGGAAGCACTGAAAAGGAGGCTTCATGCTAGAATAGAATATGCCAAGTTTCTTCAAGATACAGTCAAAGAAATGGCAAAGGAAGTTCAAAACTCAAGGAGTGGAGAAATTAAGCAGACTGCCGAAGATCTTGATGAATTTTTGAATAGGGTGAGATCCTTTCTCACCTATGAGTGTTCTGGTGTCTTTTCCCTTTTTTTCTGTTATTTAACTTTAGCAACTGCAATCTTGATATTTTTCAGGTCAGAAGGGGTTCTGGTGTATCTAATGATGAAATTCTTGGCTTCGCCAAGCTGTTTAATGATGAACTCACTCTGGATAATATCAGCAAGTTGGTCTCTGTAGTAAATATATATATGTTTTGATAGTTGGGGTTGCCAGGGTTTGATCCCTGGTCACTGGAACTAAGAGTCCAGTACTCTACCAACAAACCACATGACTGTTGGCATTTTAATTTGAACTGTTAATTCAGTTGTTCGATTTTTGTCATGTTTGTTTTATTTTTTTTCCTCTGCTAGGCCTCGATTGGTAAATATGTGCAAATATATGGGAATCAGCCCTTTTGGAACAGATGCGTATTTGCGTTATATGCTTCGGAAGAGACTTCGATGGTAAAACGTGTTTATCCAATCTCAATAATTAACTGTTATGCACCTTGTTTTGGCAGAACATATCAATAGTGTTGTATTATCCAGGAGGAGTGAGTGGACTATTTCAGATCTGCTCATTGAACTTTTTTCTTTTTTGGTTTCTCGGGTGGATTAATTTTAACTGACCTTTTTTTCACTTGATCATTTATGAAATCATGATAAATTCTTAAATACGATTAAGTTTACCCCTTAAACTTTGTTGTATTGCATTTTAAAACCATGAGGTTTTATGGTATGAGTATTAATTAATTTATTAAGTATTCTGATTTGGGCTGGGGGTGCCGGGGGGGGGGGGGAGGTCTTCATTTTTAGAACTCAGTGATACTGAATTGGAATACGTAATGTACAATCTCTATAAAAGTAAGAGATTTGAATCCATAGGCATGTCTCCTTCAATGCTTTTGGTACATGAAAGCTATTGTACTAGAACCTTCCAGCTCATTCTCTGCCTTTATTGATATGGGGAACGTGTAGCATCTATGGAAACTGAGCTGGTAAATTTGTATACTGTACTGGAGCTTAAAACCTATGTTGCTACGACTCTTTGTTTCGCTTACAATTCGTATATCTGATACCCGTGTCCGACTCATATCCAAACATGGGTATGGAGATATGACCCTCCAAATACATGGTAAAACTTGGAAAAAAAAATTGAACATACCTAGTGTCAAACACATACCAATGTCCGACCCTCACACCTGAGTCTGCGTAACTTAGCTTAAAACAGTTGTTCTGTCCTGAAGCATCATTTTATTTTCTTTATCTGCTTCATCACAGAAACTTTGTTTCTTACATTGCAATATATTTGTTTATTTCTATTGAATAGGTGCCAACTCTAAGCTCTGTATAGAGTAGTTGATACAAAAATTTCTTTCTGCAAAGATGCATGCTTGGCTCTTTTTAATTTTAAAGATGATAAAATTGTTTTATTCTCCTCTTCTATTAGTCTCATTTAGTGAATTATCTTAGGTTGGAAGTGTTAGAATAAGCATAGAAAAGAAACAAATATGAAAATATTGCAAGAGAAGATACTGAGTCTTGTTGAAATTTGGATTTGATTCTCTTAGTATAAAATTTTCTAAAAATTGATCCATAATTCAAGGGCATATTAGTATTATAATTCATGTGGAATATTCGCCAATAGTTTGGTATTCTGGAAATATGGTTTTCTTTCTGGTTGTTTTTAGTTGAAGCAAGTTAGTTTTGTTAGCTTCTCCTTCAGTTTGAAGCTCTCTTTTTTAAATCCTTTTTCTGTCTATTTCTCTCTTTTTTCAGTATTTTTAAATCATTGTAACATTGTTGTTATTACTGTTTTCTTATAGTTGTTATTTATGTTCTAGGATTAAGAATGATGACAAGCTGATTCAAGCAGAGGGTGTGGAGTCCCTATCAGAAG